>CM077034.1:20150641-20506165 GCA_039090855.1 Macrothele yani
TTGTTATGAGAGAGAGAGGGGTTGAGAGTTCGGACAGATTTGTTATGAGAGAGAAGTTGAGATTTCAGACAGATTTGTTATGAGAGAGAGAGAGGTTGAGAGTTCGGACAGATTTGTTATGAGAGAGAAAGAGGTTGAGAGTTCGGACAGATTTGTTATGAGAGAGAAGTTGAGATTTCAGACAGATTTGTTTTGAGAGAGAGAGAGAGAGAGGTTGAGAGTTCGGACAGATTTGTTATGAGAGAGAAGTTGAGATTTCAGACAGATTTGTTATGAGAGAGAGAGAGAGAGGTTGAGAGTTCGGACAGATTTGTTATGAGAGAGAAGTTGAGATTTCAGACAGATTTGTTATGAGAGAGAGAGAGGTTGAGAGTTCGGACAGATTTGTTATGAGAGAGAAGTTGAGATTTCAGACAGATTTGTTATGGGACAGAGAGAGGTTGAGAGTTCGGACAGATTTGTTATGAGAGAGAAGTTGAGATTTCAGACAGATTTGTTATGAGAGAGAAGTTGAGATTTCAGACAGAATTGTTTTGAGAGAGAGAGAGAGGTTGAGAGTTCGGACAGATTTGTTATGAGAGAGAAGTTGAGATTTCAGACAGATTTGTTATGGGACAGAGAGAGGTTGAGAGTTCGGACAGATTTGTTATGAGAGAGAAGTTGAGATTTCAGACAGATTTGTTATGAGAGAGAAGTTGAGATTTCAGACAGATTTGTTATGAGAGAGAGAGAGAATTTGAGAGTTCGGACAGATTTGTTATGAGAGAGAAGTTGAGATTTCAGACAGATTTGTTATGAGAGAGAGAGAGAGGTTGAGAGTTCGGACAGATTTGTTATGAGAGAGAAGTTGAGATTTCAGACAGATTTGTTATGAGAGAGAGAGAGAGAGAGAGAGAGAGAGAGAGAGAGGTTGAGAGTTCGGACAGATTTGTTATGAGAGAGAAGTTCAGATTTCAGACAGATTTGTTATGGGAGAGAGAGAGGTTGAGAGTTCGGACAGATTTGTTATGAGAGAGAAAGAGGTTGAGAGTTCGGACAGATTTGTTATGAGAAAGAAAGAGGTTGAGAGTTCGGACAGATTTGTTATGAGAGAGAAGTTGAGATTTCAGACAGATTTGTTATGAGAGAGAAGTTGAGATTTCAGACAGATTTGTTATGAGAGAGAGAGAGGTTGAGAGTTCGGACAGATTTGTTATGAGAGAGAAAGAGGTTGAGAGTTCGGAGAGATTTGTTATGAGAGAGAAGTTGAGATTTCAGACAGATTTGTTATGAGAGAGAGAGGTTGAGAGTTCGGACAGATTTGTTATGAGCGAGAGAGGTTGAGAGTTCGGACAGATTTGTAATGAGAGAGAAAGAGGTTGAGAGTTCGGACAGATTTGTTATGAGAGAGAAGTTGAGATTTCAGACAGATTTGTTATGAGAGAGAGAGAGGTTGAGAGTTCGGACAGATTTGTAATGAGCGAGAGAGGTTGAGAGTTTGGACAGATTTGTTATGCGAGAGAGGTTGAGAGTTCGGACAGATTTGTAATGAGAGAGAGGTTGAGATTTCAGACAGATTTGTTATGAGAGAGAGAGAGGTTGAGAGTTCGGACAGATTTGTAATGAGCGAGAGAGGTTGAGAGTTCGGACAGATTTGTTATGCGAGAGAGGTTGAGAGTTCGGACAGATTTGTAATGAGAGAGAAGTTGAGATTTCAGACAGATTTGTTATGAGAGAGAGAGAGGTTAAGAGTTCGGACAGATTTGTAATGAGCGAGAGAGGTTGAATGTTCAGTCAGATTTGTTATGCGAGAGAGGTTGAGAGTTCGGACAGATTTGTTGTGCGAGAGAGGTTGAGAGTTCGGACAGATTTGTTATGCGAGAGAGGTTGAGAGTTCGGACAGATTTGTTATGCGAGAGAGGTTGAGAGTTCGGACAGATTTGTTATGCGAGAGAGGTTGAGAGTTCGGACCGATTTGTTATGAGAGTGACCGGTGATAATTGATGTTGTGCGATGCGAGTTTGCTGCTGTACGAACTTGATTCAATCGCTTACATTGAGTATTATGTTTCTTTGATACTGAGGTCTCAAACTGTTGACGAGTTAGTAAGACTTGAAGAGTAGTCTGTGTGACGAACATATGCTGCATTCATATTCGAAGTACTAGTTGATTAAATACGAATGGGAATTACAACTGATGTCGTGCTGACCTACATGGGAATATTACTGATCCAATAAAGAAGTCTAGATATTGTAAGTAGGAAACTTTCCTTTCAAGCTGATCGTTAGTTCTATTTAGTGCCTAATTAGCACTGTGTGCTTATTTAAGCTATCTGGAGCATTTCATTAAGGTTTGCTGGGAAGTACACCATTTGGCAATTAAGTAATGAAGCTGTTTTTTTTTAAATGTCCCTGTAAAATATACGGGTTGGGAAGGTATGGTTCTTTGATAAGTCATTTATCAGTTATGTGGTGGCAACAGCGTTTGCGTGAGAACTGCGCAGATGATTATCTACGCTGTGCATGAGGTCATTGGGTGGAAGAAACATTGTCACTGCTCTGTCATGGAGCAGAGAGCAATTATCCTGTTCTGTTTGAAAAACAGTTATTACTAAAAACATTATTGCCAACGGGGAATAAAAAAAAACTCAATTCAGAAGAATGGACGAAAAGATTTGGGAAATGACCCTGAAATTGGCCCCGGCGTTCAATTTCAACGCGCGCAGGTCTGAACCAATTGAAAACGTTCGCGGAAGGATAAAAAGTGATCACTCTCTGACTTTCTTCACGATGCTGGAATTTGAGGTCGGTGCTAATAGGGAAACCATTCCTCAAATTTTAGTTCAAGATTGGGATGTGTATGTGTGTTGTGTTCGTTTTGTTCAGCATGCTTTGCCAGACGAGCAGAAACATGCGCGAATGGAGTAGGCAAAAGACATCCCATTTTTTTTTTTTTTTTTTTTTTTTGGATTGGAGGTTTAACGACCACTGTGAGCAACTCAATGGGCTATAAGCAGTCGCCCGTCCCTAATTTAGGGTCAATGGTTCGAGGGAAGGGAGAGAGCCAGTGCCATAAGACAAACACAACATCCATGCCTCACCGCGAAGGCGGACTCCTTCCGGAAGAACGATCAGAGGCCATCGCTTAGACCACTGCGCCACCGGGGCTGCAAAGGCTTCCTTTGCGTACTCCACAGAATGCAAAATTTTCTGCAATGCGTTATGGCAGGTGAAGTGACATCTTGAAACAAAGCGTCTCAGTGGAAGTCGCTGCGGCCACCAAAAGGAAACAAGATAAGGAAAGTCCAAAATCAAGACAACGCTTGTGTGCTTTTACGACAGCAAGGGAATTCTGCATCACGAGTTCATTCCTGAAGGTACAACTGGCACTCGTAATGCTTACACATCCATGGAACGATTCTGGAAGAGGATGGAACGATTCTGGAAGAAGATGAAACGATTCTGGAAAAGGATGGAACGATTCTGGAAGAGAAGGGAACGATTCTGGAAGAGAAGGGAACGATTCTGGAAGAGGATGGAACGATTCTGGAAGAGAAGGGAACGATTGTGGAAGAGAAGGGAACGATCCTGGAAGAGGATGGAACGATTCTGGAAGAGAAGGGAACGATTGTGGAAGAGAAGGGAACGATTCTGGAAGAGGATGGAACGATTCTGGAAGAGAAGGGAACGATTCTGGAAGAGGATGGAACGATTCTGGAAGAGGATGGAACGATTCTGGAAGAGGATGGAATGATTCTGGAAGAGGATGGAACGATTCTGGAAGAGGAGGGAACGATTGTGGAAGAGGAGGAAACGATTCTGGGAGAGGAGGGAAAAATTCTGGAAGAGAAGGGAACGATTCTGGAAGAGTATGGAACGATTCTGGAAGAGGATGGAACGATTGTGGAAGAGAATGGAACGATTCTGGAAGAGTATGGAACGATTCTGGAAGAGGATGGAACGATTCTGGAAGAGAAGGGAACGATTCTGGAAGAGTATGGAACGATTCTGGAAGAGGATGGAACGATTCTGGAAGAGTATGGAACGATTGTGGAAGAGTATGGAACGATTGTGGAAGAGAATGGAACGATTCTGGAAAAGAAGGGAACGATTCTGGAAGAGTATGGAACGATTCTGGAAGAGGATGGAACGATTCTGGAAGAGGAGGGAACGATTCTGGAAGAGGATGGAACGATTATGGAAAGGTATGGAACGATTCTGGAAGAGGATGGAACGATTCTGGAAGAGGAGGGAACGATTGTGGAAGAGGAGGAAACGATTCTGGGAGAGGAGGAAACGATTCTGGGAGAGGAGGGAACGATTCTGGAAGAGGAGGGAACGATTCTGGAAGAGGATGGAACGATTCTGGAAGAGGAGGGAACGATTCTGGAAGAGGAGGGAACGATTCTGGAAGAGGATGGAACGATTCTGGAAGAGGATGGAACGATTCTGGAAGAGAAGGGAACGATTCTGGAAGAGGATGGAACGAATCTGGAAGTTCGTGTCAATCCTGATCCTCTACACAGAGCAACCAGTGTATAACAACTTCCGGCGCGAAAAGAAGTGTGTGTAATCAACCATCCCCTCTATTCCCCAGATTTGTCACCGTGGGACTGTTTCCTATTCCCTAAATTCAAGCTGCTTTTAAAAGTAAAAGTTCGTCAAGACAGTGAAGACATACAAAAAACTGTGATATCAACTCTTCATTCCATACCAAGAGAAGACATTTGCAAATCCCGCCTTTCTTTGGCTGATTGTGCCACTTCTTGTATTGATATCAGTATATTTCGAATAAAATATATTCACGTAAGTTTTCCAGCTTTTCCATTTTTCAAAAAAAAATTCATTTCAATAATTAAGGTAAAAAAAAGCACCCCCCAAAAAAACAATTCAATCAAACACTGAAATCCTACAAGTTAAAAATGTAAGTTTCTTGTTGAACTAAAGTTACGTCCTTGTGTGTTATTCGTGTTTTCGATTTCATATATGAGCTTTAAAGTTGTTATCCAAATTTTTTATCACCCTATATATATATAAAATCTATGTTTTAGTTGCATGGGGATCGCGATGTGCATTGACGTCATATCTTCCAGAGGAGCTTCGGGAAGAATTTAGAGATGAACTTTTCAAGGGGTTCCTTAAGTTTGTAACGTACCAGGAGATGTGACGTACCTGCCAGAAGGACGCATACGACATAAAGGCAGATAGGACTCAGAATAAAACGTCCGCGTAGCTTAATTGGTAGAGCAACTTATTCCGGAATGAGTGGACCCGGGTTCGAACCCCGGCGCGCATAAAAATGAAGGAGAAATTCACTTCGTTATAATGGCGCCCGAACTATCCGGATGACCCGACCGTTCAAAATCTCGCATTATTGTGATGTTATTTCCACACCGCGAGATAGGAAAAATATGAGCAGCACTTCGAAAGAAAAATAAGGGGGAGATGATGTAACGTACCAGGAGATGTGACGTACCTGCCAGAAGGACGCACACGACATAAAGGCAGATAGGACTCAGAATAAAACGTCCGCGTAGCTTAATTGGTAGAGCAACTTATTCCGGAATGAGTGGACCCGGGTTCGAACCCCGGCGCGCATAAAAATGAAGGAGAAATTCACTTCGTTATAAGTTTAATTCGAGAAATTCCGAAGGCATGCCGACTGGACATTATAATAACCTCACAGTTCACATAAGAAAACCATAATTTTGTTTTATTAAAGATCATGTTCTCAGATAGCGAAGATCTGAAAAATAGACCACTGGTGTTATAACAGAAATTTACATATTTTAAGTTGTTTAATAAAATATAAGCTTTGTATGTAAATTCGGTTGGAGATTTACATGGAACTAGTTGATTCCATGTGACAAATAATGTACGAGTACTCCGTCAATAAAAAAGAGTTCTAAACGTGGTGTATCCGAAGTGTCGTTCTTTTTCTCATACGAGTTTTTTCGCTCACATATTTTTATAAACACCTGTCTCTCTGGAACGCTTGACGTCACAGCACCGTCTGCATTGTTGCGCCATCCTTTATCGGTCAATTCCTGTGTACTTTCGCGATGTCAAAATGATTGCCTGCTATATAATAGCACGCAATCACATTAAGATGTCAAGGTGATCGCGTGCCAATTTAGAAACATTGGATGATTAATGACTCGAGTTCTATTTATCCGATCTACAAAATTTAAATTAAAGTCTTAATATCACGGCAAGTTGCGTTTCTATATGAATTTAATTTAGCATAATTCGAATATTAATTTGTACGCTCTAATTATTTTTTTTTTCCTTTTTTAATTTAAGTAACTTTCCGAGTTTAGTGCTGATGATATTATACATTTTGCAAAATATCGATCTACCTATCATATTATACATTTTGAAAAATATCGATCGACCTACACGCTCTAACCTACAACAAAAACTGAAATCTTGAGATGTCAAAGTGAGCAAGATTGCATCTAAAAGCAGATGTCGCCCCAATAGCACATTGTCAAGAATTTAGGAATTTCCGATTTGTAAGATGAGATGTCGCATTATTTTGTGGAAAAAGCTTCGGTATGAAGTTTCAAAGTAACCGTCGAATAGGACAGTCTAAAACAAGACGTGAAGGGAATAAAAAGTGTGCGGAACAAAAAGTAATTTAAAGCGAAAAATCAAAGTAAAAGTTATTAAGGTAAGTTTACACGAAAACGACTTTGCGAGTATAGTGCTGATTATCTTACACATTTTCCAAAATATCGATCTATCTAAACTCTCTAATCTACAATTTTTGCTAAACAACAAATATTTTGCACAGAATATTATTTATCACGAGGTCATTTTAAAAACGGAAATAAATAGCGTATAATTTTTAGTTCTTACACGAATCAGTTCTTACTATATTTTAGCTTTTACTACACTGGCGGAAAGTGAAAAAGAACACCAAGAAGGAGACGTCTGATACCAACGAAATTTATACAGCATAATAACGGAATACAGAGGATAACGTGATCAAAACATTATGGCAAAATACAGCTGTATTTGCTGGTAAACTGAAAAATAACATTTCCATGTAACATGGTTAGTACGAGGTTGAACTGCGTCACACTGTGCAATTCTGGCATGGAGTCTGTCGTACAGATGTTGGATGTAAGTTTGGGGTATTGAGTTCCAAGCATCCTCTACCTGGACGCCTCAATCGGGGATGGTCGTGGCTGGAAAGTGAAAAAACAACACCAAGAAGGAGACGTCTGATACCAACGAAATTTATACATAACGGAATACAGAGGATAACGTGATCAAAACATTATGGCAAAATACAGCTGTATTTGCTGGTAAACTGAAAAATAACATTTCCATGTAACATGGTTAGTACGAGGTTGAACCGCCATGAACTGCGTCACACTGTGCAATTCTGGCATGGAGTCTGTCGTACAGATGTTGGATGTAAGTTTGATGTATTGAGTTCCAAGCATCCTCAACCTGGAGGCGTAAATAGGGGATGGTCGTGGCTGGCCGTGGAGACCGGATAAGTCGTTGTCCGATAAAATACCACACGTGCTCAATGGGGGACAAATCCGGTGGCCATGGAAGTTGTCTCACACCCTGAAGTGCATGTTGCGTTGCACGTGCCGTGTGTGGGCGGGCGTTATCTTGCTGGAAAATGTAGGAGGTGCTGTTGATGTAGGAGGTGCTGTTTAACGTACCCAGTACAAACACTAGTTGTGTACGGCAGTGATAGCTGATCGCTCCCCACACCAGGAGACCAGGTGTAGGCCCTGTGTGTCGCTGGCGGATGCAAGAAGGGTGGAGACCCTCCGCTGTGCGTCTGTGAACACGCATACGGCCATCGGAGGCTCCCAAGCAGAATCTGCTTTCATCGCTGAACACGACAGATCGCCATTGCGTTCTCCAGTGCAGAAGTTCGCGACACCACTGCAGCCGTTCCTGACGGTGGGCTGGAGTCAGAGATACACATGCCAGAGGCACACGTGCACGTAGTCCTGCATCCAGTAGACGGTTGCGGATTGTTCGCACAGTCACCTCAGGTGCAACGGCAGCTCGGATTTGCGTCGCAGTGAATGTTCTGCTTGACAACGCCGCTCTTCTTAGGCGTCGATCGGCCCGGTCATCAGTCCGTTTGTGACTCCCGGTTCCACGTCTTTTCGTGTGGGAATGTTCCTCGGACCACCTACACTACCATCGTACCACCACCGATACTTCCCGTCCAATTCGCTACGCAATACGACGATACGACCACCCGGCTTTGCGGAGTCCGACTAGACGACCTCGCTCAAAGTCCGATAACTGTTGAAATCGTACACGTCTTCCATGTCCAGGCATTGCAGCTTCTTCAGGGTCTTCGCACGTGTCCGTACGCCGACGACTGATTACATTCCCTTCGCCGTACTCCTTAAATACCACCGACGATAATTTGCACATGGTGCCGTGCTGTGGCGTAAGCGATCACCGGTTGGTCCCGAAATTAACATATATATATATATATACATATAGGTTGAAAGTGAAAAAAAAACACCAAGAAGGAATTGACGGACGATCATGAAATTTACATATGTTAATGAGGTCGAGTTTACGTAGGTGTGATGTTAATTTAGTAATCAACCGGTGAGCGTTTACGCCACAGCACGGCATAATATGCAAATAATCGTCGGTGGTATTTAAGGAGTACGGCGAAGTGAATGTAATCAGTCGTCGGCGAACGGACACGTGCGAAGACCCTGAAGAAGCTGCAATGCCTGGACATGGAAGACGTGTACGATTTCAGCAGTTATCGGACTTTGAGCGAGGTCGTCTAGTCGGACTCAGCGAGACCGGGTGGTCGTATCGTCGTATTGCGGAGCGAATTGGACGGGAAGTATCGGTGGTGGTACGATGGTGGCGTAGATGGTCCGAGGAACATTCCCACACGAGAAGACGTGGAACCGGGAGTCACAGACGGACTGATGAGCGGACCGATCGACGCATAAGAAGAGCGGCGTTGTCAAGCAGAACATTCACTGCGACGAAAATCCGAGCTGCCGTTGCACCTGAGGTGACTGTGCGAACAATCTGCAACCGTCTACTGGATGCAGGACTACGTGCACGTGTGCCTCTGGCATGTGTACCTCTGACTCCAGCCCACCGTCAGGAACGGCTGCAGTGGTGCCGCCAACGTCTGCACTGGAGAACGCAATGGCGATCTGTCGTGTTCAGCGATGAAAGCAGATTCTACTTGGGAGCCTCCGATGGCCGTATGCGTGTTCGCAGACGCACAGGGGAGCGTCTCCACCCTTCTTGCATCCGCTAGCGACAAACAGGGCCTACACCTGGTCTCCAGGTGTGGGGAGCAATCAGCTGTCACTCCCGTACACAACTAGTGTTTGCACCGGGTACGTTAAACAGCACCTCCTACATCAACAACATCATTCAGCCCGTTGTTGTGCCATTTGTAAGGTCGGTCCATCGTGGTGTTTTCCAGCAAGATAACGCACGCCCACACATGGCACGTGCAACACAACATGCACTTCGTGGTGTGAGAGAACTTCCATGGCCACCGGATTTGTCCCCCATTGAGCACGTGTGGGATTTTATGGGACAACGACTTATCCGGTCTCCACGGCCAGCCACGACCATCCCCGATTTACGCGTCCAGGTTGAGGATGCTTGGAACTGAATACCCCAAACTTACATCCAACATCTGTACGACAGACTCCATGCCAGAATTGCACAGTGTGACGCAGTTCATGGCGGTTCAACCTCGTACTAACCATGTTACATGGAAATGTTATTTTTCAGTTTACCAGCAAATACAGCTGTATTTTGCCATAATGTTTTGATCACGTTATCCTCTGTATTCCGTTATGTATAAATTTCGTTGGTATCAGACGTCTCCTTCTTGGTGTTCTTTTTTCACTTTCTAGCCACGACCATCCCCGATTTACGCGTCCAGGTTGAGGATGCTTGGAACTGAATACCCCAAACTTACATCCAACATCTGTACGACAGACTCCATGCCAGAATTGCACAGTGTGACGCAGTTCATGGCGGTTCAACCTCGTACTAACCATGTTACATGGAAATGTTATTTTTCAGTTTACCAGCAAATACAGCTGTATTTTGCCATAATGTTTTGATCACGTTATCCTCTGTATTCCGTTATGTATAAATTTCGTTGGTATCAGACGTCTCCTTCTTGGTGTTCTTTTTCACTTTCTAGCCACGACCATCCCCGATTGAGGCGTCCAGGTTGAGGATGCTTGGAACTCAATACCCCAAACTTACATCCAACATCTGTACGACAGACTCCATGCCAGAATTGCACAGTGTGACGCAGTTCATGGCGGTTCAACCTCGTACTAACCATGTTACATGGAAATGTTATTTTTCAGTTTACCAGCAAATACAGCTGTATTTTGCCATAATGTTTTGATCACGTTATCCTCTGTATTCCGTTATGTATAAATTTCGTTGGTATCAGACGTCTCCTTCTTGGTGTTCTTTTTTCACTTTCTAGCCACGACCATCCCCGATTGAGGCGTCCAGGTTGAGGATGCTTGGAACTCAATACCCCAAACTTACATCCAACATCTGTACGACAGACTCCATGCCAGAATTGCACAGTGTGACGCAGTTCATGGCGGTTCAACCTCGTACTAACCATGTTACATGGAAATGTTATTTTTCAGTTTACCAGCAAATACAGCTGTATTTTGCCATAATGTTTTGATCACGTTATCCTCTGTATTCCGTTATGTATAAATTTCGTTGGTATCAGACGTCTCCTTCTTGGTGTTCTTTTTTCACTTTCCAGCCACGACCATCCCCGATTGAGGCGTCCAGGTTGAGGATGCTTGGAACTCAATACCCCAAACTTACATCCAACATCTGTACGACAGACTCCATGCCAGAATTGCACAGTGTGACGCAGTTCATGGCGGTTCAACCTCGTACTAACCATGTTACATGGAAATGTTATTTTTCAGTTTACCAGCAAATACAGCTGTATTTTGCCATAATGTTTTGATCACGTTATCCTCTGTATTCCGTTTTGTATAAATTTCGTTGGTATCAGACGTCTCCTTCTTGGTGTTCTTTTTTCACTTTCCAGCCACGACCATCCCCGATTTACGCGTCCAGGTTGAGGATGCTTGGAACTCAATACCCCAAACTTACATCCAACATCTGTACGACAGACTCCATGCCAGAATTGCACAGTGTGACGCAGTTCATGGCGGTTCAACCTCGTACTAACCACGTTACATGGAAATGTTATTTTTCAGTTTACCAGCAAATACAGCTGTATTTTGCCATAATGTTTTGATCACGTTATCCTCTGTATTCCGTTATGTATAAATTTCGTTGGTATCAGACGTCTCCTTCTTGGTGTTCTTTTTTCACTTTCCAGCCACGACCATCCCCGATTGAGGCGTCCAGGTTGAGGATGCTTGGAACTCAATACCCCAAACTTACATCCAACATCTGTACGACAGACTCCATGCCAGAATTGCACAGTGTGACGCAGTTGATGGCGGTTCAACCTCGTACTAACCGTGTTACATGGAAATGTTATTTTTCAGTTTACCAGCAAATACAGCTGTATTTTGCCATAATGTTTTGATCACGTTATCCTCTGTATTCCGTTATGTATAAATTTCGTTGGTATCAGACGTCTCCTTCTTGGTGTTCTTTTTTCACTTTCCGCCAGTCTATATATATTTGAATGGAGGTTTAACGACCACCGTCAGCAACTCAATGGGCTATAAACAATAGCTCGTCCGTTATTTAGGGCCACTGGTTCCAGGGAAAGGAGAGAACCAGCGCCGTATGAAAAAAACAACATCCATGCCTCACAGGGATTCGAACCCGGACACATCTAGGACGAACGATCGAAATCCAGCGCTTATACCACTGCGCCACCGTGGCAGCGTTTACAACTTTCAAATTATTATTGTAATCATCTTAATATTTTCCGCGTTCGAGAAATAGCTAATTAAAGTTTATCATTTTGTGCACCCTACTGATTTTAATATAGTCAACAATTTGTGGTAGACCAGACTCTTAAATTAAAAAAAATAAAAACAACCATGTGAAAGTTGTTTTGGAACTATACATATCTTGGCTAATTATTCAGACATAAAACAACATTACTAATAATTTGAAAAAGCAACTATCAAAAATGAGCGAATATAAAACTTTGAAAAGTCACTAATTGCTCAGTTACTTCACTTTACTCTAAAAATCAATCAGGGTAACATACACTACAATGACAAAAGTCACCGGACACCTAAAAGAGAAATACAACATAGCATTTATTGACATGCATCAGTACGGTGTCGGTCCAACTTTGTCCTTAATGCATGCACTCACCCTTCGGGACATGCTTTCGACTAGGTTTTGGAACACAGCGATAGGTATGCGCTTCCATTCAGTACATAATCCTACCGCAAACTGTTTCTTAGTAGTAGGACTTGGTTCCAAACTTCTTATGCGGCGCTCTAATTTACCCCATCGGTGCTCTATGGGATTAATATAAGGGCTCTGTGCTGGCCGGCCCACACACGATACGGAATTATCTTCAAACCACGCCGTAACTGTCCTAGCTTTATGGCTCGGTGTATTATCCTGCTGGAACCAACAAGGGTCGGTTCTATAGTATTGCCACACGGCAGAATTGTCCAGAATATCGAGGTAGACAGGCTGACTAACAGGTTTGTCCACGATAACCAATGGCCCGGGACCATACCACGATAAACACCCCCACACGAGTACACTGCCAGCTCCAAACTTGACTGTAGAAACAGTACACTGTGGTAAATAGCGTTCACCCGGCTGCCATCATACCCACACACGGCCATCAGACTGATGGATCGTGTATCTGGATTCATAAGTCCATAGGACCACCCGTTTCCATTGATCTACGGTCCACGATAAATGTTCTTTACACCATGCTAAACGACAAGTAACATTCCGAGTGGAGATGAAAGGCTTATGAGCAGCCGCACGACCACAGTAACCCATGGATTGTAGTTCTCTGTGAATGGAGGTTTCCAGCATTTCTACTCACCTGTACACTGAGGTCTTTTGCAGTAAACCGTCGATTAGCTGTAACGAATCTCCTGAGGCTCTGACGTCCTCTATCACTGATTTTCTTTGGTCTGCCGGTACGTTTTGCTGCTTCAGGCACGCCATGTGTCTTCCACTTATTCAGTGCATCCAAAACAGTTGGCTTGGGTATGATTAAACGCCTCTCGGTTTCTCTTATATGCACAACTCACTAATATAACACCGAACAGTCTTTTCTTTTGAAAGTCAGTTCTCTCCCGCCGCGATATTTTCACTCAACTTCACAGTGTTTTTATACCGTTTGCAGCTGTGCCGCGCGTCTTAACAACGCAGCGGATCCGTTCATTGGCTTTTCAGGGGGTGTCCGATGATTTTTGTCAATGTGGTGCATATGTACACTGAAGAGCAATTGAATTAGAGACAGCTGGCGTTAAGCAAATGTGGTGCTAAAGGCGGCCCTGTAAACGGAAACGACATGACGTATGCAGCGATCCGACAATATAAGGAGTGATGCGATGGGAATCAGTGAAAGTCGGACGCAGTATGGGTAAGACGAATGATCTAAGCGCATTTAATCGTGGGCAAATTGTCGGGGCCCGACGAATAGGTCACTCTATCTCGGAAGTCGTGCAGGCACTGGGATTTTCACGAGCCACTGTGTCACGGGTGCACCGTGAGTACATCGAATCCGGTAAAACATCCCTTCAAGGGCCAACTGCCGTGTACAACAGCGTGTGGGTGAGCGGGGCCATCGTCGGCTAGCTCGCATTGTAACAGCGGATAGACGGGCCGCAGTGCAAGAAATCACTCGGCAATTTAATGCTGGTGCACCAAAATGTGCAAGCAGCCACACCATCCAGAACCATCTCCTCGTTATGGGGTACAGAAGCTATCGTCCCACGAGGGTACCGCTGCTGACCGTCCATCACACGGTGCAAAGATTAGCATGGGCGCGGGAACATCGCCACTGGACCCTAGACATGTGAAAAAATGTTGCCTTAACTGATGAGTCGAGATTCCCGTTGGTACATGCGGATGACAGGATACGAGTACGCCGCAAACCAGACGAAGCGATGGATCTTTCTTGCCAGTAGGGTACTCTTCAAGCTGGTGGGGGTGGCATTTTCGTCTGGGGACTGTTTATGTGGACTGAAATGGGACCCCTGGTTCGTGTGACATCGTCCCTCACAGGTGAACGTTACCGGGATATCCTGGGCGATTCTTTGCTCTCGTATGTGCGTGTTCAACATCCCACTGGGGACCTCATCCCGCAACAAGACAATGCAGCTCTCGAATTGTACCCGAATGGTTGGATGAACACTCCTCGCTTACTTGGCCAGTTAGGTCACGTGACCTCAATCGGGTGCATCTGTGATGCCATCGAGAGAGATGACCACCCTCCATCAAATCTTCGTGAACTGTGGGAGCTTGTTCAGGAGTCGTGGGATCCGTATGGCTTCCCAACGCTTCCGGTGTCTTGTTGAGTCCATGCCGAGACAAATCGCCGCCGTCATCAGGGCGAAAGGTGGTGCTACACGTTACAAGACAGGTGTCTCTAATCCAATTGCTCTTCAGTGTATAAGAAAGAAATAAGCGCTCAGAGAAGTGACTTTTAATGCAGTTGCATACGTTGTAATACGCAAAGGCATCCACCACTTTGTGGCTGTAATAGCTTTGTTTAGAACCTCAAGGTCCTGTTTAAGTGCATTTAAAGTGTCTGGTTGCAACATTTCTTTCGAGGTGACGACGAAATGAGCCACCTAACGGACTTCGAAACAGCGCTAATTGTTGGTGGCCGACGAGTTGGTGCCTCCGTGACAGTAAGGAGTCGCGAGGGTAGTAGGTTTATCGAGAGCTGCTGTGTCTATGTGTTTAGCATCGTGACAGCATATCGTGTTCGGGGCAAAACCTCGTCTCCGAAACCCAAGAGCGGCAGAAAAACGGCCCTGACTCATAGAGACGGGAGAGCATTAAAGAGGATTGTTACCCGTAATAAGACCATGACGCCGAAAATAAGCGCGGAGCTCAATCTGCAACTCCAGACCCCAGTAGCAACGAAAATTTTGCAGAGCCGTTATTGCAAAATCTCTGGTGTCCCGAATGTATGCCCAACGGTAACGGCAGTGGTTTCAGGATCAAACAACGTGGACTGCCGATGCATCGAAGTGTGCAATTCGGTCGGATAAATCCACATTCACACTATTCCCCTACCTCAGGACGTGCTTACGCATGGAGAACACTATCAGAAGCGTACCGTTCAGACTGTCTGCTTCCAACACCGAAGCACAGTGGTGTATCTGTCATGCTATGTGCGGTCATATAGTAGTTTTCAGCAGGTCGCCTGATCACCTTGAGAGGACGAATGACTGGCACGAAGTATGAAACCATTTTGGCCGACCAAGTCCATCCAATGGCATTGCTTCCTGCAGGTGATGCCATCTATGAAGATGATAAGGCACCAATTCACACAGTTCGGAAAGTCAGAGAATCGTTTGAGGAACATTTCTGAACTTTCACACCTTCCTTGGCCTCCCTAATTAGCAGACTTAAACAACATCGAGTCATCAAGTCATTGTGGAAACCATTTTGGACGACAATTCCATCCAATGGCATTGCTTCCTGCAGGCGATGCCATCTATGAAGATGATGACGTCCCAATTCACAGAGTTCGAAAAGTCCAATCATTGTTTGAGGAACATTTCTCATCATTCACACCTTCCTTGGCCTCCCTAATTAGCAGACGTAAACAACATCGATACACCGAGTCACTGTGGAAACCATTTTGGATAACCAAGTCCATCCATTGGCATTGTTTCTAGCAGCAGATGCCATCTATGAAGATGATAACGCCCCAATTCACAGAATTCGGAAAGTCCAATCATTGTTTAAAGAACATTTCTCAACTTTCGCCCCTTCCTTGGCCTCCTAATTAGCAGATTTAAACAATATCGATTCACCGAGTCACTGTGGAAACCATTTTGGCCGACCAAGTCCATCCAATGGCATTGCTTCCTGCAGGTGATGCCATCTATGAAGATGATAAGGCACCAATTTACACAGTTCGGAAAGTCCAATAATTGTTTGAGGAACATTTCTGAACTTTCACACCTTTCTTGGCCTCCTAATTAGCATACTTAAACAACATCGAGCCATCGAGTCACTGTGGAAACCATTTTGGACGACCAAGTCCATCCAATGGCATTGCTTCCTGCAGGCGATGCCATCTATGAAGATGATAACCCCCAATTTACAGAGTTCGGAAAGTCCAATTATTTTTTAAGGAACATTTGCCAACTTTCACACCTTCCTTGCCCTCCCTAATTAGCAGACTTAAACAATATCGATTCACCGAGTCACTGTGGAAACCATTTTGGCCGACCAAGTCCATCCAATGGCATTGCTTCCTGCAGGTGATGCCATCTATGAAGATGATAAGGCACCAATTTACACAGTTCGGAAAGTCCAATAATTGTTTGAGGAACTATTCTGAACTTTCACACCTTTCTTGGCCTCCCTAATTAGCAGACTTAAACAACATCGAGTCATCGAGTCACTGTGGCAAACGTTTTGGACGTCCAAGTCCATCCAATGGCATTGTTTCTAGCAGCAGATGCCATCTATGAAGATGATAACGCTCCAATTCACAGAGTTCGGAAAATCCAATCATTGTTTGAGGAACATTTCTCAACTTTCACACCTTCCTTGGCCTCCCTAATTAGCAGACTTAAACAACATCGAGTCATCAAGTCATTGTGGAAACCATTTTGGACGACAAAGTCCATCCAATGGCATTGCTTCCTGCAGGCGATGCCATCTATGAAGATGATAACGCCTCAATTCACAGAGTTCGGAAAGTCCAATCTTTGTTTGAGGAACATTTCTCAACCTTCGCACTATCATTGGCCTCCCTAATTAGCAGACGTAAACAACATCGATTCACCAAGTCACTGTGGAAACCATTTTGGACGACCCAGTCCAGCCAATGGCATTGCTTCCTGCAGGCGATGCCATCTATGAAGACGATAACGCCCCAATTCACAGAGTTCGGAAAATCTAATCATTGTTTAAGGAACATTTGTCAACTTTCACACCTTCTTTGGCCTCCCTAATTAGCAGACTTAAACAACATCGATTCACCGAGTCACTGTGGAAACCATTTTGGACGACCAAGTCCATCCAATGGCATTGCTTCCTGCAGGCGATGCCATCTATGAAGAAGATAACGCCCCAATTCACAGAGTTCGGAAAATCCAATCATTGTTTAAGGAACATTTCTCAACTTCTACACCTTTCTTGGCCTCCCTAATTAGCAGAGTTAAACAAGATCGATTCACCGAGTCTCTGTGGAGACCAGTTTGAACGACCAAGTCGATCCAATGGCATTGCTTCCTGCAGGCGATGCCATCTATGAAGATGATAACGCCCCAATTCACAGAGTTCGAAAAGTCCAATCATTGTTTAAGGAGCATTTGTCAACTTTCACACCTTCATTGGCCCTCCTAATTAGCAGACTTAAACAACATCGATTCACCGAGTCACTGTGGAAACCATTTTGGACGACCAAGTCCATCCAATGGCATTGCTTCCTGCAGGCGATGCCATCTATGAAGATGATAAGGCACCAATTTACACAGTTCGGAAAGTCCAATTATTGTTTGAGGAACATTTCTGAACTTTCACACCTTTCTTGGCCTCCCTAATTAGCAGACTTAAACAACATCGAGTCACTGTGGAAACCGTTTTGGACGTCCAAGTCCATCCAATGGCATTGTTTCTAGCAGCAGATGCCATCTATGAAGATGATAACGCCCCAATTTACAGAGTTCGGAAAATCCAATCATTGTTTGAGGAACATTTCTCAACTTTCACACCTTCTTTGGCCTCCCTAATTAGCAGACGTAAACAACATTGATTCACCGAGTTACTGTGGAAACCATTTTGGATAACCAAGTCCATCCAATGGCATTGCTTCCTGCAGGAGATGCCATCTCTGAAGAAGATAAAACCCCCATTCACCGAATTCGGAAAGTCCAATCATTGTTTAAAGAACATTTGTCAACTTTCGCACCTTCCTTGGCCTCCCTTATTAGCAGACTTAAACAACATCGAGTCATCAAGTCATTGTGGAAACCATTTTGGACGACCAAGTCCATCCAATGGCATTGCTTCCTGCGGCGATGCCATCTATGAAGACGATAACGCCCCAATTCACAGAGTTCGGAAAGTCTAATCATTGTTTAAGGAACATTTGTCATTTTTCACACCTTCTTTGGCCTCCCTAATTAGCAGACTTAAACAACATCGATTCACCGAGTCACTGTGGAAACCATTTTGGACGACCAATTCCATCCAATGGCATTGCTTCCTGCAGGCGATGCCATCTATGAAGAAGATAACGCTCCAATTCACAGAGTTCCGAAAGTCCAATCATTGTTTAAGGAACATTTCTCAACTTCCACACCTTCCTTGGCCTCCCTAATTAGCAGAGTTAAACAACATCGATTCACCGAGTAACTGTGGAAACCATTTTGGACGACCAAGTTGATCCAATGGCATTGCTTCTTTCAGGCGATGCCATCTATGAAGATGATAACGCCCCAATTCACAGAGTTCGGAAAGTCCAATCATTGTTTAAGAAACATTTGTCAACTTCCACACCTTCCTTGCCCTCCCTAATTGGCAGACGCAAACAACATCGTTTCACCGAGTCACTGTGGAAACCATTTTGGCCGACCAAGTCCATCCAATGGCATTGCTTCCTGCAGTTGATGCCATCTATGAAGATGATAAGGCACCAATTTACACAGTTCGGAAAGTCCAATTATTGTTTGAGGAACATTTCTGAACTTTCACACCTTTCTTGGCCTCCCTAATTAGCAGACTTAAACAACATCGAGTCATCGAGTCACTGTGGAAACCGTTTTGGACGTCCAAGTCCATTCAATGGCATTGTTTCTAGCAGCAGATGCCATCTATGAAGATGATAACGCCCCAATTCACAGAGTTCGGAAAATCCAATCATTGTTTGAGGAACATTTCTCAACTTTCACACCTTCCTTGGCTTCCCTAATTAGCAGACTTAAACAACATCGATTCACCGAGTCACTGTGGAAACCATTTTGGACGACCAAGTCCATCCAGTGGCATTGCTTCCTGCAAGCGATGCCATCTATGAAGAAGATAACGCCCCAATTAACAGAGTTCGGAAAGTCCAATCATTGTTTGATTAACATTTCTTAACTTTCACACCATCCTTGGCCTCCCTAATTAGCAGAGTTAAACAACATCGATTCACCGAGTCACTGTGGAAACCATTTTGGACGACCAAGTCCATCCAGTGGCATTGCTTCCTGCAGGCGATGCCATCTATGAAGAAGATAACGCTCCAATTCACAGAGTTCGGAAAGTCCAATCATTGTTTGAGGAACATTTCTTAACTTTCACACCAGCCTTGGCCTCCTAATTAGCAGACTTAAACAATATCGATTCACCGAGTCACTGTGGAAACCAGTTTGAACGACCAAGTCGATCCAATGGCATTGCTTCCTGCAGGCGATGCCATCTATGAAGATGATAACCCCCAATTTACAGAGTTCGGAAAGTCCAATTATTTTTTAAGGAACATTTGCCAACTTTCACACCTTCCTTGCCCTCCCTAATTAGCAGACTTAAACAATATCGATTCACCGAGTCACTGTGGAAACCATTTTGGCCGACCAAGTCCATCCAATGGCATTGCTTCCTGCAGGTGATGCCATCTATGAAGATGATAAGGAACCAATTTACACAGTTCGGAAAGTCCAAAAATTGTTTGAGGAACTATTCTGAACTTTCACACCTTTCTTGGCCTCCCTAATTAGCAGACTTAAACAACATCGAGTCATCGAGTCACTGTGGCAAACGTTTTGGACGTCCAAGTCCATCCAATGGCATTGTTTCTAGCAGCAGATGCCATCTATGAAGATGATAACGCTCCAATTCACAGAGTTCGGAAAATCCAATCATTGTTTGAGGAACATTTCTCAACTTTCACACCTTCCTTGGCCTCCCAAATTAGCAGACTTAAACAACATCGAGTCATCAAGTCATTGTGGAAACCATTTTGGACGACAAAGTCCATCCAATGGCATTGCTTCCTGCAGGCGATGCCATCTATGAAGATGATAACGCCTCAATTCACAGAGTTCGGAAAGTCCAATCTTTGTTTGAGGAACATTTCTCAACCTTCACACCATCATTGGCCTCCCTAATTAGCAGACTTAAACAACATCGATTCACCAAGTCACTGTGGAAACCATTTTGGACGACCCAGTCCAGCCAATGGCATTGCTTCCTGCAGGCGATGCCATCTATGAAGACGATAACGCCCCAATTCACAGAGTTCGGAAAGTCTAATCATTGTTTAAGGAACATTTGTCAACTTTCACACCTTTCTTGGCCTCCCTAATTAGCAGACTTAAACAACATCGAGTCATCGAGTCACTGTGGAAACCGTTTTGGACGTCCAAGTCCATCCAATGGCATTGTTTCTAGCAGCAGATGCCATCTATGAAGATGATAACGCCCCAATTTACAGAGTTCGGAAAATCCAATCATTGTTTGAGGAACATTTCTCAACTTTCACACCTTCTTTGGCCTCCCTAATTAGCAGACGTAAACAACATTGATTCACCGAGTTACTGTGGAAACCATTTTGGATAACCAAGTCCATCCAATGGCATTGCTTCCTGCGGCGATGCCATCTATTAAGACGATAACGCCCCAATTCACAGAGTTCGGAAAGTCTAATCATTGTTTAAGGAACATTTGTGATTTTTCACACCTTCCTTGGCCTCCCTAATTAGCAGACTTAAACAACATCGATTCACCGAGTCACTGTGGAAACCATTTTGGACCACCAATTCCATCCAATGGCATTGCTTCCTGCAGGCGATGCCATCTATGAAGAAGATAACGCCCCAATTCACAGAGTTCCGAAAGTCCAATCATTGTTTAAGGAACATTTCTCAACTTCCACACCTTCCTTGGCCTCCCTAATTAGCAGAGTTAAACAACATCGATTCACCGAGTAACTGTGGAAACCATTTTGGACGACCAAGTTGATCCAATGGCATTGCTTCTTTCAGGCGATGCCATCTATGAAGATGATAACGCCCCAATTCACAGAGTTCGGAAAGTCCAATCATTGTTTAAGAAACATTTGTCAACTTCCACACCTTCCTTGGCCTCCCTAATTGGCAGACGCAAACAACATCGTTTCACCGAGTCACTGTGGAAACCATTTTGGCCGACCAAGTCCATCCAATGGCATTGCTTCCTGCAGTTGATGCCATCTATGAAGATGATAAGGCACCAATTTACACAGTTCGGAAACTCCAATTATTGTTTGAGGAACATTTCTGAACTTTCACACCTTTCTTGGCCTCCCTAATTAGCAGACTTAAACAACATCGAGTCATCGAGTCACTGTGGAAACCGTTTTGGACGTCCAAGTCCATTCAATGGCATTTTTCTAGCAGCAGATGCCATCTATGAAGATGATAACGCCCCAATTCACAGAGTTCGGAAAATCCAATCATTGTTTGAGGAACATTTCTCAACTTTCACACCTTCCTTGGCCTCCCTAATTAGCAGACTTAAACAACATCGATTCACCGAGTCACTGTGGAAACCATTTTGGACGACCAAGTCCATCCAGTGGCATTGCTTCCTGCAAGCGATGCCATCTATGAAGAAGATAACGCCCCAATTCACAGAGTTCGGAAAGTCCAATCATTGTTTGATTAACATTTCTTAACTTTCACACCATCCTTGGCCTCCCTAATTAGCAGAGTTAAACAACATCGATTCACCGAGTCACTGTGGAAACCATTTTGGACGACCAAGTCCATCCAGTGGCATTGCTTCCTGCAGGCGATGCCATCTATGAAGAAGATAACGCTCCAATTCACAGAGTTCGGAAAGTCCAATCATTGTTTGAGGAACATTTCTTAACTTTCACACCAGCCTTGGCCTCCCTAATTAGCAGACTTAAACAATATCGATTCACCGAGTCACTGTGGAAACCAGTTTGAACGACCAAGTCGATCCAATGGCATTGCTTCCTGCAGGCGATGCCATCTATGAAGATGATAACGCCCCAATTTACACAGTTCGGAAAGTCCAATAATTGTTTGAGGAACATTTCTGAACTTTCACACCTTTCTTGGCCTCCCTAATTAGCATACCTAAACAACATCGAGCCATCGAGTCACTGTGGAAACCATTTTGGACGACCAAGTCCATCCAATGGCATTGCTTCCTGCAGGCGATGCCATCTATGAAGATGATAACCCCCAATTTACAGAGTTCGGAAAGTCCAATTATTTTTTAAGGAACATTTGCCAACTTTCACACCTTCCTTGCCCTCCCTAATTAGCAGACTTAAACAATATCGATTCACCGAGTCACTGTGGAAACCATTTTGGCCGACCAAGTCCATCCAATGGCATTGCTTCCTGCAGGTGATGCCATCTATGAAGATGATAAGGAACCAATTTACACAGTTCGGAAAGTCCAAAAATTGTTTGAGGAACTATTCTGAACTTTCACACCTTTCTTGGCCTCCCTAATTAGCAGACTTAAACAACATCGAGTCATCGAGTCACTGTGGCAAACGTTTTGGACGTCCAAGTCCATCCAATGGCATTGTTTCTAGCAGCAGATGCCATCTATGAAGATGATAACGCTCCAATTCACAGATTTCGGAAAATCCAATCATTGTTTGAGGAACATTTCTCAACTTTCACACCTTCCTTGGCCTCCCAAATTAGCAGACTTAAACAACATCGAGTCATCAAGTCATTGTGGAAACCATTTTGGACGACAAAGTCCATCCAATGGCATTGCTTCCTGCAGGCGATGCCATCTATGAAGATGATAACGCCTCAATTCACAGAGTTCGGAAAGTCCAATCTTTGTTTGAGGAACATTTCTCAACCTTCACACCATCATTGGCCTTCCTAATTAGCAGACTTAAACAACATCGATTCACCAAGTCACTGTGGAAACCATTTTGGACGACCCAGTCCAGCCAATGGCATTGCTTCCTGCAGGCGATGCCATCTATGAAGACGATAACGCCCCAATTCACAGAGTTCGGAAAGTCTAATCATTGTTTAAGGAACATTTGTCAACTTTCACACCTTTCTTGGCCTCCCTAATTAGCAGACTTAAACAACATCGAGTCATCGAGTCACTGTGGAAACCGTTTTGGACGTCCAAGTCCATCCAATGGCATTGTTTCTAGCAGCAGATGCCATCTATGAAGATGATAACGCCCCAATTTACAGAGTTCGGAAAATCCAATCATTGTTTGAGGAACATTTCTCAACTTTCACACCTTCTTTGGCCTCCCTAATTAGCAGACGTAATCAACATTGATTCACCGAGTTACTGTGGAAACCATTTTGGATAACCAAGTCCATCCAGTGGCATTGCTTCCTGCGGCGATGCCATCTATTAAGACGATAACGCCCCAATTCACAGAGTTCGGAAAGTCTAATCATTGTTTAAGGAACATTTGTGATTTTTCACACCTTCCTTGGCCTCCCTAATTAGCAGACTTAAACAACATCGATTCACCGAGTCACTGTGGAAACCATTTTGGACCACCAATTCCATCCAATGGCATTGCTTCCTGCAGGCGATGCCATCTATGAAGAAGATAACGCCCCAATTCACAGAGTTCCGAAAGTCCAATCATTGTTTAAGGAACATTTCTCAACTTCCACACCTTCCTTGGCCTCCCTAATTAGCAGAGTTAAACAACATCGATTCACCGAGTCACTGTGAAAACCAGTTTGAACGACCAAGTCGATCCAATGGCATTGCTTCCTGCAGGCGATGCAATCTATGAAGATGATAACGTCCCAATTCACAGAGTTCGAAAAGTCCAATCATTGTTTAAGGAGCATTTGTCAACTTTCACACCTTCATTGGCCTTCCTAATTAGCAGACTTAAACAACATCGATTCACCGAGTCACTGTGGAAACCATTTTGGACGACCAAGTCCATCCAATGGCATTGCTTCCTGCAGGCGATGCCATCTATGAAGACGATAACGCCCCAATTCACAGAGTTCGGAAAGTCCAATCATTGTTTAAGGAACATTTGTTAATTTTCACACCTTCCTTGGCCTCCCTAATTAGCAGACTTAAACAACATCGATTCACCGAGTAACTGTGGAAACCATTTTGGACGACCAAGTCGATCCAATGGCATTGCTTCTTTCAGGCGATGCCATCTATGAAGATGATAACGCCCCAATTCACAGAGTTCGGAAAGTCCAATCATTGTTTAAGAAACATTTGTCAACTTCCACACCTTCCTTGGCCTCCCTAATTGGCAGACGCAAACAACATCGTTTCACCGAGTCACTGTGGAAACCATTTTGGCCGACCAAGTCCATCCAATGGCATTGCTTCCTGCAGTTGATGCCATCTATGAAGATGATAAGGCACCAATTTACACAGTTCGGAAAGTCCAATTATTGTTTGAGGAACATTTCTGAACTTTCACACCTTTCTTGGCCTCCCTAATTAGCAGACTTAAACAACATCGAGTCATCGAGTCACTGTGGAAACCGTTTTGGACGTCCAAGTCCATTCAATGGCATTGTTTCTAGCAGCAGATGCCATCTATGAAGATGATAACGCCCCAATTTACAGAGTTCGGAAAATCCAATCATTGTTTGAGGAACATTTCTCAACTTTCACACCTTCTTTGGCCTCCCTAATTAGCAGACGTAAACAACATTGATTCACCGAGTTACTGTGGAAACCATTTTGGATAACCAAGTCCATCCAATGGCATTGCTTCCTGCGGCGATGCCATCTATTAAGACGATAACGCCCCAATTCACAGAGTTCGGAAAGTCTAATCATTGTTTAAGGAACATTTGTGATTTTTCACACCTTCCTTGGCCTCCCTAATTAGCAGACTTAAACAACATCGATTCACCGAGTCACTGTGGAAACCATTTTGGACCACCAATTCCATCCAATGGCATTGCTTCCTGCAGGCGATGCCATCTATGAAGAAGATAACGCCCCAATTCACAGAGTTCCGAAAGTCCAATCATTGTTTAAGGAACATTTCTCAACTTCCACACCTTCCTTGGCCTCCCTAATTAGCAGAGTTAAACAACATCGATTCACCGAGTAACTGTGGAAACCATTTTGGACGACCAAGTTGATCCAATGGCATTGCTTCTTTCAGGCGATGCCATCTATGAAGATGATAACGCCCCAATTCACAGAGTTCGGAAAGTCCAATCATTGTTTAAGAAACATTTGTCAACTTCCACACCTTCCTTGGCCTCCCTAATTGGCAGACGCAAACAACATCGTTTCACCGAGTCACTGTGGAAACCATTTTGGCCGACCAAGTCCATCCAATGGCATTGCTTCCTGCAGTTGATGCCATCTATGAAGATGATAAGGCACCAATTTACACAGTTCGGAAAGTCCAATTATTGTTTGAGGAACATTTCTGAACTTTCACACCTTCCTTGGCCTCCCTAATTAGCAGACTTAAACAACATCGAGTCACTGTGGAAACCGTTTTGGACGTCCAAGTCCATTCAATGGCATTGTTTCTAGCAGCAGATGCCATCTATGAAGATGATAACGCCCCAATTCACAGAGTTCGGAAAATCCAATCATTGTTTGAGGAACATTTCTCAACTTTCACACCTTCCTTGGCCTCCCTAATTAGCAGACTTAAACAACATCGATTCACCGAGTCACTGTGGAAACCATTTTGGACGACCAAGTCCATCCAGTGGCATTGCTTCCTGCAAGCGATGCCATCTATGAAGAAGATAACGCCCCAATTCACAGAGTTCGGAAAGTCCAATCATTGTTTGATTAACATTTCTTAACTTTCACACCATCCTTGGCCTCCCTAATTAGCAGAGTTAAACAACATCGATTCACCGAGTCACTGTGGAAACCATTTTGGACGACCAAGTCCATCCAGTGGCATTGCTTCCTGCAGGCGATGCCATCTATGAAGAAGATAACGCTCCAATTCACAGAGTTCGGAAAGTCCAATCATTGTTTGAGGAACATTTCTTAACTTTCACACCAGCCTTGGCCTCCCTAATTAGCAGACTTAAACAATATCGATTCACCGAGTCACTGTGGAAACCAGTTTGAACGACCAAGTCGATCCAATGGCATTGCTTCCTGCAGGCGATGCCATCTATGAAGATGATAACGCCCCAATTTACACAGTTCGGAAAGTCCAATAATTGTTTGAGGAACATTTCTGAACTTTCACACCTTTCTTGGCCTCCCTAATTAGCATACCTAAACAACATCGAGCCATCGAGTCACTGTGGAAACCATTTTGGACGACCAAGTCCATCCAATGGCATTGCTTCCTGCAGGCGATGCCATCTATGAAGATGATAACCCCCAATTTACAGAGTTCGGAAAGTCCAATTATTTTTTAAGGAACATTTGCCAACTTTCACACCTTCCTTGCCCTCCCTAATTAGCAGACTTAAACAATATCGATTCACCGAGTCACTGTGGAAACCATTTTGGCCGACCAAGTCCATCCAATGGCATTGCTTCCTGCAGGTGATGCCATCTATGAAGATGATAAGGAACCAATTTACACAGTTCGGAAAGTCCAAAAATTGTTTGAGGAACTATTCTGAACTTTCACACCTTTCTTGGCCTCCCTAATTAGCAGACTTAAACAACATCGAGTCATCGAGTCACTGTGGCAAACGTTTTGGACGACAAAGTCCATCCAATGGCATTGCTTCCTGCAGGCGATGCCATCTATGAAGATGATAACGCCTCAATTCACAGAGTTCGGAAAGTCCAATCTTTGTTTGAGGAACATTTCTCAACCTTCACACCATCATTGGCCTCCCTAATTAGCAGACTTAAACAACATCGATTCACCAAGTCACTGTGGAAACCATTTTGGACGACCCAGTCCATCCAATGGCATTGTTTCTAGCAGCAGATGCCATCTATGAAGATGATAACGCTCCAATTCACAGAGTTCGGAAAATCCAATCATTGTTTGAGGAACATTTCTCAACTTTCACACCTTCCTTGGCCTCCCAAATTAGCAGACTTAAACAACATCGAGTCATCAAGTCATTGTGGAAACCATTTTGGACGACAAAGTCCATCCAATGGCATTGCTTCCTGCAGGCGATGCCATCTATGAAGATGATAACGCCTCAATTCACAGAGTTCGGAAAGTCCAATCTTTGTTTGAGGAACATTTCTCAACCTTCACACCATCATTGGCCTCCCTAATTAGCAGACTTAAACAACATCGATTCACCAAGTCACTGTGGAAACCATTTTGGACGACCCAGTCCAGCCAATGGCATTGCTTCCTGCAGGCGATGCCATCTATGAAGACGATAACGCCCGAATTCACAGAGTTCGGAAAGTCTAATCATTGTTTAAGGAACATTTGTCAACTTTCACACCTTTCTTGGCCTCCCTAATTAGCAGACTTAAACAACATCGAGTCATCGAGTCACTGTGGAAACCGTTTTGGACGTCCAAGTCCATCCAATGGCTATGTTTCTAGCAGCAGATGCCATCTATGAAGATGATAACGCCCCAATTTACAGAGTTCGGAAAATCCAATCATTGTTTGAGGAACATTTCTCAACTTTCACACCTTCTTTGGCCTCCTAATTAGCAGACGTAAACAACATTGATTCACCGAGTTACTGTGGAAACCATTTTGGATAACCAAGTCCATCCAATGGCATTGCTTCCTGCGGCGATGCCATCTATTAAGACGATAACGCCCCAATTCACAGAGTTCGGAAAGTCTAATCATTGTTTAAGGAACATTTGTGATTTTTCACACCATCCTTGGCCTCCCTAATTAGCAGACTTAAACAACATCGATTCACCGAGTCACTGTGGAAACCATTTTGGACCACCAATTCCATCCAATGGCATTGCTTCCTGCAGGCGATGCCATCTATGAAGAAGATAACGCCCCAATTCACAGAGTTCCGAAAGTCCAATCATTGTTTAAGGAACATTTCTCAACTTCCACACCTTCCTTGGCCTCCCTAATTAGCAGAGTTAAACAACATCGATTCACCGAGTCACTGTGAAAACCAGTTTGAACGACCAAGTCGATCCAATGGCATTGCTTCCTGCAGGCGATGCAATCTATGAAGATGATAACGTCCCAATTCACAGAGTTCGAAAAGTCCAATCATTGTTTAAGGAGCATTTGTCAACTTTCACACCTTCATTGGCCTTCCTAATTAGCAGACTTAAACAACATCGATTCACCGAGTCACTGTGGAAACCATTTTGGACGACCAAGTCCATCCAATGGCATTGCTTCCTGCAGGCGATGCCATCTATGAAGACGATAACGCCCCAATTCACAGAGTTCGGAAAGTCCAATCATTGTTTAAGGAACATTTGTTAATTTTCACACCTTCCTTGGCCTCCCTAATTAGCAGACTTAAACAACATCGATTCACCGAGTAACTGTGGAAACCATTTTGGACGACCAAGTCGATCCAATGGCATTGCTTCTTTCAGGCGATGCCATCTATGAAGATGATAACGCCCCAATTCACAGAGTTCGGAAAGTCCAATCATTGTTTAAGAAACATTTGTCAACTTCCACACCTTCCTTGGCCTCCCCTAATTGGCAGACGCAAACAACATCGTTTCACCGAGTCACTGTGGAAACCATTTTGGCCGACCAAGTCCATCCAATGGCATTGCTTCCTGCAGTTGATGCCATCTATGAAGATGATAAGGCACCAATTTACACAGTTCGGAAAGTCCAATTATTGTTTGAGGAACATTTCTGAACTTTCACACCTTTCTTGGCCTCCCTAATTAGCAGACTTAAACAACATCGAGTCATCGAGTCACTGTGGAAACCGTTTTGGACGTCCAAGTCCATTCAATGGCATTGTTTCTAGCAGCAGATGCCATCTATGAAGATGATAACGCCCCAATTCACAGAGTTCGGAAAATCCAATCATTGTTTGAGGAACATTTCTCAACTTTCACACCTTCCTTGGCCTCCCTAATTAGCAGACTTAAACAACATCGATTCACCGAGTCACTGTGGAAACCATTTTGGACGACCAAGTCCATCCAGTGGCATTGCTTCCTGCAAGCGATGCCATCTATGAAGAAGATAACGCCCCAATTCACAGAGTTCGGAAAGTCCAATCATTGTTTGATTAACATTTCTTAACTTTCACACTATCCTTGGAATCCCTAATTAGCAGAGTTAAACAACATCGATTCACCGAGTCACTGTGGAAACCATTTTGGACGACCAAGTCCATCCAGTGGCATTGCTTCCTGCAGGCGATGCCATCTATGAAGAAGATAACGCTCCAATTCACAGAGTTCGGAAAGTCCAATCATTGTTTGAGGAACATTTCTTAACTTTCACACCAGCCTTGGCCTCCCTAATTAGCATACTTAAACAATATCGATTCACCGAGTCACTGTGGAAACCAGTTTGAACGACCAAGTCGATCCAATGGCATTGCTTCCTGCAGGCGATGCCATCTATGAAGATGATAACGCCCCAATTTACACAGTTCGGAAAGTCCAATAATTGTTTGAGGAACATTTCTGAACTTTCACACCTTTCTTGGCTTCCTAATTAGCATACCTAAACAACATCGAGCCATCGAGTCACTGTGGAAACCATTTTGGACGACCAAGTCCATCCAATGGCATTGCTTCCTGCAGGCGATGCCATCTATGAAGATGATAACCCCCCAATTTACAGAGTTCGGAAAGTCCAATTATTTTTTAAGGAACATTTGCCAACTTTCACACCTTCCTTGCCCTCCCTAATTAGCAGACTTAAACAATATCGATTCACCGAGTCACTGTGGAAACCATTTTGGCCGACCAAGTCCATCCAATGGCATTGCTTCCTGCAGGTGATGCCATCTATGAAGATGATAAGGAACCAATTTACACAGTTCGGAAAGTCCAATAATTGTTTGAGGAACTATTCTGAACTTTCACAACTTTCTTGGCCTCCCTAATTAGCAGACTTAAACAACATCGAGTCATCGAGTCACTGTGGCAAACGTTTTGGACGTCCAAGTCCATCCAATGGCATTGTTTCTAGCAGCAGATGCCATCTATGAAGATGATAACGCTCCAATTCACAGAGTTCGGAAAGTCCAATCTTTGTTTGAGGAACATTTCTCAACCTTCACACCATCATTGGCCTCCCTAATTAGCAGACTTAAACAACATCGATTCACCAAGTCACTGTGGAAACCATTTTGGACGACCCAGTCCAGCCAATGGCATTGCTTCCTGCAGGCGATGCCATCTATGAAGACGATAACGCCCCAATTCACAGAGTTCGGAAAGTCTAATCATTGTTTAAGGAACATTTGTCAACTTTCACACCTTCCTTGGCCTCCCTAATTAGCAGACTTAAACAACATCGATTCACCGAGTCACTGTGGAAACCATTTTGGACGACCAAGTCCATCCAATGGCATTGCTTCCTGCAGGCGATGCCATCTATGAAGAAGATAACGCCCCAATTCACAGAGTTCGGAAAGTCCAATCATTGTTTAAGGAACATTTCTCAACTTCCACACCTTTCTTGGCCTCCCTAATTAGCAGAGTTAAACGAGATCGATTCACCGAGTCTCTGTGGAGACCAGTTTGAACGACCAAGTCGATCCAATGGCATTGCTTCCTGCAGGCGATGCCATCTATGAAGATGATAACGCCCCAATTCACAGAGTTCGAAAAGTCCAATCATTGTTTAAGGAGCATTTGTCAACTTTCACACCTTCATTGGCCTTCCTAATTAGCAGACTTAAACAACATCGAGTCACTGTGGAAACCGTTTTGGACGTCCAAGTCCATCCAATGGCATTGTTTCTAGCAGCAGATGCCATCTATGAAGATGATAACGCCCCAATTTACAGAGTTCGGAAAATCCAATCATTGTTTGAGGAACATTTCTCAACTTTCACACCTTCTTTGGCCTCCCTAATTAGCAGACGTAAACAACATTGATTCACCGAGTTACTGTGGAAACCATTTTGGATAACCAAGTCCATCCAATGGCATTGCTTCCTGCAGGAGATGCCATCTCTGAAGAAGATAAAACCCCCATTCACCGAATTCGGAAAGTCCAATCATTGTTTAAAGAACATTTGTCAACTTTCGCACCTTCCTTGGCCTCCCTTATTAGCAGACTTAAACAACATCGAGTCATCAAGTCATTGTGGAAACCATTTTGGACGACCAAGTCCATCCAATGGCATTGCTTCCTGCGGCGATGCCATCTATAAAGACGATAACGCCCCAATTCACAGAGTTCGGAAAGTCTAATCATTGTTTAAGGAACATTTGTCATTTTTCACACCTTCCTTGGCCTCCCTAATTAGCAGACTTAAACAACATCGATTCACCGAGTCACTGTGGAAACCATTTTGGACGACCAATTCCATCCAATGGCATTGCTTCCTGCAGGCGATGCCATCTATGAAGAAGATAACGCCCCAATTCACAGAGTTCCGAAAGTCCAATCATTGTTTAAGGAACATTTCTCAACTTCCACACCTTCCTTGGCCTCCCTAATTAGCAGAGTTAAACAACATCGATTCACCGAGTCACTGTGAAAACCAGTTTGAACGACCAAGTCGATCCAATGGCATTGCTTCCTGCAGGCGATGCAATCTATGAAGATGATAACGTCCCAATTCACAGAGTTCGAAAAGTCCAATCATTGTTTAAGGAGCATTTGTCAACTTTCACACCTTCATTGGCCTTCCTAATTAGCAGACTTAAACAACATCGATTCACCGAGTCACTGTGGAAACCATTTTGGACGACCAAGTCCATCCAATGGCATTGCTTCCTGCAGGCGATGCCATCTATGAAGAAGATAACGCCCCAATTCACAGAGTTCGGAAAGTCCAATCATTGTTTAAGGAACATTTGTTAACTTTCACACCTTCCTTGGCCTCCCTAATTAGCAGACTTAAACAACATCGATTCACCGAGTAACTGTGGAAACCATTTTGGACGACCAAGTCGATCCAATGGCATTGCTTCTTTCAGGCGATGCCATCTATGAAGATGATAACGCCCCAATTCACAGAGTTCGGAAAGTCCAATCATTGTTTAAGGAGCATTTGTCAACTTTCACACCTTCATTGACCTTTCTAATTAGCAGACTTAAACAACATCGATTCACCGAGTCACTGTGGAAACCATTTTGGACGACCAAGTCCATCCAATGGCATTGCTTCCTGCAGGCGATGCCATCTATGAAGACGATAACGCCCCAATTCACAGAGTTCGGAAAGTCCAATCATTGTTTAAGGAACATTTGTTAACTTTCACACCTTCCTTGGCCTCCCTAATTAGCAGACTTAAACAACATCGATTCACCGAGTAACTGTGGAAACCATTTTGGACGACTAAGTCGATCCAATGGCATTGCTTCTTTCAGGCGATGCCATCTATGAAGATGATAACGCCCCAATTCACAGAGTTCGGAAAGTCCAATCATTGTTTAAGAAACATTTGTCAACTTCCACACCTTCCTTGGCCTCCCTAATTGGCAGACGTAAACAACATCGTTTCACCGAGTCACTGTGGAAACCATTTTGGCCGACCAAGTCCATCCAATGGCATTGCTTCCTGCAGTTGATGCCATCTATGAAGATGATAAGGCACCAATTTACACAGTTCGGAAAGTCCAATTATTGTTTTAGGAACATTTCTGAACTTTCACACCTTTCTTGGCCTCCCTAATTAGCAGACTTAAACAACATTGAGTCATCGAGTCACTGTGGAAACCGTTTTGGACGTCCAAGTCCATTCAATGGCATTGTTTCTAGCAGCAGATGCCATCTATGAAGATGATAACGCCCCAATTCACAGAGTTCGGAAAATCCAATCATTGTTTGAGGAACATTTCTCAACTTTCACACCTTCCTTGGCCTCCCTAATTAGCAGACATAAACAACATCGATTCACCGAGTCACTGTGGAAACCATTTTGGACGACCAAGTCCATCCAGTGGCATTGCTTCCTGCAAGCGATGCCATCTATGAAGAAGATAACGCCCCAATTCACAGAGTTCGGAAAGTCCAATCATTGTTTGATTAACATTTCTTAACTTTCACACCATCCTTGGCCTCCCTAATTAGCAGAGTTAAACAACATCGATTCACCGAGTCACTGTGGAAACCATTTTGGACGACCAAGTCCATCCAGTGGCATTGCTTCCTGCAGGCGATGCCATCTATGAAGAAGATAACGCCCCAATTCACAGAGTTCGGAAAGTCCAATCATTGTTTGAGGAACATTTCTTAACTTTCACACCAGCCTTGGCCTCCCTAATTAGCAGACTTAAACAACATCGATTCACCGAGTCACTGTGGAAACCAGTTTGAACGACCAAGTCGATCCAATGGCATTGCTTCCTGCAGGCGATGCCATCTATGAAGATGATAACGCCCCAATTCACAGAGTTCGGAAAGTCTAAAAATTGTTTAAGGAACATTTGTCAACTTTCACACCCTCCTTAGCCTCCCTAATTAGCAGACTTAAACAACATCGATTCACCGAGTCACTGTGGAAACCATTTTGGCCGACCAAGTCCATCCAATGGCATTGCTTCCTGCAGTTGATGCCATCTATTATGATGATAAGGCACCAATTCACACAGTTCGGAAAGTCCAATCATTGTTTAAGGAACATTTGTCAACTTCCACACCTTCCTTGACCTCCCTAATTGGCAGACGTAAACAACATCGTTTTACCGAGTCACTGTGGAAACCATTTTGGCCGACCAAGTCCATCCAATGGCATTGCTTCTTGCAGTTGATGCCATCTATGAAAATGATAAGGCACCAATTTACACAGTTCGGAAAGTCCAATTATTGTTTGAGGAACATTTCTGAACTTTCACACATTTCTTGGCCTCCCTAATTAGCAGACTTAAACAACATCGAGTCATCGAGTCACTGTGGAAACCGTTTTGGACGTCCAAGTCCATTCAATGGCATTGTTTCTAGCAGCAGATGCCATCTATGAAGATGATAACGCCCCAATTCACAGAGTTCGGAAAATCCAATCATTGTTTGAGGAACATTTCTGAACTTTCACACCTTCATTGGCCTCCCTTATTAGCAGACGTAAACAACATTGAGTCACCGAGTTACTGTGAAAACCATTTTGGATAACCAAGTCCATCCAATGGCATTGCTTCCTGCAGGAGATGCCATCTCTGAAGAAGATAAAACCCCCATTCACAGAATTCGGAAAGTCCAATCATTGTTTAAAGAACATTTCTCAACTTTCGCACCTTCCTTGTCCTCCCTAATTAGCAGACTTAAACAACATCGAGTCATCAAGTCATTGTGGAAACCATTTTGGACGACGAAGTCGATCCAATGGCATTGCTTCTTGCAGGCGATGCCATCTATGAAGATGATAACGCCCCAATTCACAGAGTTCGGAAAGTCCAATCATTGTTTAAGGAACATTTGTCAACTTTCACACTTTCCTTAACCTCCCTAATTAGCAGACTTAAACAACATCGATTCACCGAGTAACTGTGGAAACCACTTTGGACGACCAAGTCGATCCAATGGCATTGCTTCTTGCAGGCGATGCCATCTATGAAGATGATAACGCCCCAATTCACAGAGTTCGGAAAGTCCAAAAATTGTTTAAGGAACATTTGTCAACTTTCACACATTTCTTGGCCTCCCTAATTAGCAGACCTAAACAACATCAATTCACCGAGTCACTGTGGAAACCATTTTGGACGACCAAGTCCATCCAATAGCATTGCTTCCTGCAGGTGATGCCATCTATGAAGATGATAAGGCACCAATTTACACAGTTCGGAACGTCCAATTATTGTTTGAGGAACATTTCTCAACTTTCACACCTTCCTTGGCCTCCCTAATTAGCATACTTAAACAACATCGATTCACCGAGTCACTGTGGAAACCATTTTGGACGACCAAGTCCATCCAGTGGCATTGCTTCCTGCAGGCGATGCCATCTATGAAGAAGATAACGCCCCAATTCACAGAGTTCGGAAAGTCCAATCATTGTTTGAGGAACATTTCTTAACTTTCACACCATCCTTGGCCTCCCTAATTAGCAGAGTTAAACAACATCGATTCACCGAGTCACTGTGGAAACCAATTTGGACGACCAAGTCCATCCAGTGGCATTGCTTCCTGCAGGCGATGCCATCTATGAAGAAGATAACGCCCCAATTCACAGAGTTCGGAAAGTCCAATCATCGTTTGAGGAACATTTCTTAACTTTCACACCAGCCTTGGCCTCCCTAATTAGCAGACTTAAACAACATCGATTCACCGAGTCACTGTGGAAACCAGTTTGAACGACCAAGTCGATCCAATGGCATTGCTTCCTGCAGGCGATGCCATCTATGAAGATGATAACGCCCCTATTTACAGAGTTCGGAAAGTCCAAAAATTGTTTAAGGAACATTTGTCAACTTTCACACCTTCCTTGGCCTCCCTAATTAGCAGACCTAAACAACATCGATTCACCGAGTCACTGTGGAAACCATTTTGGCCGACCAAGTCCATCCAATGGCATTGCTTCCTGCAGGTGATGCCATCTATGAAGATGATAACGCCCCAATTCACAGAGTTCGGAAAGTCCAAAAATTGTTTAAGGAACATTTGTCAACTTTCACACCTTCCTTGGCCTCCCTAATTAGCAGACCTAAACAACATCGATTCACCGAGTCACTGTGGAAACCATTTTGGACGACCAAGTCTATCCAATGGCATTCCTTCTTGCAGGCGATGCCATCTATGAAGATGATAACGCCCGAATTCACAGAGTTCGGAAAGTCCAATCATTGTTTAAGGAACATTTGCCAACTTTCACACCTTCCTTGGCCTTCCTAATTAGCAGACTTAAACAACATCGATTCACGGAGTCACCGTGGAAACCATTTTGGACGACCAAGTCTATCCAACGGCGTTGCTTCCTGCAGGCGATGCCGTCTATGAAAATGATAACGCCCCAATTCATAGAGTTCGGAAAGTTCAATCGTGGTTTGATGATTATGAGGTCGAACTTTCACACCTTCCTTGGCCTTCCTAATTAGCAGAATTAAACAACACCGAGTCATCCATCCACTGTGGTCTCTGTTCGAAAACAGAGGAAGATCCCGTTATTCTCCTCGTGCAATGATCAAGGATCTGGAGTAGTTTCAGCATTAAAAATGGCGCAACATCCCACTAACTACAGGGCGATTTAAAAGTCCCTGAACTCTTTTTTAATACGCATTTGCTGTAAAACCATGAAAGATATCCAAGTATGGCTGCTTGGGGCTGTTGTGTGTAACATTGGGAAACGAGCTGAGCCACGTGATAGCACCACGTGACACTACGCTTACGCTGGCGCTGGCAAGCAGTAAATTTCAGTCATGAGTTCCACCCAAGAACAGAGAGTCGCTCTGTTACAAGTTTATTTTGCGGAAAAATCTTACCAACTTTGCATCCAGCTCTTTCAAAGGAAGTTTCCTGATGCCCTTATACCACGGAAAACAACTGTGTATGAATAATACAGACATTTAACGTGGACCAGGAACATCAAACAAAGATCTTAGCTCTTTGCACGTTTATAAGTGAGTCACGGAAAAACTCTCATTGGCTGCTACTGGGAGTCGAACCCAGGGTCTTCCAGTTACTCGCCGGATATGCTTCCGCTACACCACAGCGGCCTCGAATTCCTCCAGACTCACACGCGCTAACTGCGTAACTGGAAGACCCTGGGTTCGACTCCCGGTGGCGGCCAATAAGAATTTTTCCGTGACTCACTTATAAACGTGGAAAGAGCGAAGATCTTTGTTTGATGTTCCTGGTCCACGTTAAATGTCTGTATCAATTATTCATTCGCCTTCTAATTATTTCTTCAGTTGCTGCTTACCATCTTTGGTGAATCCCCAGCATTGTGCGGGGCTCCAAGAAGCAACCTGCCAAATTGGCTTGGCAGTTAGCGTGTGTGAGTCTGGAGGAATTCGAGGCCGCTGTGGTGTAGCGGAAGCATATCCGGCGCGTAACTGGAAGACCCTGGGTTCGACTCCCGGTGGCGGCCAATGAGAATTTTTCCGTGACTCACTTATAAACGTGGAAAGAGCGAAAATCTTTGTTTGATAAACTGTGTATGATCTTGTGAACCGGTTTCGTGAGACAGGCAGTGTTCAGGATAAGCCTGAAAGCGGTCGGCCGTCCGTGGTGACGACCAGGTTTCTGGAGAAAATTCCCGTTTCCCTGCAGCGCTCTCTTCGGAAGTAACTTCGGCTGATGCCTCAAGAGTTAGGGTCATCGTATTCAGCCTGCCAGAGAGCTACTATAATCAAGCTGAAATGGAATTCTTTGCCTTAAGCGATAAGGCATGGCATCATGCCGCAATATCAAATTCGGTACAATGCTGGCTGCAGACAATCGAACATAATGGCCTTTATTTAGAGGCCTGATACTCACTGTATTTGTGTGTTAGTACTGGTACAAATACCGGTATCCCATAGAGATGAGTTGATGTTACTGGTTTCAGGGAAGGGAGAGAGCCAGTGCCGTAAAACAAACACAATATCCATGCCTCACCGGGTTTGAAACTCGGACGAACGATCAGAAGCCATCGCTTAGACCAACGTATTGTATTGTTAGTTTGTATTGTGTTGTAACGAGTAACGTAATGTATTGTTAGTTTGCATAATAAAAAGCTCTAGATGTTTAACTTTCAAATACATCAAATAATATGCCTCTAAGTGGCATCGTTATTATTTAATAATTTTCTAAAAATAGAGGAAGACTTCTGGACCATGTTTTACAGGGTGTTGTGACGTGCCTGCCCAGCAGGACGCACACGACATTAAAGGCAGATAGCAGCAATTACAAACGTCCGCGTAGTTCAATTGGTAGAGCGACTTATTCCGGAATGAGGAGACCCGGGTTCGAGCCCCGGCGTGGACAAAAATGACGGAGAAATTTACTTCGTTATAATGGCGCCCGAACTTTCCGGATGACCCGGCCGTTCAAAATCTCGCAATGGTGTGATGTTCTTTCCACACCGCGAGAGAGGAAAAATAAGTGAATCCCTTCTCCAGCGCTTCGAAAAATAAATGTGTGTGACGTTGCATTCCACACATGAGATTGACTGGGACTTCTCAGGTGCACGTTCTACAGCGGATGGCTGCCTGCAACGACTCATGGCCACGGCTGACCCGTTGGCCATGCCCCCGGCCCTCTTTCGGGGGGATGTGACGTGCCTGCCCAGCAGGACGCACACGACATTAAAGGCAGATAGCAGCGATAACGAACGTCCGCGTAGCTCAATTGGTAGAGCGACTTATTCCGGAATGAGGAGACCCGGGTTCGAGCCCCGGCGTGGACAAAAATGACGGAGAAATTTACTTCGTTATAATGGCGCCCGAACTTTCCGGATGACCCGGCCGTTCAAAATCTCTCAATGGTGTGATGTTCTTTCCACACCGCTAGAGAGGAAAATAAGTGAAACCCTTCTCCAGCGCTTCGAAAAATAAATGTGTGTGACGTTGCATTCCACACACCAGATTGACTGGGAGTTCTCAGGCGCACGTTCTACAGCGGATGGCTGCCTGCAACGACTCATGGTCACGGCTCACCCGTTGGCCATGCCCCCGGCCCTCTTTCGGGGGTGGGGAGACGCACACGATATTAAAGGCAGATAGCAGCGATAACGAACGTCCGCGTAGTTCAATTGGTAGAGCGACTTATTCCAGAATGAGGAGACCCGGGTTCGAGCCCCGGCGTGGACAAAATGACGGAAAAATTTACTTCATTATAGTGTCCATAAAGTCTTTCCCACATTACAAAAATTAAATAAACAAATCCATGTAAGTAAAAATAAAATGGTTGGCAACATAATATAGTAACACTCATAAAGTTTTTTTCAGGTGAGCGCTACTGCTGAATAAGAGGAGCATTTCATCGATAATGGTTTCCGTGCAAGAAAAAGCTGCGTGCGTGTTGTGGTTCCATAAGACCAAATCGGTCGTAACTGTCTACCATGATTTCTGAGGAGAGTACAGACGATCACCACCGGACCAAAAAATCATGAAAGCTTGGTACGAAAAGTTTAAAGCGACGGGTAGTGTTGGTGATCTCCCCCGAACTACCCGACCACTTACACAAGAAACAGCTGCAGCTCTTCAGGAGACATTTCTGCGAAGCCCCAAGAAATAAATTCGTCGTGCTTCACTGGAAACTGGGATTCCCCTTGCCACATGTTCATAATATTTTACAGAAACGTCTTCATCTGTATGCTTATAAGGTACAAATCGTTCAAGCTCTTCAGTCTGATGACCGGCCTCGCCGTGCTGCATTTGCGAAGGAGTTGTTGCAGCGCATAGCTCATGATAGCGATTATCTGCACCGTGTCTGCTTCTCAGATGAAGCCACACTCTACGTCTTTGGTACAGTAAATAGGCATAATGCGTGAATCTGGGGATCAGAAAATCTTCATTATGTTATCGAGCAACAGAGGGCTAGCAAGAAAGTGAACGTATGGTGCAGACTAATGCACAACAGAATCATCGGACCCTTCTATTTTTATATACTGGTGTGCAAAATTAAAGACGAAGAGGAGAAATTAGCATAACAGCGGAACGAGCAGGCAGAACTGACCGAAAGACCACTCAGGAGATAGACTAGGTTCCAGTACGGTACGGCATGCGCATATATGCAGCATGACGTAGGGGGGGGTAGTGTTGGAAGGGTATAAATCAAACGGGCGGTTCTGAACGCATCTGGAGAGAGCAGAGAACACGCAATAACACCACCAACATCATCGAAAGGGACCGGTTTGGAGGTGGCGAAGTTCACCTTTGGGGCGGTATCATGCTTGGTAGCCGTACTGACCTCCACATCTTCCAAGGAGGTTCAGTCACTGGTGTCCGCTATTGTACGGAGGTTCTCTTGCCTCACGTGCGTCTGTTTAGAGGTGCTGTGGGTTTGCGAGTTCCTCTTCATGGACGACAACGCTGCGCCTCATTGTACAGTGTCTGTCGCAGAGCTGTTGGAGAGTGAAGATATTCAACGCATGGATTGTCCCGCAAGGTCCCCAGACATAAATCCAATCGAACACGTGTGGGACCTTCTCGGGAGACGCTCGGCAGCACGTCACCAGCCGCCAACAACGATTTCGCAGCTGCGATTGGCGCTACAAGAGGAATGGACCGCGATGCCGACAGCTCCTTGACAACCTCGTCCTCAGCATGGACAGACGTTACAAATCCTGCAACGCAGTCAGGGGTGATCATATCCTCTACTAAAGACTAAATTTTTCTTGGCAGCCGCCTGTCACATGGACGTTTCTGTCTTCTGTCCAGTTGTGCTCGAAGCTACCTTTTCAATAAAGTGCCTTTGTATCCTTTGGATTCCTTGTTTGAACGGTTTTGCTCACTTGTCCCATATTTTTACATCTTGTTGATCTTATGGTATCATTTGAGTAGATGTGGAGCACTTCTGCGCGACGTTACATTCGAAAAACCGTCTTGTTCATAATTTTTGCACGCCAGTGTAGAACCCACGGTAATATGTAACGTGTTCCTGGACATGCTGGAACTTTTTTGAAGCACCTCAGTTACATGCATTCCAACCTTTGGTTATTTTTCAACAAGGCGGTGCCCCATCACATTAGTCAAGAACGGTTCGTGAGTTCCCGAATGCCACCTTTCCGTGCAGACGAATTGGCCGCGGCGGTCCTATAACATGGCCACCTAGATCACCCCCAAAAAAATACCCTCTACACTTTTTCCTGTGGGGTTATATGAAACACCAAGTTAACACTAGCAGTGTTCTGGATGCCGATCGAGACATTTAAGAGCAAAATAACAGACGTCATTGGTTCTGCCTCTGCTGAGATGTTAAACAAAACATGGCGTGATCGAATATCGCTCAGATGTCCTCCTGGCCACAAATAGCGCCCATGTGGAGGTGAACTGACATTGAAAAAAAAAACTTTACCTGTGCACCGTCATTGTCGTGCAATCCCTTTCTTGTACCTGTAATGCAATTTTTTATATTGATTTTTGTAAAGTGAAAAAGACTTTATGGACATCCTGTATATTTGGCAACATGTATTATGTGTGCAGCTTAATTCTCGGCCACAGGCACGACACGTTGACAGCAAATTATACCAAATCGAATGCGTACGTAATTAGGGAAATAATCCCCGTCGTGTTAGATACATTTGAGCCATCGGTCATTGAGCTGCCGAATGCCACTGCGGAAAAAAGAGTGATGTTTCGAGTTGTTAAAGTAATCAATACTTGTGTGGACCTCCTCGGCAGAAGTGAAGTGCGTATCACTCAGGTGATGTTGCAGGGAGCGAAAGAGGTGATGATCTGACGGGTGGGACAAAATCTACCGTCCCAGGTCGGTAATCGTGCTTAAAGTCGTTTCCGCGGTGTGAGGACGCGCGTTATCCTGAAGCAACAGGACCGACCTTCTGCCCTTGCCGGTGTGTGGCATTTTCGCCTTCATTGCGTCACTCACACGAATGAGTTGCTGACGATAACGCTCAGCATTAATCGTTTCACCAGGTGTGAGGAACTCATAGTGTACGACACCGCGCTGATCCCACCATATGCACAGCAACGACTTCCTGGCATGGATATTCGGTTTGGCGGTACTGGTGGTAGGTTGACCTGGATAAACCCACGATTTGCGCTGCTTAGCGTTATTGTAGAGGATCCACTCCTCATCACAGGTCACAATCTTGTTTAGGATATCCTTCTTCTTGAATCTGGAGAGCAAGGACACAGCAACATCGTAGCAGCTAGACTTGTTCGCAGCTGTGAGTTGGTGGGGCACAAAACGGCGCTCCTTGCGAATCCGCCCAAGCTTGTGCAGACGCTTTGCAATGTCTTGCCGAGTTCTCACTGTGTGCGACAGGGAACCGCGTTCCACAGTTGTTCCAGTTCCTCATCGTCAACTTTCTGTGGCAATCCCGGACGTTCTGCGTCACGGGGATCGAAATTTCCCTGCTTAAACAGCTGGAACCACTTCTTACACGTACTGTAGGACACAGCAGCCTCACCCAAAGCAGCAGAGATCATTTTCTGGGCTTTCGTGGCACTTTTATTCAGCGTGAAGCGCGAACAGAAGGCAGTGCCTCAAATCTTGCTTTTCGAACGACATTGCTTTCACCGTCGACTTTCGTCCCTTCTGTCACTACAGCTGTGAGTGGTTACGGTTGCCTGGAAAGCAGTTGGATGGCGCTGCAATCAGCCATTATCGAACACAGATATTTCCATTTGCCGACGTTCTATGATCGCTTGCTGTTAGGAGCCGAGAATTAAGTTGCGCACCTAATACACTGCTGGACAATTGCTAATGACGGATCATAAACGGCTATACAGCGCATAAAAAAGTAAGTGTGGTTGGATGCCAAGTGAAATAAAATAACGTCAGAATGCCAGGACATTACAAGAAAGACAATTTATTGTGCTCTGAAATCCAGAAGGCTTTGGAACGTGTTTAAGGGACAAAAAGGCCATTTTGTGCAGAATACGTAAACGTGAAAAAAATGCAATTACCGTCCGCAGGCGTTCCGGCGTAAGACGTCAATACGGGATATGGCCACCATGGAGGGCGATGCAAGATTCCACACGTCGTGTCATGCTTTGCACAACATTATCAAGCAGCTGTTGGGGTAATTTATCCCATTCCTCTGTCAGTGCACGGATGAGGGTGTCCTTGTTTATTGGAGGGCATTGGCGACCAGCAAGACTCCTCCCCAAAGCATCCCACACATTTTCAATGGGATTCTGATCTGGAGAACGTGCTGGCCATACGAGGCGTTGAATATCCTCGCTCTCAAGACACTCCTGGACAGCGAGTGTTCGATGACATGTTGCGTTGTCGTCCATGAAAATGAATCTATCACCGACAGCACCACGGAACATGCGAACATGAGGTAGCAGAACATCATTAATGTATCGTTGGCCAGTCATAGTCCCAGTTGGAAGCACATAGAGGGACGTACGGCCATTGATCATGATGCCAGCCCATACCATGACACTACATGTCGGATATCGGTCCCTTTCCTGTATGTTTGCTGGACAATATGCAGTACCACTATCACGCCAGATCAGTTGTCGTCGACAATCAGACGATAGACTGTATCTACTCTCATCTGAGAAGAAGACAGCAGACCAGTCGTTATCAGTCCAATTGCGATGTTGATGGCACCATTGCAAACGGGTGGTAAGGTGACGTCTGGACAATGGGATGCACACAACAGGACGGCGGGCGTATAGTCCTTCTTCATGCAAACATCTGGCGACAGTTTTTCGGGAGATCCGCTTGCCAGTAGCAGCCATAAACTGATTTGCTACCTCACTAGCTGTGCTGCGCCGGTGTCTTTTTGTCGATAGCACTATGTACCGATCTTCTGCAGGTGTCGTACTGCGAACACGACCTCCCCCGTGACGTTTGCTACACTCTCCATTTGTTTGAAATGATTTCCAAAGCCTTGAAACAACACTGTGGCTGACGTCGAACTCCCTGGCAACATCTGTTATTTTTCGCCCTTCTTCAGTCTTGCCAATAATACGGCCACGCGTAAAATCATCTAGGTGATGTCGGGAAGACATACTGAAAATTGCAAGTTCGTCAATTGATTCTTTCCCTTTTCAACTTTGCGTTTGAACAACAACCGTCAATACGCGTCAAATCCTTTATATCTCTTATCAGCGCTCTGACGTCACGGACAAGTTCGGCAATCCAAAATTTGCATACGCACAACACGTCTTACTGTATCCCGCACTTATGTTAATTTCCACATTTTCCTGCCTTCTATTTTATGGCTGCTATCGTCATCCGTCCTTAGCAATTGTCCGGCAGTGTATTTCCTAGAAAATATTGAAGATATTTTTTTCATTTTGCTAAGTTCAAGGGAAGATAGATAGATGGGTGGAAATTCCTATTGACCCACTGCATTATCTCTTAGCTATCTAAACAGAAAAGGTTATTACTCTGTCATCATCATAAAAAAAGAAAGAAGGAAAAGGAGACGACGTTATCTTCTTGTAGATAAGAAAGTTGCTTACTTTCTTTGCAGTTCAGTAAAACCAGTTCTTTCTGGAAGTGCTTTCCTCTTGACCGTTCGCATTCGATCTGGGTGGAAGTTTTCCTAATACAGTAAGTTCACCTGCTGATTTTGTTCAAATCTTTTTACGATGACGCAGTTTAAAAGCTAGATTTTCTTTTCCTCAGATTTCCCCTCTGCGGAGGCTTTGAAATAAACATTGATAACACGTTGCGCGAAAGCGTGGAAAGAAGATTTGTACGTTCCTTGTTAGTCGTTTCGAGACTCTAAAGTTCTTTTATAACACTTTTTCTTTTCTTTTTTTTTTTTTTTGAGAAAAGAAGATATACTCAAGAAGCGGTAACTCTGCATGTAACTGTCTGAAGATATCATGTCTTTCTATTTTCTTCTTTATTTTATTTCTGAATTAAAAGACTTCCATGAGTAGTAACCAGCGTTCGAAATGGGTCAAAAAGTTTGAACCCCGAAACGACCCGAGCTGTGCGTGACCTGGACAAATCTGCTGTGAGCTATAAATTCAAATATATCATCATCATCAGCCATAGCATGGTCGATCAAATAATCCGCTGCTGGTTAAAGGCCTCCCAAAGTTTCTTCCCGAACGGATTGTCTTGGGCCAGTCTCCTCCATTCATGCATCTCCAACGTGGTCTTTATTCTGGAATCCAGTCTAAAATTTCAGTCGTTGATCGGTGGTCCGTTCTCCTGGCAATATGTCCACTCCATGATGTCTTCCATTCTTGTTATTTTCCTTATACACGAGTTCCTCTTCTTATCTTTCTGGGTTACAACAAGCATGCATCTCTTCAGGTTTCTTTGAGTTGTCTGCAGTCTTTGTTTACATCTCTCCAGGTTTCTCTGCGTTGTCTGCAGTCTTTGTTTACATCTCTCCAGGTTTCTTTGAGTTGTCTGCAGTCTTTGTTTACATATCTCCAGGTTTCTTTGAGTTGTCTGCAGTCTTTGTTTACATATCTCCAGGTTTCTTTGAGTTGTCTGCAGTCTTTGTTTACATCTCTCCAGGTTTCTCTGAGTTGTCTGCAGTCTTTGTTTACATCTCTCCAGGTTTCTCTGAGTTGTCTGCAGTCTTTGTTTACATCTCTCCATGTTTCTCTGAGTTGTCTGCAGTCTTTGTTTACATCTCTCCATGTTTCTCTGAGTTGTCTGCAGTCTTTGTTTGCATCTCTCCAGGTTTCTTTGAGTTGTCTGCAGTCTTTGTTTACATCTCTCCAGGTTTCTTTGAGTTGTCTGCAGTTTTTTGTTTACATCTCTCCAGGTTACTTTGAGTTGTCTGCAGTTTTTTGTTTACATCTCTCCAGGTTACTTTGAGTTGTCTGCAGTTTTTTGTTTACATCTCTTCAGGTTTCTTTGAGTTGTCTGCAGTTTTTTGTTTACATCTCTTCAGGTTTCTCTGAGTTGTCTGCAGTCTTTGTTTACATCTCTCCAGGTTTCTCTGAGTTGTCTGCAGTCTTTGTTTACATCTCTCCAGGTTTCTCTGAGTTGTCTGCAGTCTTTGTTTACATCTCTCCAGGTTACTTTGAGTTGTCTGAAGTTTTTTGTTTACATCTCTCCAGGTTTCTTTGAGTTGTCTGCAGTTTTTTGTTTACATCTCTCCAGGTTTCTTTGAGTTGTCTGCAGTTTTTTGTTTACATCTCTCCAGGTTACTTTGAGGTGTCTGCAGTTTTTTGTTTACATCTCTCCAGGTTACTTTGAGTTGTCTGCAGTTTTTTGTTTACATCTCTTCAGGTTTCTTTGAGTTGTCTGCAGTTTTTTGTTTACATCTCTTCAGGTTTCTTTGAGTTGTCTGCAGTTTTTTGTTTACATCTCTCCAGGTTTCTTTGAGTTGTCTGCAGTTGTTTGTTTACATCTCTCCAGGTTTCTTTGAGTTGTCTGCAGTTGTTTGTTTACATCTCTCCAGGTTTCTTTGAGTTGTCTGCAGTCTTTGTATGCATCTCTCCAGGTTTCTTTGAGTTGTCTGCAGTCTTTGTTTGCATCTCTCCAGGTTTCTTTGAGTTGTCTGCAGTCTTTGTATGCATCTCTCCAGGTTCCTTTGAGTTGTCTGCAGTCTTTGTATGCTTCTTTCCAGGTTCCTTTGAGTTGTCTGCAGTCTTTGTTTGCATCTCTCCAGGTTTCTTTGAGTTGTCTGCAGTCTTTGTACGCTTCTTTCCAGGTTTCTTTGAGTTGTCTGCAGTTGTTTGTTTGCATCTCTCCAGGTTTCTTTGAGTTGTCTGCAGTCTTTGTATGCTTCTTTCCAGGTTCCTTTGAGTTGTCTGCAGTCTTTGTTTGCATCTCTCCAGGTTTCTTTGTGTTGTCTGCAGTCTTTGTTTGCATCTGTCCAGGTTTCTTTGAGTTGCCTGCAGTCTTTGTTTACATCTCTCCAGGTTTCTTTGAGTTGTCTGCAGTCTTTGTTTACATCTCTCCAGGTTTCTCTGAGTTGTCTCTAGTCTTTGTTTGCATCTCTCCAGGTTTCTTTGAGTTGTCTGCAGTCTTTGTTTACATCTCTCCAGGTTTCTCTGAGTTGTCTGCAGTCTTTGTTTGCATCTCTCCAGGTTTCTCTGAGTTGTCTGCAGTCTTTGTTTACATCTCTCCAGGTTTCTCTGAGTTGTCTGCAGTCTTTGGGGACGGAAAAGTGAAACCAAAATGCAAGCTGGGAGATGGTGAACGAGAAGGAAGATAGAAACAAGTCGGCCGTGTTGTATGTCAGGGCCAGTGGAAAGAAGGAGAAAAAAACGTCCTTTCCTCAGTGAATTCTGCGAGGAAGAGAGGCTCCATAAATACGCGAGCATGGGATGATCACGGAAAGTTTTGCTGGCGCTGGACATTGAGAAAAGCCACATGGCCTAGCCGTTCAGCGCATTTGCAGCTGATTGGTTGTGCAAAGTCTAGGGGTCGGAAAAGTTCGGAGAGGCGCGAAAAGTTACAACAGACTTTCGCTCTCTTCGGTCTCCGAAGGTAATTGAATAACACGGTCTCTTTTCGGTCGTAGCGGCGTAAACTATGGAAACCAGCAGTTCATAACGCTGTCCCACTGAGGTAGAATAGCTCTGATAGACCCAACCTGAGGGTTGCGTTGTAGCCATCGATATCCCATACATGCGGGTAATAATTATGGATCTGCAGAAGGACATGCTCGTGATCATATATAGAGGATTTTAGGAAGGGAGTGTCAGACCCCAGGTCTTAAACAACCCTTAGAAATAGGAAGCTAGGAGATTTGGGCTAGAGTGCCCGATAGGAAACTGACACGGAAGCGAGGTAGAAGACGCCCTTACTTACTACCGGAGGTCAGAAGGCTTAACGTGCCCATTCAATGCTCTAGTAGATCAGATCAGATCATATGTAGAGGATTTTAGGAAGGGAGTGTCTGACCCCAGGTCTTAAACAACCCTTAGAAATAGGAAGCTAGGAGATTTGGGCTAGAGTGTTCGATAGGAAAGTGACACGGAAGCGAGGTAGAAGACGCACTTATTTACTACCGGGGGTCAGAAGGCTTAACGTGCCCATTCAATGCTCTAGTAGATCAGATCAGATCATATGTAGAGGATTTTAGGAAGGGAGTGTCTGACCCCAGGTCTTAAACAACCCTTAGAAATAGGAAGCTAGGAGATTTATGCTAGAGTGCCCGATAGGAAAGTGACACGGAAGCGAGGTAGAAGACGCCCTTATTTACTACCGGGGGTCAGAAGGCTTAACGTGCCCATTCAATGCTCTAGTAGATCAGATCAGATCATATGTAGAGGATTTTAGGAAGGGAGTGTCTGACCCCAGGTCTTAAACAACCCTTAGAAATAGGAAGCTAGGAGATTTGGGCTAGAGTGCCCGATAGGAAACTGACACGGAAGCGAGGTAGAAGACGCCCTTATTGACTACCGGGGGTCAGAAGGCTTAACGTGCCCATTCAATGCTCTAGTAGATCAGATCAGATCATATGTAAAGGATTTTAGGAAGGGAGTGTCTGACCCCAGGTCTTAAACAACCCTTAGAAATAGGAAGCTAGGAGATTTGGGCTAGAGTGTTCGATAGGAAAGTGACACGGAAGCGAGGTAGAAGACGCCCTTACTTGACTACCGGAGGTCAGAAGGCTTAACGTGCCCATTCAATGCTCTAGTAGATCAGATCAGATCATATGTAGAGGATTTTAGGAAGGGAGTGTCTGACCCCAGGTCTTAAACAACCCTTAGAAATAGGAAGCTAGGAGATTTATGCTAGAGTGCCCGATAGGAAAGTGACACGGAAGCGAGGTAGAAGACGCCCTTATTTACTACCGGGGGTCAGAAGGCTTAACGTGCCCATTCAATGCTCTAGTAGATCAGATCAGATCATATGTAGAGGATTTTAGGAAGGGAGTGTCTGACCCCAGGTCTTAAACAACCCTTAGAAATAGGAAGCTAGGAGATTTGGGCTAGAGTGTTCGATAGGAAACTGACACGGAAGCGAGGTAGAAGACGCCCTTATTGACTACCGGAGGTCAGAAGGCTTAACGTGCCCATTCAATGCTCTAGTAGATCAGATCAGATCATATGTAGAGGATTTTAGGAAGGGAGTGTCTGACCCCAGGTCTTAAACAACCCTTAGAAATAGGAAGCTAGGAGATTTGGGCTAGAGTGCCCGATAGGAAACTGACACGGAAGCGAGGTAGAAGACGCCCTTATTGACTACCGGAGGTCAGAAGGCTTAACGTGCCCATTCAATGCTCTAGTAGATCAGATCAGATCATATGTAGAGGATTTTAGGAAGGGAGTGTCTGACCCAGGTCTTAAACAACCCTTAGAAATAGGAAAGCTAGGAGATTTGGGCTAGAGTGCCCGATAGGAAAGTGACACGGAAGCGAGGTAGAAGACGCCCTTATTTACTGCGGATGTCAGAAGGCTTAACGTGCCCATTCAATGCTCTACTAGATCAGATCAGATCATATGTAGAGGATTTTAGGAAGGGAGTGTCTGACACCAGGTCTTAAACAACCCTTAGAAATAGGAAGCTAGGAGATTTGGGCTAGAGTGCCCGATAGGAAAGTGACACGGAAGCGAGGTAGAAGACGCCCTTATTTACTGCGGATGTCAGAAGGCTTAACGTGCCCATTCAATGCTCTAGTAGATCAGATCAGATCATATGTAGAGGATTTTAGGAAGGGAGTGTCTGACACCAGGTCTTAAACAACCCTTAGAAATAGGAAGCTAGGAGATTTGGGCTAGAGTGCCCGATAGGAAAGTGACACGGAAGCGAGGTAGAAGACGCCCTTATTTACTACCGGGGGTCAGAAGGCTTAACGTGCCCATTAAATGCTCTAGTAGATCAGATCAGATCATATGTAGAGGATTTTAGGAAGGGAGTGTCTGACCCCAGGTCTTAAACAACCCTTAGAAATAGGAAGCTAGGTGATTTGGGCTAGAGTGCCCGATAGGAAAGTGACACGGAAGCGAGGTAGAAGACGCCCTTATTTACTACCGGGGGTCAGAAGGCTTAACGTGCTCATTAAATGCTCTAGTAGATCAGATCAGCTCATATGTAGAGGATTTTAGGAAGGGAGTGTCTGACCCCAGGTCTTAAACAATCCTTAGAAATAGGAAGCTAGGAGATTTGGGCTAGAGTGCCCGATAGGAAACTGACACGTAAGCGAGGTAGAAGACGCCCTTATTTACTACCGGGGGTCAGAAGGCTTAACGTGCCCATTCAATGCTCTAGTAGATCAGATCAGATCATATGTAGAGGATTTTAGGAAAGGAGTGTCTGACCCCAGGTCTTAAACAACCCTTAGAAATAGGAAGCTAGGAGATTTGGGCTAGAGTGCCCGATAGGAAAGTGACACGGAAGCGAGGTAGAAGACGCCCTTATTGACTACCGGGGGTCAGAAGGCTTAACGTGCCCATTAAATGCTCTAGTAGATCAGATCTGATCATATGTAGAGGATTTTAGGAAGGGAGTGTCTGACCCCGGGTTTTAAACAACCCTTAGAAATAGAAAGCTAGGAGATTTGGGCTAGAGTGCCCGATAGGAAAGTGACACGGAAGCGAGGTAGAAGACGCCCTTATTTACTACCGGGGGTCAGAAGGCTTAACGTGCCCATTCAATGCTCTAGTAGATCAGATCAGATCATATGTAGAGGATTTTAGGAAGGGAGTGTCAGACTACAGGTCTTAAACAACCCTTAGAAATAGGTAGCTAGGAGATTTGGGCTAGAGTGCCCGATAGGAAAGTGACACGGAAGCGAGGTAGAAGACGCCCTTGTTTACTACCGGGGGTCAGAAGGCTTAACGTGCCCATTCAATGCTCTAGTAGATCAGATCAGATCATATGTAGAGGATTTTAGGAAGGGAGTGTCTGACCCCAGGTCTTAAACAACCCTTAGAAATAGGAAGCTAGGAGATTTGGGCTAGAGTGCCCGATAGGAAAGTGACACGGAAGCGAGGTAGAAGACGCCCTTATTTACTACCGGGGGTCAGAAGGCTTAACGTGTCCATTCAATGCTCTAGTAGATCAGATCTGATCATATGTAGAGGATTTTAGGAAGGGAGTGTCTGACCCCAGGTCTTAAACAACCCTTAGAAATAGGAAGCTAGGAGATTTGGGCTAGAGTGCCCGATAGGAAAGTGGCACGGATACGAGGTAGAAGACGCCCTTATTTACTACCGGGGGTCAGAAGGCTTAACGTGCCCATTCAATGCTCTAGTAGATCAGATCTGATCATATGTAGAGGATTTTAGGAAGGGAGTGTCTGACCCCAGGTCTTAAACAACCCTTAGAAATAGGAAGCTAGGAGATTTGGGCTAGAGTGCCCGATAGGAAAGTGACACGGAAGCGAGGTAGAAGACGCCCTTATTTACTACCGGGGGTCAGAAGGCTTAACGTGCCCATTCAATGCTCTAGTAGATCAGATCAGATCATATGTAGAGGATTTTAGGAAGGGAGTGTCTGACCCCAGGTCTTAAACAACCCTTAGAAATAGGAAGCTAGGAGATTTGGGCTAGAGTGCCCGATAGGAAAGTGACACGGAAGCGAGGTAGAAGACGCCCTTATTTACTACCGGGGGTCAGAAGGCTTAACGTGTCCATTCAATGCTCTAGTAGATCAGATCTGATCATATGTAGAGGATTTTAGGAAGGGAGTGTCTGACCCCAGGTCTTAAACAACCCTTAGAAATAGGAAGCTAGGAGATTTGGGCTAGAGTGCCCGATAGGAAAGTGACACGGAAGCGAGGTAGAAGACGCCCTTATTTACTACCGGGGGTCAGAAGGCTTAACGTGCCCATTCAATGCTCTAGTAGATCTGATCAGATCATATGTAGAGGATTTTAGGAAGGGAGTGTCTGACCCCAGGTCTTAAACAACCCTTAGAAATAGGAAGCTAGGAGATTTGGGCTAGAGTGCCCGATAGGAAAGTGACACGGAAGCGAGGTAGAAGACGCCCTTATTTACTACCGGGGGTCAGAAGGCTTAACGTGTCCATTCAATGCTCTAGTAGATCAGATCTGATCATATGTAGAGGATTTTAGGAAGGGAGTGTCTGACCCCAGGTCTTAAACAACCCTTAGAAATAGGAAGCTAGGAGATTTGGGTTAGAGTGCCCGATAGGAAAGTGACACGGAAGCGAGGTAGAAGACGCCCTTATTTACTACCGGGGGTCAGAAGGCTTAACGTGCCCATTCAATGCTCTAGTAGATCTGATCAGATCATATGTAGAGGATTTTAGGAAGGGAGTGTCTGACCCCAGGTCTTAAACAACCCTTAGAAATAGGAAGCTAGGAGATTTGGGCTAGAGTGCCCGATAGGAAAGTGACACGGAAGCGAGGTAGAAGACGCCCTTATTTACTACCGGGGGTCAGAAGGCTTAACGTGTCCATTCAATGCTCTAGTAGATCAGATCTGATCATATGTAGAGGATTTTAGGAAGGGAGTGTCTGACCCCAGGTCTTAAACAACCCTTAGAAATAGGAAGCTAGGAGATTTGGGCTAGAGTGCCCGATAGGAAAGTGACACGGAAGCGAGGTAGAAGACGCCCTTATTTACTACCGGGGTCAGAAGGCTTAACGTGTCCATTCAATGCTCTAGTAGATCAGATCTGATCATATGTAGAGGATTTTAGGAAGGGAGTGTCTGACCCCAGGTCTTAAACAACCCTTAGAAATAGGAAGCTAGGAGATTTGGGCTAGAGTGCCCGATAGGAAAGTGACACGGAAGCGAGGTAGAAGACGCCCTTATTTACTACCGGGGGTCAGAAGGCTTAACGTGTCCATTCAATGCTCTAGTAGATCAGATCTGATCATATGTAGAGGATTTTAGGAAGGGAGTGTCTGACCCCAGGTCTTAAACAACCCTTAGAAATAGGAAGCTAGGAGATTTGGGCTAGAGTGCCCGATAGGAAAGTGACACGGAAGCGAGGTAGAAGACGCCCTTATTTACTACCGGGGGTCAGAAGGCTTAACGTGCCCATTCAATGCTCTAGTAGATCTGATCAGATCATATGTAGAGGATTTTAGGAAGGGAGTGTCTGACCCCAGGTCTTAAACAACCCTTAGAAATAGGAAGCTAGGAGATTTGGGCTAGAGTGCCCGATAGGAAAGTGACACGGAAGCGAGGTAGAAGACGCCCTTATTTACTACCGGGGGTCAGAAGGCTTAACGTGTCCATTCAATGCTCTAGTAGATCAGATCTGATCATATGTAGAGGATTTTAGGAAGGGAGTGTCTGACCCCAGGTCTTAAACAACCCTTAGAAATAGGAAGCTAGGAGATTTGGGCTAGAGTGCCCGATAGGAAAGTGACACGGAAGCGAGGTAGAAGACGCCCTTATTTACTACCGGGGGTCAGAAGGCTTAACGTGTCCATTCAATGCTCTAGTAGATCAGATCTGATCATATGTAGAGGATTTTAGGAAGGGAGTGTCTGACCCCAGGTCTTAAACAACCCTTAGAAATAGGAAGCTAGGAGATTTGGGCTAGAGTGCCCGATAGGAAAGTGACACGGAAGCGAGGTAGAAGACGCCCTTATTTACTACCGGGGGTCAGAAGGCTTAACGTGCCCATTCAATGCTCTAGTAGATCTGATCAGATCATATGTAGAGGATTTTAGGAAGGGAGTGTCTGACCCCAGGTCTTAAACAACCCTTAGAAATAGGAAGCTAGGAGATTTGGGCTAGAGTGCCCGATAGGAAAGTGACACGGAAGCGAGGTAGAAGACGCCCTTATTTACTACCGGGGGTCAGAAGGCTTAACGTGTCCATTCAATGCTCTAGTAGATCAGATCTGATCATATGTAGAGGATTTTAGGAAGGGAGTGTCTGACCCCAGGTCTTAAACAACCCTTAGAAATAGGAAGCTAGGAGATTTGGGCTAGAGTGCCCGATAGGAAAGTGACACGGAAGCGAGGTAGAAGACGCCCTTATTTACTACCGGGGGTCAGAAGGCTTAACGTGTCCATTCAATGCTCTAGTAGATCAGATCTGATCATATGTAGAGGATTTTAGGAAGGGAGTGTCTGACCCCAGGTCTTAAACAACCCTTAGAAATAGGAAGCTAGGAGATTTGGGCTAGAGTGCCCGATAGGAAAGTGGCACGGATACGAGGTAGAAGACGCCCTTATTTACTACCGGGGGTCAGAAGGCTTAACGTGCCCATTAAATGCTCTAGTAGATCAGATCTGATCATATGTAGAGGATTTTAGGAAGGGAGTGTCTGACCCCAGGTCTTAAACAACCCTTAGAAATAGGAAGCTAGGAGATTTGGGCTAGAGTGCCCGATAGGAAAGTGACACGGAAGCGAGGTAGAAGACGCCCTTGTTTACTACCGGGGGTCAGAAGGCTTAACGTGCCCATTCAATGCTCTAGTAGATCAGATCAGATCATATGTAGAGGATTTTAGGAAGGGAGTGTCTGACCCCGGGTTTTAAACAACCCTTAGAAATAGGAAGTTAGGAGATTTGGGCTAGAGTGCCCGATATTAAACTGACACGGAAGCGAGGTAGAAGACGCTCTTATTTACTACCGGGGGTCAGAAGGCTTAACGTGCCCATTCAATGCTCTAGTAGATCAGATCAGATCATATGTAGAGGATTTTAGGAAGGGAGTGTCTGACCCCAGGTCTTAAACAACCCTTAGAAATAGGAAGCTAGGAGATTTGGGCTAGAGTGTTCGATAGGAAAGTGACACGGATACGAGGTAGAAGACGCCCTTATTTACTACCGGGGGTCAGAAGGTTTAACGTGCCCATTCAATGCTCTAGTAGATCAGATCAGATCATATGTAGAGGATTTTAGGAAGGGAGTGTCTGACCCCAGGTCTTAAACAACCCTTAGAAATAGGAAGCTAGGAGATTTGGGCTAGAGTGCCCGATAGGAAAGTGACACGGAAGCGAGGTAGAAGACGCCCTTATTTACTACCGGGGGTCAGAAGGCTTAACGTGCCCATTCAATGCTCTAGTAGATCAGATCTGATCATATGTAGAGGATTTTAGGAAGGGAGTGTCTGACCCCAGGTCTTAAACAACCCTTACAAATAGGAAGCTAGGAGATTTGGGCTAGAGTGTTCGATAGGAAAGTGGCACGGATACGAGGTAGAAGACGCCCTTATTTACTACCGGGGGTCAGAAGGTTTAACGTGCCCATTCAATGCTCTAGTAGATCAGATCAGATCATATGTAGAGGATTTTAGGAAGGGAGTGTCTGACCCCAGGTCTTAAACAACCCTTAGAAATAGGAAGCTAGGAGATTTGGGCTAGAGTGCCCGATAGGAAAGTGACACGGAAGCGAGGTAGAAGACGCCCTTATTTACTACCGGGGGTCAGAAGGCTTAACGTGTCCATTCAATGCTCTAGTAGATCAGATCTGATCATATGTAGAGGATTTTAGGAAGGGAGTGTCTGACCCCAGGTCTTAAACAACCCTTAGAAATAGGAAGCTAGGAGATTTGGGCTAGAGTGCCCGATAGGAAAGTGACACGGAAGCGAGGTAGAAGACGCCCTTATTTACTACCGGGGGTCAGAAGGCTTAACGTGCCCATTCAATGCTCTAGTAGATCAGATCAGATTATATGTTGAGGATTTTAGGAAGGGAGTGTCTGACCCCAGGTCTTAAACAACCCTTAGAAATAGGAAGCTAGGAGATTTGGGCTAGGAGTGCCCGATAGGAAAGTGACACGGAAGCGAGGTAGAAGACGCCCTTATTTACTACCGGGGGTCAGAAGGCTTAACGTGCCCATTCAATGCTCTAGTAGATCAGATCAGATTATATGTTGAGGATTTTAGGAAGGGAGTGTCTGACCCCAGGTCTTAAACAACCCTTAGAAATAGGAAGCTAGGAGATTTGGGCTAGGAGTGCCCGATAGGAAAGTGACACGGAAGCGAGGTAGAAGACGCCCTTATTTACTACCGGGGGTCAGAAGGCTTAACGTGCCCATTCAATGCTCTAGTAGATCAGATCAGATTATATGTAGAGGATTTTAGGAAGGGAGTGTCTGACCCCAGGTCTTAAACAACCCTTAGAAATAGGAAGCTAGGAGATTTGGGCTAGAGTGCCCGATAGGAAAGTGACACGGAAGCGAGGTAGAAGACGCCCTTATTTACTACCGGGGGTCAGAAGGCTTAACGTGCCCATTCAATGCTCTAGTAGATCAGATCTGATCATATGTAGAGGATTTTAGGAAGGGAGTGTCTGACCCCAGGTCTTAAACAACCCTTAGAAATAGGAAGCTAGGAGATTTGGGCTAGAGTGTTCGATAGGAAAGTGGCACGGATACGAGGTAGAAGACGCCCTTATTTACTACCGGGGGTCAGAAGGTTTAACGTGCCCATTCAATGCTCTAGTAGATCAGATCAGATCATATGTAGAGGATTTTAGGAAGGGAGTGTCTGACCCCAGGTCTTAAACAACCCTTAGAAATAGGAAGCTAGGAGATTTGGGCTAGAGTGTTCGATAGGAAAGTGGCACGGATACGAGGTAGAAGACGCCCTTATTTACTACCGGGGGTCAGAAGGTTTAACGTGCCCATTCAATGCTCTAGTAGATCAGATCAGATCATATGTAGAGGATTTTAGGAAGGGAGTGTCTGACCCCAGGTCTTAAACAACCCTTAGAAATAGGAAGCTAGGAGATTTGGGCTAGAGTGTTCGATAGGAAAGTGACACGGATACGAGGTAGAAGACGCCCTTATTTACTACCGGGGGTCAGAAGGCTTAACGTGTCCATTCAATGCTCTAGTAGATCAGATCAGATCATATGTAGAGGATTTTAGGAAGGGAGTGTCTGACCCCAGGTCTTAAACAACCCTTAGAAATAGGAAGCTAGGAGATTTGGGCTAGAGTGCCTGATAGGAAAGTGACACGGAAGCGAGGTAGAAGACGCCCTTATTTACTACCGGGGGTCAGAAGGCTTAACGTGTCCATTCAATGCTCTAGTAGATCAGATCAGATCATATGTAGAGGATTTTAGGAAGGGAGTGTCTGACCCCAGGTCTTAAACAACCCTTAGAAATAGGAAGTTAGGAGATTTGGGCTAGAGTGCCCGATAGGAAAGTGACACGGATACGAGGTAGAAGACGCCCTTATTTACTACCGGGGGTCAGAAGGCTTAACGTGTCCATTCAATGCTCTAGTAGATCAGATCAGATCATATGTAGAGGATTTTAGGAAGGGAGTGTCTGACCCCAGGTCTTAAACAACCCTTAGAAATAGGAAGCTAGGAGATTTGGGCTAGAGTGCCCGATAGGAAAGTGACACGGATACGAGGTAGAAGACGCCCTTATTTACTACCGGGGGTCAGAAGGCTTAACGTGCCCATTCAATGCTCTAGTAGATCAGATCAGATTATATGTTGAGGATTTTAGGAAGGGAGTGTCTGACCCCAGGTCTTAAACAACCCTTAGAAATAGGAAGCTAGGAGATTTGGGCTAGAGTGCCCGATAGGAAAGTGACACGGAAGCGAGGTAGAAGACGCCCTTATTTACTACCGGGGGTCAGAAGGCTTAACGTGCCCATTCAATGCTCTAGTAGATCAGATCAGATTATATGTTGAGGATTTTAGGAAGGGAGTGTCTGACCCCAGGTCTTAAACAACCCTTAGAAATAGGAAGCTAGGAGATTTGGGCTAGAGTGCCCGATAGGAAAGTGACACGGAAGCGAGGTAGAAGACGCCCTTATTTACTACCGGGGGTCAGAAGGCTTAACGTGCCCATTCAATGCTCTAGTAGATCAGATCTGATCATATGTAGAGGATTTTAGGAAGGGAGTGTCTGACCCCAGGTCTTAAACAACCCTTACAAATAGGAAGCTAGGAGATTTGGGCTAGAGTGCCCGATAGGAAAGTGGCACGGATACGAGGTAGAAGACGCCCTTATTTACTACCGGGGGTCAGAAGGTTTAACGTGCCCATTCAATGCTCTAGTAGATCAGATCAGATCATATGTAGAGGATTTTAGGAAGGGAGTGTCTGACCCCAGGTCTTAAACAACCCTTAGAAATAGGAAGCTAGGAGATTTGGGCTAGAGTGCCCGATAGGAAAGTGACACGGAAGCGAGGTAGAAGACGCCCTTATTTACTACCGGGGGTCAGAAGGCTTAACGTGCCCATTCAATGCTCTAGTAGATCAGATCAGATTATATGTAGAGGATTTTAGGAAGGGAGTGTCTGACCCCAGGTCTTAAACAACCCTTAGAAATAGGAAGCTAGGAGATTTGGGCTAGAGTGCCCGATAGGAAAGTGACACGGAAGCGAGGTAGAAGACGCCCTTATTTACTACCGGGGGTCAGAAGGCTTAACGTGCCCATTCAATGCTCTAGTAGATCAGATCAGATCATATGTAGAGGATTTTAGGAAGGGAGTGTCTGACCCCAGGTCTTAAACAACCCTTAGAAATAGGAAGCTAGGAGATTTGGGCTAGAGTGCCCGATAGGAAAGTGGCACGGATACGAGGTAGAAGACGCCCTTATTTACTACCGGGGGTCAGAAGGCTTAACGTGCCCATTCAATGCTCTAGTAGATCAGATCAGATCATATGTAGAGGATTTTAGGAAGGGAGTGTCTGACCCCAGGTCTTAAACAACCCTTAGAAATAGGAAGCTAGGAGATTTGGGCTAGGAGTGCCCGATAGGAAAGTGACACGGAAGCGAGGTAGAAGACGCCCTTATTTACTACCGGGGGTCAGAAGGCTTAACGTGCCCATTCAATGCTCTAGTAGATCAGATCAGATCATATGTAGAGGATTTTAGGAAGGGAGTGTCTGACCCCAGGTCTTAAACAACCCTTAGAAATAGGAAGCTAGGAGATTTGGGCTAGAGTGCCCGATAGGAAAGTGACACGGAAGCGAGGTAGAAGACGCCCTTATTTACTACCGGGGGTCAGAAGGTTTAACGTGCCCATTCAATGCTCTAGTAGATCAGATCAGATCATATGTAGAGGATTTTAGGAAGGGAGTGTCTGACCCCAGGTCTTAAACAACCCTTAGAAATAGGAAGCTAGGAGATTTGGGCTAGAGTGCCCGATAGGAAAGTGACACGGAAGCGAGGTAGAAGACGCCCTTATTTACTACCGGGGCCAGAAGGTTTAACGTGCCCATTCAATGCTCTAGTAGATCAGATCAGATCATATGTAGAGGATTTTAGGAAGGGAGTGTCTGACCCCAGGTCTTAAACAACCCTTAGAAATAGGAAGCTAGGAGATTTGGGCTAGAGTGCCCGATAGGAAAGTGACACGGAAGCGAGGTAGAAGACGCCCTTATTTACTACCGGGGGTCAGAAGGCTTAACGTGCCCATTCAATGCTCTAGTAGATCAGATCAGATCATATGTAGAGGATTTTAGGAAGGGAGTGTCTGACCCCAGGTCTTAAACAACCCTTAGAAATAGGAAGCTAGGAGATTTGGGCTAGAGTGCCCGATAGGAAAGTGACACGGAAGCGAGGTAGAAGACGCCCTTATTTACTACCGGGGGCCAGAAGGTTTAACGTGCCCATTCAATGCTCTAGTAGATCAGATCAGATCATATGTAGAGGATTTTAGGAAGGGAGTGTCTGACCCCAGGTCTTAAACAACCCTTAGAAATAGGAAGCTAGGAGATTTGGGCTAGAGTGCCCGATAGGAAAGTGACACGGAAGCGAGGTAGAAGACGCCCTTATTTACTACCGGGGGTCAGAAGGCTTAACGTGCCCATTCAATGCTCTAGTAGATCAGATCAGATCATATGTAGAGGATTTTAGGAAGGGAGTGTCTGACCCCAGGTCTTAAACAACCCTTAGAAATAGGAAGCTAGGAGATTTGGGCTAGAGTGCCCGATAGGAAAGTGACACGGAAGCGAGGTAGAAGACGCCCTTATTTACTACCGGGGTCAGAAGGCTTAACGTGCCCATTCAATGCTCTAGTAGATCAGATCAGATTATATGTAGAGGATTTTAGGAAGGGAGTGTCTGACCCCAGGTCTTAAACAACCCTTAGAAATAGGAAGCTAGGAGATTTGGGCTAGAGTGCCCGATAGGAAAGTGACACGGAAGCGAGGTAGAAGACGCCCTTATTTACTACCGGGGGTCAGAAGGCTTAACGTGCCCATTCAATGCTCTAGTAGATCAGATCAGATTATATGTAGAGGATTTTAGGAAGGGAGTGTCTGACCCCAGGTCTTAAACAACCCTTAGAAATAGGAAGCTAGGAGATTTGGGCTAGAGTGCCCGATAGGAAAGTGACACGGAAGCGAGGTAGAAGACGCCCTTATTTACTACCGGGGGTCAGAAGGCTTAACGTGCCCATTCAATGCTCTAGTAGATCAGATCAGATTATATGTAGAGGATTTTAGGAAGGGAGTGTCTGACCCCAGGTCTTAAACAACCCTTAGAAATAGGAAGCTAGGAGATTTGGGCTAGAGTGCCCGATAGGAAAGTGACACGGAAGCGAGGTAGAAGACGCCCTTATTTACTACCGGGGGTCAGAAGGCTTAACGTGCCCATTCAATGCTCTAGTAGATCAGATCAGATCATATGTAGAGGATTTTAGGAAGGGAGTGTCTGACCCCAGGTCTTAAACAACCCTTAGAAATAGGAAGCTAGGAGATTTGGGCTAGAGTGCCCGATAGGAAAGTGACACGGAAGCGAGGTAGAAGACGCCCTTATTTACTACCGGGGGTCAGAAGGCTTAACGTGCCCATTCAATGCTCTAGTAGATCAGATCAGATCATATGTAGAGGATTTTAGGAAGGGAGTGTCTGACCCCAGGTCTTAAACAACCCTTAGAAATAGGAAGCTAGGAGATTTGGGCTAGAGTGCCCGATAGGAAAGTGACACGGAAGCGAGGTAGAAGACGCCCTTATTTACTACCGGGGGTCAGAAGGCTTAACGTGCCCATTCAATGCTCTAGTAGATCAGATCAGATCATATGTAGAGGATTTTAGGAAGGGAGTGTCTGACCCCAGGTCTTAAACAACCCTTAGAAATAGGAAGCTAGGAGATTTGGGCTAGAGTGCCCGATAGGAAAGTGACACGGAAGCGAGGTAGAAGACGCCCTTATTTACTACCGGGGGTCAGAAGGCTTAACGTGCCCATTCAATGCTCTAGTAGATCAGATCAGATCATATGTAGAGGATTTTAGGAAGGGAGTGTCTGACCCCAGGTCTTAAACAACCCTTAGAAATAGGAAGCTAGGAGATTTGGGCTAGAGTGCCCGATAGGAAAGTGACACGGAAGCGAGGTAGAAGACGCCCTTATTTACTACCGGGGGTCAGAAGGCTTAACGTGCCCATTCAATGCTCTAGTAGATCAGATCAGATCATATGTAGAGGATTTTAGGAAGGGAGTGTCTGACCCCAGGTCTTAAACAACCCTTAGAAATAGGAAGCTAGGAGATTTGGGCTAGAGTGCCCGATAGGAAAGTGACACGGAAGCGAGGTAGAAGACGCCCTTATTTACTACCGGGGGTCAGAAGGCTTAACGTGCCCATTCAATGCTCTAGTAGATCAGATCAGATCATATGTAGAGGATTTTAGGAAGGGAGTGTCTGACCCCAGGTCTTAAACAACCCTTAGAAATAGGAAGCTAGGAGATTTGGGCTAGAGTGCCCGATAGGAAAGTGACACGGAAGCGAGGTAGAAGACGCCCTTATTTACTACCGGGGGTCAGAAGGCTTAACGTGCCCATTCAATGCTCTAGTAGATCAGATCAGATCATATGTAGAGGATTTTAGGAAGGGAGTGTCTGACCCCAGGTCTTAAACAACCCTTAGAAATAGGAAGCTAGGAGATTTGGGCTAGAGTGCCCGATAGGAAAGTGACACGGAAGCGAGGTAGAAGACGCCCTTATTTACTACCGGGGGTCAGAAGGCTTAACGTGCCCATTCAATGCTCTAGTAGATCAGATCAGATCATATGTAGAGGATTTTAGGAAGGAGTGTCTGACCCCAGGTCTTAAACAACCCTTAGAAATAGGAAGCTAGGAGATTTGGGCTAGAGTGCCCGATAGGAAAGTGACACGGAAGCGAGGTAGAAGACGCCCTTATTTACTACCGGGGGTCAGAAGGCTTAACGTGCCCATTCAATGCTCTAGTAGATCAGATCAGATCATATGTAGAGGATTTTAGGAAGGAGTGTCTGACCCCAGGTCTTAAACAACCCTTAGAAATAGGAAGCTAGGAGATTTGGGCTAGAGTGCCCGATAGGAAAGTGACACGGAAGCGAGGTAGAAGACGCCCTTATTTACTACCGGGGGTCAGAAGGTTTAACGTGCCCATTCAATGCTCTAGTAGATCAGATCAGATCATATGTAGAGGATTTTAGGAAGGGAGTGTCTGACCCCAGGTCTTAAACAACCCTTAGAAATAGGAAGCTAGGAGATTTGGGCTAGAGTGCCCGATAGGAAAGTGACACGGAAGCGAGGTAGAAGACGCCCTTATTTACTACCGGGGGTCAGAAGGCTTAACGTGCCCATTCAATGCTCTAGTAGATCAGATCAGATTATATGTAGAGGATTTTAGGAAGGAGTGTCTGACCCCAGGTCTTAAACAACCCTTAGAAATAGGAAGCTAGGAGATTTGGGCTAGAGTGCCCGATAGGAAAGTGACACGGAAGCGAGGTAGAAGACGCCCTTATTTACTACCGGGGGTCAGAAGGCTTAACGTGCCCATTCAATGCTCTAGTAGATCAGATCTGATCATATGTAGAGGATTTTAGGAAGGGAGTGTCTGACCCCAGGTCTTAAACAACCCTTAGAAATAGGAAGCTAGGAGATTTGGGCTAGAGTGTTCGATAGGAAAGTGGCACGGATACGAGGTAGAAGACGCCCTTATTTACTACCGGGGGTCAGAAGGTTTAACGTGCCCATTCAATGCTCTAGTAGATCAGATCAGATCATATGTAGAGGATTTTAGGAAGGGAGTGTCTGACCCCAGGTCTTAAACAACCCTTAGAAATAGGAAGCTAGGAGATTTGGGCTAGAGTGCCCGATAGGAAAGTGACACGGAAGCGAGGTAGAAGACGCCCTTATTTACTACCGGGGGTCAGAAGGCTTAACGTGTCCATTCAATGCTCTAGTAGATCAGATCTGATCATATGTAGAGGATTTTAGGAAGGGAGTGTCTGACCCCAGGTCTTAAACAACCCTTAGAAATAGGAAGCTAGGAGATTTGGGCTAGAGTGCCTGATAGGAAAGTGACACGGAAGCGAGGTAGAAGACGCCCTTATTTACTACCGGGGGTCAGAAGGCTTAACGTGTCCATTCAATGCTCTAGTAGATCAGATCAGATCATATGTAGAGGATTTTAGGAAGGGAGTGTCTGACCCCAGGTCTTAAACAACCCTTAGAAATAGGAAGTTAGGAGATTTGGGCTAGAGTGCCCGATAGGAAAGTGACACGGAAGCGAGGTAGAAGACGCCCTTATTTACTACCGGGGGTCAGAAGGCTTAACGTGCCCATTCAATGCTCTAGTAGATCAGATCAGATTATATGTTGAGGATTTTAGGAAGGGAGTGTCTGACCCCAGGTCTTAAACAACCCTTAGAAATAGGAAGCTAGGAGATTTGGGCTAGAGTGCCCGATAGGAAAGTGACACGGAAGCGAGGTAGAAGACGCCCTTATTTACTACCGGGGGTCAGAAGGCTTAACGTGCCCATTCAATGCTCTAGTAGATCAGATCAGATTATATGTTGAGGATTTTAGGAAGGGAGTGTCTGACCCCAGGTCTTAAACAACCCTTAGAAATAGGAAGCTAGGAGATTTGGGCTAGAGTGCCCGATAGGAAAGTGACACGGAAGCGAGGTAGAAGACGCCCTTATTTACTACCGGGGGTCAGAAGGCTTAACGTGCCCATTCAATGCTCTAGTAGATCAGATCTGATCATATGTAGAGGATTTTAGGAAGGGAGTGTCTGACCCCAGGTCTTAAACAACCCTTACAAATAGGAAGCTAGGAGATTTGGGCTAGAGTGTTCGATAGGAAAGTGGCACGGATACGAGGTAGAAGACGCCCTTATTTACTACCGGGGGTCAGAAGGTTTAACGTGCCCATTCAATGCTCTAGTAGATCAGATCAGATCATATGTAGAGGATTTTAGGAAGGGAGTGTCTGACCCCAGGTCTTAAACAACCCTTAGAAATAGGAAGCTAGGAGATTTGGGCTAGAGTGTTCGATAGGAAAGTGGCACGGATACGAGGTAGAAGACGCCCTTATTTACTACCGGGGGTCAGAAGGTTTAACGTGCCCATTCAATGCTCTAGTAGATCAGATCAGATCATATGTAGAGGATTTTAGGAAGGGAGTGTCTGACCCCAGGTCTTAAACAACCCTTAGAAATAGGAAGCTAGGAGATTTGGGCTAGAGTGTTCGATAGGAAAGTGACACGGATACGAGGTAGAAGACGCCCTTATTTACTACCGGGGGTCAGAAGGCTTAACGTGTCCATTCAATGCTCTAGTAGATCAGATCTGATCATATGTAGAGGATTTTAGGAAGGGAGTGTCTGACCCCAGGTCTTAAACAACCCTTAGAAATAGGAAGCTAGGAGATTTGGGCTAGAGTGCCTGATAGGAAAGTGACACGGAAGCGAGGTAGAAGACGCCCTTATTTACTACCGGGGGTCAGAAGGCTTAACGTGTCCATTCAATGCTCTAGTAGATCAGATCAGATCATATGTAGAGGATTTTAGGAAGGGAGTGTCTGACCCCAGGTCTTAAACAACCCTTAGAAATAGGAAGTTAGGAGATTTGGGCTAGAGTGCCCGATAGGAAAGTGACACGGATACGAGGTAGAAGACGCCCTTATTTACTACCGGGGGTCAGAAGGCTTAACGTGTCCATTCAATGCTCTAGTAGATCAGATCAGATCATATGTAGAGGATTTTAGGAAGGGAGTGTCTGACCCCAGGTCTTAAACAACCCTTAGAAATAGGAAGTTAGGAGATTTGGGCTAGAGTGCCCGATAGGAAAGTGACACGGATACGAGGTAGAAGACGCCCTTATTTACTACCGGGGGTCAGAAGGCTTAACGTGCCCATTCAATGCTCTAGTAGATCAGATCAGATTATATGTTGAGGATTTTAGGAAGGGAGTGTCTGACCCCAGGTCTTAAACAACCCTTAGAAATAGGAAGCTAGGAGATTTGGGCTAGAGTGCCCGATAGGAAAGTGACACGGAAGCGAGGTAGAAGACGCCCTTATTTACTACCGGGGGTCAGAAGGCTTAACGTGCCCATTCAATGCTCTAGTAGATCAGATCAGATTATATGTTGAGGATTTTAGGAAGGGAGTGTCTGACCCCAGGTCTTAAACAACCCTTAGAAATAGGAAGCTAGGAGATTTGGGCTAGAGTGCCCGATAGGAAAGTGACACGGAAGCGAGGTAGAAGACGCCCTTATTTACTACCGGGGGTCAGAAGGCTTAACGTGCCCATTCAATGCTCTAGTAGATCAGATCTGATCATATGTAGAGGATTTTAGGAAGGGAGTGTCTGACCCCAGGTCTTAAACAACCCTTACAAATAGGAAGCTAGGAGATTTGGGCTAGAGTGTTCGATAGGAAAGTGACACGGATACGAGGTAGAAGACGCCCTTATTTACTACCGGGGGTCAGAAGGTTTAACGTGCCCATTCAATGCTCTAGTAGATCAGATCAGATCATATGTAGAGGATTTTAGGAAGGGAGTGTCTGACCCCAGGTCTTAAACAACCCTTAGAAATAGGAAGCTAGGAGATTTGGGCTAGAGTGCCCGATAGGAAAGTGACACGGAAGCGAGGTAGAAGACGCCCTTATTTACTACCGGGGGTCAGAAGGCTTAACGTGCCCATTCAATGCTCTAGTAGATCAGATCAGATTATATGTTGAGGATTTTAGGAAGGGAGTGTCTGACCCCAGGTCTTAAACAACCCTTAGAAATAGGAAGCTAGGAGATTTGGGCTAGAGTGCCCGATAGGAAAGTGACACGGAAGCGAGGTAGAAGACGCCCTTATTTACTACCGGGGGTCAGAAGGCTTAACGTGCCCATTCAATGCTCTAGTAGATCAGATCTGATCATATGTAGAGGATTTTAGGAAGGGAGTGTCTGACCCCAGGTCTTAAACAACCCTTACAAATAGGAAGCTAGGAGATTTGGGCTAGAGTGTTCGATAGGAAAGTGGCACGGATACGAGGTAGAAGACGCCCTTATTTACTACCGGGGGTCAGAAGGTTTAACGTGCCCATTCAATGCTCTAGTAGATCAGATCAGATCATATGTAGAGGATTTTAGGAAGGGAGTGTCTGACCCCAGGTCTTAAACAACCCTTAGAAATAGGAAGCTAGGAGATTTGGGCTAGAGTGTTCGATAGGAAAGTGGCACGGATACGAGGTAGAAGACGCCCTTATTTACTACCGGGGGTCAGAAGGCTTAACGTGTCCATTCAATGCTCTAGTAGATCAGATCTGATCATATGTAGAGGATTTTAGGAAGGGAGTGTCTGACCCCAGGTCTTAAACAACCCTTAGAAATAGGAAGCTAGGAGATTTGGGCTAGAGTGCCTGATAGGAAAGTGACACGGAAGCGAGGTAGAAGACGCCCTTATTTACTACCGGGGGTCAGAAGGCTTAACGTGTCCATTCAATGCTCTAGTAGATCAGATCAGATCATATGTAGAGGATTTTAGGAAGGGAGTGTCTGACCCCAGGTCTTAAACAACCCTTAGAAATAGGAAGTTAGGAGATTTGGGCTAGAGTGCCCGATAGGAAAGTGACACGGAAGCGAGGTAGAAGACGCCCTTATTTACTACCGGGGGTCAGAAGGCTTAACGTGCCCATTCAATGCTCTAGTAGATCAGATCAGATCATATGTAGAGGATTTTAGGAAGGGAGTGTCTGACCCCAGGTCTTAAACAACCCTTAGAAATAGGAAGCTAGGAGATTTGGGCTAGAGTGCCCGATAGGAAAGTGACACGGAAGCGAGGTAGAAGACGCCCTTATTTACTACCGGGGGTCAGAAGGCTTAACGTGCCCATTCAATGCTCTAGTAGATCAGATCAGATTATATGTAGAGGATTTTAGGAAGGGAGTGTCTGACCCCAGGTCTTAAACAACCCTTAGAAATAGGAAGCTAGGAGATTTGGGCTAGAGTGCCCGATAGGAAAGTGACACGGAAGCGAGGTAGAAGACGCCCTTATTTACTACCGGGGGTCAGAAGGCTTAACGTGCCCATTCAATGCTCTAGTAGATCAGATCTGATCATATGTAGAGGATTTTAGGAAGGGAGTGTCTGACCCCAGGTCTTAAACAACCCTTAGAAATAGGAAGCTAGGAGATTTGGGCTAGAGTGCCCGATAGGAAAGTGACACGGAAGCGAGGTAGAAGACGCCCTTATTTACTACCGGGGGTCAGAAGGCTTAACGTGCCCATTCAATGCTCTAGTAGATCAGATCAGATTATATGTAGAGGATTTTAGGAAGGGAGTGTCTGACCCCAGGTCTTAAACAACCCTTAGAAATAGGAAGCTAGGAGATTTGGGCTAGAGTGCCCGATAGGAAAGTGACACGGAAGCGAGGTAGAAGACGCCCTTATTTACTACCGGGGGTCAGAAGGCTTAACGTGCCCATTCAATGCTCTAGTAGATCAGATCAGATTCATATGTAGAGGATTTTAGGAAGGGAGTGTCTGACCCCAGGTCTTAAACAACCCTTAGAAATAGGAAGCTAGGAGATTTGGGCTAGAGTGCCTGATAGGAAAGTGACACGGAAGCGAGGTAGAAGACGCCCTTATTTACTACCGGGGGTCAGAAGGCTTAACGTGCCCATTCAATGCTCTAGTAGATCAGATCAGATTCATATGTAGAGGATTTTAGGAAGGGAGTGTCTGACCCCAGGTCTTAAACAACCCTTAGAAATAGGAAGCTAGGAGATTTGGGCTAGAGTGCCCGATAGGAAAGTGACACGGAAGCGAGGTAGAAGACGCCCTTATTTACTACCGGGGGTCAGAAGGCTTAACGTGCCCATTCAATGCTCTAGTAGATCAGATCAGATTATATGTAGAGGATTTTAGGAAGGGGAGTGTCTGACCCCAGGTCTTAAACAACCCTTAGAAATAGGAAGCTAGGAGATTTGGGCTAGAGTGCCCGATAGGAAAGTGACACGGAAGCGAGGTAGAAGACGCCCTTATTTACTACCGGGGGTCAGAAGGCTTAACGTGCCCATTCAATGCTCTAGTAGATCAGATCAGATTATATGTAGAGGATTTTAGGAAGGGAGTGTCTGACCCCAGGTCTTAAACAACCCTTAGAAATAGGAAGCTAGGAGATTTGGGCTAGAGTGCCCGATAGGAAAGTGACACGGAAGCGAGGTAGAAGACGCCCTTATTTACTACCGGGGGTCAGAAGGCTTAACGTGCCCATTCAATGCTCTAGTAGATCAGATCAGATTATATGTAGAGGATTTTAGGAAGGGAGTGTCTGACCCCAGGTCTTAAACAACCCTTAGAAATAGGAAGCTAGGAGATTTGGGCTAGAGTGCCCGATAGGAAAGTGACACGGAAGCGAGGTAGAAGACGCCCTTATTTACTACCGGGGGTCAGAAGGCTTAACGTGCCCATTCAATGCTCTAGTAGATCAGATCAGATTATATGTTGAGGATTTTAGGAAGGGAGTGTCTGACCCCAGGTCTTAAACAACCCTTAGAAATAGGAAGCTAGGAGATTTGGGCTAGAGTGCCCGATAGGAAAGTGACACGGAAGCGAGGTAGAAGACGCCCTTATTTACTACCGGGGGTCAGAAGGCTTAACGTGCCCATTCAATGCTCTAGTAGATCAGATCAGATCATATGTAGAGGATTTTAGGAAGGAGTGTCTGACCCCAGGTCTTAAACAACCCTTAGAAATAGGAAGCTAGGAGATTTGGGCTAGAGTGCCCGATAGGAAAGTGACACGGATAGCGAGGTAGAAGACGCCCTTATTTACTACCGGGGGTCAGAAGGTTTAACGTGCCCATTCAATGCTCTAGTAGATCAGATCAGATCATATGTAGAGGATTTTAGGAAGGGAGTGTCTGACCCCAGGTCTTAAACAACCCTTAGAAATAGGAAGCTAGGAGATTTGGGCTAGAGTGCCCGATAGGAAAGTGACACGGAAGCGAGGTAGAAGACGCCCTTATTTACTACCGGGGGTCAGAAGGCTTAACGTGCCCATTCAATGCTCTAGTAGATCAGATCAGATTATATGTAGAGGATTTTAGGAAGGGAGTGTCTGACCCCAGGTCTTAAACAACCCTTAGAAATAGGAAGCTAGGAGATTTGGGCTAGAGTGCCCGATAGGAAAGTGACACGGAAGCGAGGTAGAAGACGCCCTTATTTACTACCGGGGGTCAGAAGGCTTAACGTGCCCATTCAATGCTCTAGTAGATCAGATCTGATCATATGTAGAGGATTTTAGGAAGGGAGTGTCTGACCCCAGGTCTTAAACAACCCTTACAAATAGGAAGCTAGGAGATTTGGGCTAGAGTGTTCGATAGGAAAGTGACACGGATACGAGGTAGAAGACGCCCTTATTTACTACCGGGGGTCAGAAGGTTTAACGTGCCCATTCAATGCTCTAGTAGATCAGATCAGATCATATGTAGAGGATTTTAGGAAGGGAGTGTCTGACCCCAGGTCTTAAACAACCCTTAGAAATAGGAAGCTAGGAGATTTGGGCTAGAGTGTTCGATAGGAAAGTGACACGGATACGAGGTAGAAGACGCCCTTATTTACTACCGGGGGTCAGAAGGCTTAACGTGTCCATTCAATGCTCTAGTAGATCAGATCTGATCATATGTAGAGGATTTTAGGAAGGGAGTGTCTGACCCCAGGTCTTAAACAACCCTTAGAAATAGGAAGCTAGGAGATTTGGGCTAGAGTGCCTGATAGGAAAGTGACACGGAAGCGAGGTAGAAGACGCCCTTATTTACTACCGGGGGTCAGAAGGCTTAACGTGTCCATTCAATGCTCTAGTAGATCAGATCAGATCATATGTAGAGGATTTTAGGAAGGGAGTGTCTGACCCCAGGTCTTAAACAACCCTTAGAAATAGGAAGTTAGGAGATTTGGGCTAGAGTGCCCGATAGGAAAGTGACACGGATACGAGGTAGAAGACGCCCTTATTTACTACCGGGGGTCAGAAGGCTTAACGTGTCCATTCAATGCTCTAGTAGATCAGATCAGATCATATGTAGAGGATTTTAGGAAGGGAGTGTCTGACCCCAGGTCTTAAACAACCCTTAGAAATAGGAAGTTAGGAGATTTGGGCTAGAGTGCCCGATAGGAAAGTGACACGGATACGAGGTAGAAGACGCCCTTATTTACTACCGGGGGTCAGAAGGCTTAACGTGTCCATTCAATGCTCTAGTAGACCAGATCAGATCATATGTAGAGGATTTCAGGAAGGGAGTGTCTGACCCCAGGTCTTAAACAACCCTTAGAAATAGGAAGTTAGGAGATTTGGGCTAGAGTGCCCGATAGGAAAGTGACACGGATACGAGGTAGAAGACGCCCTTATTTACTACCGGGGGTCAGAAGGCTTAACGTGTCCATTCAATGCTCTAGTAGATCAGATCAGATCATATGTAGAGGATTTTAGGAAGGGAGTGTCTGACCCCAGGTCTTAAACAACCCTTAGAAATAGGAAGTTAGGAGATTTGGGCTAGAGTGCCCGATAGGAAAGTGACACGGATACGAGGTAGAAGACGCCCTTATTTACTACCGGGGGTCAGAAGGCTTAACGTGCCCATTCAATGCTCTAGTAGATCAGATCAGATCATATGTAGAGGATTTCAGGAAGGGAGTGTCTGACCCCAGGTCTTAAACAACCCTTAGAAATAGGAAGCTAGGAGATTTGGGCTAGAGTGCCCGATAGGAAAGTGACACGGATACGAGGTAGAAGACGCCCTTATTTACTACCGGGGGTCAGAAGGCTTAACGTGTCCATTCAATGCTCTAGTAGATCAGATCAGATCATATGTAGAGGATTTTAGGAAGGGAGTGTCTGACCCCAGGTCTTAAACAACCCATAGAAATAGGAAGTTAGGAGATTTGGGCTAGAGTGCCCGATAGGAAAGTGACACGGATACGAGGTAGAAGACGCCCTTATTTACTACCGGGGGTCAGAAGGCTTAACGTGCCCATTCAATGCTCTAGTAGATCAGATCAGATCATATGTAGAGGATTTCAGGAAGGGAGTGTCTGACCCCAGGTCTTAAACAACCCTTAGAAATAGGAAGCTAGGAGATTTGGGCTAGAGTGCCCGATAGGAAAGTGACACGGATACGAGGTAGAAGACGCCCTTATTTACTACCGGGGGTCAGAAGGCTTAACGTGTCCATTCAATGCTCTAGTAGATCAGATCAGATCATATGTAGAGGATTTTAGGAAGGGAGTGTCTGACCCCAGGTCTTAAACAACCCTTAGAAATAGGAAGTTAGGAGATTTGGGCTAGAGTGCCCGATAGGAAAGTGACACGGATACGAGGTAGAAGACGCCCTTATTTACTACCGGGGGTCAGAAGGCTTAACGTGTCCATTCAATGCTCTAGTAGATCAGATCAGATCATATGTAGAGGATTTCAGGAAGGGAGTGTCTGACCCCAGGTCTTAAACAACCCTTAGAAATAGGAAGTTAGGAGATTTGGGCTAGAGTGCCCGATAGGAAAGTGACACGGATACGAGGTAGAAGACGCCCTTATTTACTACCGGGGGTCAGAAGGCTTAACGTGTCCATTCAATGCTCTAGTAGATCAGATCAGATCATATGTAGAGGATTTTAGGAAGGGAGTGTCTGACCCCAGGTCTTAAACAACCCTTAGAAATAGGAAGTTAGGAGATTTGGGCTAGAGTGCCCGATAGGAAAGTGACACGGATACGAGGTAGAAGACGCCCTTATTTACTACCGGGGGTCAGAAGGCTTAACGTGCCCATTCAATGCTCTAGTAGATCAGATCAGATCATATGTAGAGGATTTCAGGAAGGGAGTGTCTGACCCCAGGTTTTTAACAACCCTTAGAAATAGGAAGCTAGGAGATTTGGGCTAGAGTGCCCGATAGGAAAGTGACACGGATACGAGGTAGAAGACGCCCTTATTTACTACCGGGGGTCAGAAGGCTTAACGTGTCCATTCAATGCTCTAGTAGATCAGATCAGATCATATGTAGAGGATTTTAGGAAGGGAGTGTCTGACCCCAGGTCTTAAACAACCCTTAGAAATAGGAAGTTAGGAGATTTGGGCTAGAGTGCCCGATAGGAAAAATGACACGGATACGAGGTAGAAGACGCCCTTATTTACTACCGGGGGTCAGAAGGCTTAACGTGCCCATTCAATGCTCTAGTAGATCAGATCAGATCATATGTAGAGGATTTCAGGAAGGGAGTGTCTGACCCCAGGTCTTAAACAACCCTTAGAAATAGGAAGCTAGGAGATTTGGGCTAGAGTGCCCGATAGGAAAGTGACACGGATACGAGGTAGAAGACGCCCTTATTTACTACCGGGGGTCAGAAGGCTTAACGTGTCCATTCAATGCTCTAGTAGATCAGATCAGATCATATGTAGAGGATTTTAGGAAGGGAGTGTCTGACCCCAGGTCTTAAACAACCCTTAGAAATAGGAAGTTAGGAGATTTGGGCTAGAGTGCCCGATAGGAAAGTGACACGGATACGAGGTAGAAGACGCCCTTATTTACTACCGGGGGTCAGAAGGCTTAACGTGCCCATTCAATGCTCTAGTAGATCAGATCAGATCATATGTAGAGGATTTCAGGAAGGGAGTGTCTGACCCCAGGTCTTAAACAACCCTTAGAAATAGGAAGTTAGGAGATTTGGGCTAGAGTGCCCGATAGGAAAGTGACACGGAAGCGAGGTAGAAGACGCCCTTATTTACTATCGGGGGTCAGAAGGCTTAACGTGTCCATTCAATGCTCTAGTAGATCAGATCAGATCATATGTAGAGGATTTCAGGAAGGGAGTGTCTGACCCCAGGTCTTAAACAACCCTTAGAAATAGGAAGTTAGGAGATTTGGGCTAGAGTGCCCGATAGGAAAGTGACACGGAAGCGAGGTAGAAGACGCCCTTATTTACGACCGGCGGTCAGAAGGCTTAACGTGCCCATTCAATGCTCTAGCAGATCAGATCAGATTATATGTTGAGGATTTTTGGAAGGGAGTGTCTGACCCCAGGTCTTAAACAACCCTTAGAAATAGGAAGCTAGGAGATTTGGGCTAGAGTGCCTGATAGGAAAGTGACACGGAAGCGAGGTAGAAGACGCCCTTATTTACTACCGGGGGTCAGAAGGCTTAACGTGCCCATTCAATGCTCTAGTAGATCAGACCAGATTATATGTAGAGGATTTTTGGAAGGGAGTGTCTGACCCCAGGTCTTAAACAACCCTTAGAAATAGGAAGCTATGAGATTTGGGCTAGAGTGCCCGATAGGAAAGTGACACGGAAGCGAGGTAGAAGACGCCCTTATTTACTACCGGGGGTCAGAAGGCTTAACGTGCCCATTCAATGCTCTAGTAGATCAGATCAGCTCATATGTAGAGGATTTTAGGAAAGGAGTGTCTGACCCCAGGTCTTAAACAACCCTTAGAAATAGGAAGCTAGGAGATTTGAGCTAGAGTGCCCGATAGGAAAGTGACACGGAAGCGAGGTAGAAGACGCCCTTATTTACTACCGGGGGTCAGAAGGCTTAACGTGCCCATTCAATGCTTTAGTAGATCAGATCAGATCATATGTAGAGGATTTTCGGAAGGGAGTGTCTGACCCCAGGTCTTAAACAACCCTTAGAAATAGGAAGCTAGGAGATTTGGGCTAGAGTGCCCGATAGGAAAGTGACACGGAAGCGAGGTAGAAGACGCCCTTATTTACTACCGGGGGTCAGAAGGCTTAACGTGCCCATTCAATGCTCTAGTAGATCAGATCAGCTCATATGTAGAGGATTTTAGGAAGGGAGTGTCTGACCCCAAGTCTTAAACAACCCTTAGAAATAGGAAGCTAGGAGATTTGGGCTAGAGTGCCTGATAGGAAAGTGACACGGAAGCGAGGTAGAAGACGCCCTTATTTACTACCGGGGGTCAGAAGGCTTAACGTGCCCATTCAATGCTCTAGTAGATCAGATCAGCTCATATGTAGAGGATTTTAGGAAGGGAGTGTCTGACCCCAGGTCTTAAACAACCCTTAGAAATAGGAAGCTATGAGATTTGGGCTAGAGTGCCCGATAGGAAAGTGACACGGAAGCGAGGTAGAAGACGCCCTTATTGACTACCGGGGGTCAGAAGGCTTAACGTGCCCATTCAGTGCTCTAGTAGATCAGATCAGCTCATATGTAGAGGATTTTAGGAAGGGAGTGTCTGACCCAAGTCTTAAACAACCCTTAGAAATAGGAAGCTAGGAGATTTGAGCTAGAGTGCCCGATAGGAAAGTGACACGGAAGCGAGGTAGAAGACGCCCTTATTTACGACCGGCGGTCAGAAGGCTTAACGTGCCCATTCAATGCTCTAGCAGATCAGATCAGATTATATGTTGAGGATTTTTGGAAGGGAGTGTCTGACCCCAGGTCTTAAACAACCCTTAGAAATAGGAAGCTAGGAGATTTGGGCTAGAGTGCCTGATAGGAAAGTGACACGGAAGCGAGGTAGAAGACGCCCTTATTTACTACCGGGGGTCAGAAGGCTTAACGTGCCCATTCAATGCTCTAGTAGATCAGACCAGATTATATGTAGAGGATTTTAGGAAGGGAGTGTCTGACCCCAGGTCTTAAACAACCCTTAGAAATAGGAAGCTATGAGATTTGGGCTAGAGTGCCCGATAGGAAAGTGACACGGAAGCGAGGTAGAAGACGCCCTTATTTACTACCGGGGGTCAGAAGGCTTAACGTGCCCATTCAATGCTCTAGTAGATCAGATCAGCTCATATGTAGAGGATTTTAGGAAAGGAGTGTCTGACCCCAGGTCTTAAACAACCCTTAGAAATAGGAAGCTAGGAGATTTGAGCTAGAGTGCCCGATAGGAAAGTGACACGGAAGCGAGGTAGAAGACGCCCTTATTTACTACCGGGGGTCAGAAGGCTTAACGTGCCCATTCAATGCTTTAGTAGATCAGATCAGATCATATGTAGAGGATTTTCGGAAGGGAGTGTCTGACCCCAGGTCTTAAACAACCCTTAGAAATAGGAAGCTAGGAGATTTGGGCTAGAGTGCCCGATAGGAAAGTGACACGGAAGCGAGGTAGAAGACGCCCTTATTTACTACCGGGGGTCAGAAGGCTTAACGTGCCCATTCAATGCTCTAGTAGATCAGATCAGCTCATATGTAGAGGATTTTAGGAAGGGAGTGTCTGACCCCAAGTCTTAAACAACCCTTAGAAATAGGAAGCTAGGAGATTTGGGCTAGAGTGCCCGATAGGAAAGTGACACGGAAGCGAGGTAGAAGACGCCCTTATTGACTACCGGGGGTCAGAAGGCTTAACGTGCCCATTCAATGCTCTAGTAGATCAGATCAGCTCATATGTAGAGGATTTTAGGAAGGGAGTGTCTGACCCAAGCCTTAAACAACCCTTAGAAATAGGAAGCTAGGAGATTTGGGCTAGAGTGCCCGATAGGAAAGTGACACGGAAGCGAGGTAGAAGACGCCCTTATTGACTACCGGGGGTCAGAAGGCTTAACGTGCCCATTCAATGCTCTAGTAGATCAGATCAGCTCATATGTAGAGGATTTTAGGAAGGGAGTGTCTGACCCCAAGCCTTAAACAACCCTTAGAAATAGGAAGCTAGGAGATTTGGGCTAGAGTGCCCGATAGGAAAGTGACACGGAAGCGAGGTAGAAGACGCCCTTATTGACTACCGGGGGTCAGAAGGCTTAACGTGCCCATTCAGTGCTCTAGTAGATCAGATCAGCTCATATGTAGAGGATTTTAGGAAGGGAGTGTCTGACCCCAAGTCTTAAACAACCCTTAGAAATAGGAAGCTAGGAGATTTGAGCTAGAGTGCCCGATAGGAAAGTGACACGGAAGCGAGGTAGAAGACGCCCTTATTTACGACCGGCGGTCAGAAGGCTTAACGTGCCCATTCAATGCTCTAGCAGATCAGATCAGATTATATGTTGAGGATTTTTGGAAGGGAGTGTCTGACCCCAGGTCTTAAACAACCCTTAGAAATAGGAAGCTAGGAGATTTGGGCTAGAGTGCCTGATAGGAAAGTGACACGGAAGCGAGGTAGAAGACGCCCTTATTTACTACCGGGGGTCAGAAGGCTTAACGTGCCCATTCAATGCTCTAGTAGATCAGACCAGATTATATGTAGAGGATTTTTGGAAGGGAGTGTCTGACCCCAGGTCTTAAACAACCCTTAGAAATAGGAAGCTATGAGATTTGGGCTAGAGTGCCCGATAGGAAAGTGACACGGAAGCGAGGTAGAAGACGCCCTTATTTACTACCGGGGGTCAGAAGGCTTAACGTGCCCATTCAATGCTCTAGTAGATCAGATCAGCTCATATGTAGAGGATTTTAGGAAAGGAGTGTCTGACCCCAGGTCTTAAACAACCCTTAGAAATAGGAAGCTAGGAGATTTGAGCTAGAGTGCCCGATAGGAAAGTGACACGGAAGCGAGGTAGAAGACGCCCTTATTTACTACCGGGGGTCAGAAGGCTTAACGTGCCCATTCAATGCTTTAGTAGATCAGATCAGATCATATGTAGAGGATTTTCGGAAGGGAGTGTCTGACCCCAGGTCTTAAACAACCCTTAGAAATAGGAAGCTAGGAGATTTGGGCTAGAGTGCCCGATAGGAAAGTGACACGGAAGCGAGGTAGAAGACGCCCTTATTTACTACCGGGGGTCAGAAGGCTTAACGTGCCCATTCAATGCTCTAGTAGATCAGATCAGATTATATGTAGAGGATTTTAGGAAGGGAGTGTCTGACCCAAGTCTTAAACAACCCTTAGAAATAGGAAGCTAGGAGACTTGGGCTAGAGTGCCCGATAGGAAAGTGACACGGAAGCGAGGTAGAAGACGCCCTTATTTACGACCGGCGGTCAGAAGGCTTAACGTGCCCATTCAATGCTCTAGCAGATCAGATCAGATTATATGTTGAGGATTTTTGGAAGGGAGTGTCTGACCCCAGGTCTTAAACAACCCTTAGAAATAGGAAGCTAGGAGATTTGGGCTAGAGTGCCTGATAGGAAAGTGACACGGAAGCGAGGTAGAAGACGCCCTTATTTACTACCGGGGGTCAGAAGGCTTAACGTGCCCATTCAATGCTCTAGTAGATCAGACCAGATTATATGTAGAGGATTTTAGGAAGGGAGTGTCTGACCCCAGGTCTTAAACAACCCTTAGAAATAGGAAGCTATGAGATTTGGGCTAGAGTGCCCGATAGGAAAGTGACACGGAAGCGAGGTAGAAGACGCCCTTATTTACTACCGGGGGTCAGAAGGCTTAACGTGCCCATTCAATGCTCTAGTAGATCAGATCAGCTCATATGTAGAGGATTTTAGGAAAGGAGTGTCTGACCCCAGGTCTTAAACAACCCTTAGAAATAGGAAGCTAGGAGATTTGAGCTAGAGTGCCCGATAGGAAAGTGACACGGAAGCGAGGTAGAAGACGCCCTTATTTACTACCGGGGGTCAGAAGGCTTAACGTGCCCATTCAATGCTTTAGTAGATCAGATCAGATCATATGTAGAGGATTTTAGGAAGGGAGTGTCTGACCCCAGGTCTTAAACAACCCTTAGAAATAGGAAGCTAGGAGATTTGGGCTAGAGTGCCCGATAGGAAAGTGACACGGAAGCGAGGTAGAAGACGCCCTTATTTACTACCGGGGGTCAGAAGGCTTAACGTGCCCATTCAATGCTCTAGTAGATCAGATCAGCTCATATGTAGAGGATTTTAGGAAGGGAGTGTCTGACCCAAGTCTTAAACAACCCTTAGAAATAGGAAGCTAGGAGATTTGGGCTAGAGTGCCTGATAGGAAAGTGACACGGAAGCGAGGTAGAAGACGCCCTTATTTACTACCGGGGGTCAGAAGGCTTAACGTGCCCATTCAATGCTCTAGTAGATCAGATCAGATCATATGTAGAGGATTTTAGGAAGGGAGTGTCTGACCCAAGTCTTAAACAACCCTTAGAAATAGGAAGCTAGGAGATTTGAGCTAGAGTGCCCGATAGGAAAGTGACACGGAAGCGAGGTAGAAGACGCCCTTATTTACGACCGGCGGTCAGAAGGCTTAACGTGCCCATTCAATGCTCTAGCAGATCAGATCAGATTATATGTTGAGGATTTTTGGAAGGGAGTGTCTGACCCCAGGTCTTAAACAACCCTTAGAAATAGGAAGCTAGGAGATTTGGGCTAGAGTGCCTGATAGGAAAGTGACACGGAAGCGAGGTAGAAGACGCCCTTATTTACTACCGGGGGTCAGAAGGCTTAACGTGCCCATTCAATGCTCTAGTAGATCAGATCAGATTATATGTAGAGGATTTTAGGAAGGGAGTGTCTGACCCCAGGTCTTAAACAACCCTTAGAAATAGGAAGCTAGGAGATTTGGGCTAGAGTGCCCGATAGGAAAGTGACACGGAAGCGAGGTAGAAGACGCCCTTATTTACTACCGGGGGTCAGAAGGCTTAACGTGCCCATTCAATGCTCTAGTAGATCAGATCAGCTCATATGTAGAGGATTTTAGGAAAGGGAGTGTCTGACCCCAGGTCTTAAACAACCCTTAGAAATAGGAAGCTAGGAGATTTGAGCTAGAGTGCCCGATAGGAAAGTGACACGGAAGCGAGGTAGAAGACGCCCTTATTTACTACCGGGGGTCAGAAGGCTTAACGTGCCCATTCAATGCTTTAGTAGATCAGATCAGATCATATGTAGAGGATTTTCGGAAGGGAGTGTCTGACCCCAGGTCTTAAACAACCCTTAGAAATAGGAAGCTAGGAGATTTGGGCTAGAGTGCCCGATAGGAAAGTGACACGGAAGCGAGGTAGAAGACGCCCTTATTTACTACCGGGGGTCAGAAGGCTTAACGTGCCCATTCAATGCTCTAGTAGATCAGATCAGATTATATGTAGAGGATTTTAGGAAGGGAGTGTCTGACCCCAAGTCTTAAACAACCCTTAGAAATAGGAAGCTAGGAGATTTGGGCTAGAGTGCCCGATAGGAAAGTGACACGGAAGCGAGGTAGAAGACGCCCTTATTGACTACCGGGGGTCAGAAGGCTTAACGTGCCCATTCAATGCTCTAGTAGATCAGATCAGCTCATATGTAGAGGATTTTAGGAAGGGAGTGTCTGACCCAAGTCTTAAACAACCCTTAGAAATAGGAAGCTAGGAGATTTGGGCTAGAGTGCCCGATAGGAAAGTGACACGGAAGCGAGGTAGAAGACGCCCTTATTGACTACCGGGGGTCAGAAGGCTTAACGTGCCCATTCAATGCTCTAGTAGATCAGATCAGATCATATGTAGAGGATTTTAGGAAGGGAGTGTCTGACCCAAGCCTTAAACAACCCTTAGAAATAGGAAGCTAGGAGATTTGGGCTAGAGTGCCCGATAGGAAAGTGACACGGAAGCGAGGTAGAAGACGCCCTTATTGACTACCGGGGGTCAGAAGGCTTAACGTGCCCATTCAATGCTCTAGTAGATCAGATCAGATCATATGTAGAGGATTTTAGGAAGGGAGTGTCTGACCCCAAGTCTTAAACAACCCTTAGAAATAGGAAGCTAGGAGATTTGAGCTAGAGTGCCCGATAGGAAAGTGACACGGAAGCGAGGTAGAAGACGCCCTTATTTACGACCGGCGGTCAGAAGGCTTAACGTGCCCATTCAATGCTCTAGCAGATCAGATCAGATTATATGTAGAGGATTTTTGGAAGGGAGTGTCTGACCCCAGGTCTTAAACAACCCTTAGAAATAGGAAGCTAGGAGATTTGGGCTAGAGTGCCTGATAGGAAAGTGACACGGAAGCGAGGTAGAAGACGCCCTTATTTACTACCGGGGGTCAGAAGGCTTAACGTGCCCATTCAATGCTCTAGTAGATCAGATCAGATTATATGTAGAGGATTTTAGGAAGGGAGTGTCTGACCCCAGGTCTTAAACAACCCTTAGAAATAGGAAGCTAGGAGATTTGGGCTAGAGTGCCCGATAGGAAAGTGACACGGAAGCGAGGTAGAAGACGCCCTTATTTACTACCGGGGGTCAGAAGGCTTAACGTGCCCATTCAATGCTCTAGTAGATCAGATCAGCTCATATGTAGAGGATTTTAGGAAGGAGTGTCTGACCCCAGGTCTTAAACAACCCTTAGAAATAGGAAGCTAGGAGATTTGAGCTAGAGTGCCCGATAGGAAAGTGACACGGAAGCGAGGTAGAAGACGCCCTTATTTACTACCGGGGGTCAGAAGGCTTAACGTGCCCATTCAATGCTCTAGTAGATCAGATCAGATCATATGTAGAGGATTTTCGGAAGGGAGTGTCTGACCCCAGGTCTTAAACAACCCTTAGAAATAGGAAGCTAGGAGATTTGGGCTAGAGTGCCCGATAGGAAAGTGACACGGAAGCGAGGTAGAAGACGCCCTTATTTACTACCGGGGGTCAGAAGGCTTAACGTGCCCATTCAATGCTCTAGTAGATCAGATCAGATTATATGTAGAGGATTTTAGGAAGGGAGTGTCTGACCCCAAGTCTTAAACAACCCTTAGAAATAGGAAGCTAGGAGATTTGGGCTAGAGTGCCCGATAGGAAAGTGACACGGAAGCGAGGTAGAAGACGCCCTTATTTACTACCGGGGGTCAGAAGGCTTAACGTGCCCATTCAATGCTCTAGTAGATCAGATCAGATTATATGTAGAGGATTTTAGGAAGGGAGTGTCTGACCCCAGGTCTTAAACAACCCTTAGAAATAGGAAGCTAGGAGATTTGGGCTAGAGTGCCCGATAGGAAAGTGACACGGAAGCGAGGTAGAAGACGCCCTTATTTACTACCGGGGGTCAGAAGGCTTAACGTGCCCATTCAATGCTCTAGTAGATCAGATCAGATTATATGTAGAGGATTTTAGGAAGGGAGTGTCTGACCCCAGGTCTTAAACAACCCTTAGAAATAGGAAGCTAGGAGATTTGGGCTAGAGTGCCCGATAGGAAAGTGACACGGAAGCGAGGTAGAAGACGCCCTTATTTACTACCGGGGGTCAGAAGGCTTAACGTGCCCATTCAATGCTCTAGTAGATCAGATCAGATTATATGTAGAGGATTTTAGGAAGGGAGTGTCTGACCCCAGGTCTTAAACAACCCTTAGAAATAGGAAGCTAGGAGATTTGGGCTAGAGTGCCCGATAGGAAAGTGACACGGAAGCGAGGTAGAAGACGCCCTTATTTACTACCGGGGGTCAGAAGGTTTAACGTGCCCATTCAATGCTCTAGTAGATCAGATCAGATTATATGTAGAGGATTTTAGGAAGGGAGTGTCTGACCCCAGGTCTTAAACAACCCTTAGAAATAGGAAGCTAGGAGATTTGGGCTAGAGTGCCCGATAGGAAAGTGACACGGAAGCGAGGTAGAAGACGCCCTTATTTACTACCGGGGGTCAGAAGGCTTAACGTGCCCATTCAATGCTCTAGTAGATCAGATCAGATTATATGTAGAGGATTTTAGGAAGGGAGTGTCTGACCCCAGGTCTTAAACAACCCTTAGAAATAGGAAGCTAGGAGATTTGGGCTAGAGTGCCCGATAGGAAAGTGACACGGAAGCGAGGTAGAAGACGCCCTTATTTACTACCGGGGGTCAGAAGGTTTAACGTGCCCATTCAATGCTCTAGTAGATCAGATCAGATTATATGTAGAGGATTTTAGGAAGGGAGTGTCTGACCCCAGGTCTTAAACAACCCTTAGAAATAGGAAGCTAGGAGATTTGGGCTAGAGTGCCCGATAGGAAAGTGACACGGAAGCGAGGTAGAAGACGCCCTTATTTACTACCGGGGGTCAGAAGGCTTAACGTGCCCATTCAATGCTCTAGTAGATCAGATCAGATCATATGTAGAGGATTTTAGGAAGGGAGTGTCTGACCCCAGGTCTTAAACAACCCTTAGAAATAGGAAGCTAGGAGATTTGGGCTAGAGTGCCCGATAGGAAAGTGACACGGAAGCGAGGTAGAAGACGCCCTTATTTACTACCGGGGGTCAGAAGGCTTAACGTGCCCATTCAATGCTCTAGTAGATCAGATCAGATTATATGTAGAGGATTTTAGGAAGGGAGTGTCTGACCCCAGGTCTTAAACAACCCTTAGAAATAGGAAGCTAGGAGATTTGGGCTAGAGTGCCCGATAGGAAAGTGACACGGAAGCGAGGTAGAAGACGCCCTTATTTACTACCGGGGGTCAGAAGGCTTAACGTGCCCATTCAATGCTCTAGTAGATCAGATCAGATTATATGTAGAGGATTTTAGGAAGGGAGTGTCTGACCCCAGGTCTTAAACAACCCTTAGAAATAGGAAGCTAGGAGATTTGGGCTAGAGTGCCCGATAGGAAAGTGACACGGAAGCGAGGTAGAAGACGCCCTTATTTACTACCGGGGGTCAGAAGGCTTAACGTGCCCATTCAATGCTCTAGTAGATCAGATCAGATTATATGTAGAGGATTTTAGGAAGGGAGTGTCTGACCCCAGGTCTTAAACAACCCTTAGAAATAGGAAGCTAGGAGATTTGGGCTAGAGTGCCCGATAGGAAAGTGACACGGAAGCGAGGTAGAAGACGCCCTTATTGACTACCGGGGGTCAGAAGGCTTAACGTGCCCATTCAATGCTCTAGTAGATCAGATCAGATTATATGTAGAGGATTTTAGGAAGGGAGTGTCTGACCCCAAGTCTTAAACAACCCTTAGAAATAGGAAGCTAGGAGATTTGGGCTAGAGTGCCCGATAGGAAAGTGACACGGAAGCGAGGTAGAAGACGCCCTTATTGACTACCGGGGGTCAGAAGGCTTAACGTGCCCATTCAATGCTCTAGTAGATCAGATCAGATTATATGTAGAGGATTTTAGGAATAGAGTGTCTGACCCAAGTCTTAAACAACCCTTAGAAATAGGAAGCTAGGAGATTTGGGCTAGAGTGCCCGATAGGAAAGTGACACGGAAGCGAGGTAGAAGACGCCCTTATTGACTACCGGGGGTCAGAAGGCTTAACGTGCCCATTCAATGCTCTAGTAGATCAGATCAGATCATATGTAGAGGATTTTAGGAAGGGAGTGTCTGACCCCAGGTCTTAAACAACCCTTAGAAATAGGAAGCTAGGAGATTTGAGCTAGAGTGCCCGATAGGAAAGTGACACGGAAGCGAGGTAGAAGACGCCCTTATTTACTACCGGGGGTCAGAAGGCTTAACGTGCCCATTCAATGCTCTAGTAGATCAGATCAGATTATATGTAGAGGATTTTAGGAAGGGAGTGTCTGACCCCAGGTCTTAAACAACCCTTAGAAATAGGAAGCTAGGAGATTTGGGCTAGAGTGCCCGATAGGAAAGTGACACGGAAGCGAGGTAGAAGACGCCCTTATTTACTACCGGGGGTCAGAAGGCTTAACGTGCCCATTCAATGCTCTAGTAGATCAGATCAGATTATATGTAGAGGATTTTAGGAAGGGAGTGTCTGACCCCAGGTCTTAAACAACCCTTAGAAATAGGAAGCTAGGAGATTTGGGCTAGAGTGCCCGATAGGAAAGTGACACGGAAGCGAGGTAGAAGACGCCCTTATTTACTACCGGGGGTCAGAAGGCTTAACGTGCCCATTCAATGCTCTAGTAGATCAGATCAGATTATATGTAGAGGATTTTAGGAAGGGAGTGTCTGACCCCAGGTCTTAAACAACCCTTAGAAATAGGAAGCTAGGAGATTTGAGCTAGAGTGCCCGATAGGAAAGTGACACGGAAGCGAGGTAGAAGACGCCCTTATTTACTACCGGGGGTCAGAAGGCTTAACGTGCCCATTCAATGCTCTAGTAGATCAGATCAGATCATATGTAGAGGATTTTCGGAAGGGAGTGTCTGACCCCAGGTCTTAAACAACCCTTAGAAATAGGAAGCTAGGAGATTTGGGCTAGAGTGCCCGATAGGAAAGTGACACGGAAGCGAGGTAGAAGACGCCCTTATTTACTACCGGGGGTCAGAAGGCTTAACGTGCCCATTCAATGCTCTAGTAGATCAGATCAGATTATATGTAGAGGATTTTAGGAAGGGAGTGTCTGACCCCAAGTCTTAAACAACCCTTAGAAATAGGAAGCTAGGAGATTTGGGCTAGAGTGCCCGATAGGAAAGTGACACGGAAGCGAGGTAGAAGACGCCCTTATTTACTACCGGGGGTCAGAAGGCTTAACGTGCCCATTCAATGCTCTAGTAGATCAGATCAGATTATATGTAGAGGATTTTAGGAAGGGAGTGTCTGACCCCAGGTCTTAAACAACCCTTAGAAATAGGAAGCTAGGAGATTTGGGCTAGAGTGCCCGATAGGAAAGTGACACGGAAGCGAGGTAGAAGACGCCCTTATTTACTACCGGGGGTCAGAAGGCTTAACGTGCCCATTCAATGCTCTAGTAGATCAGATCAGATTATATGTAGAGGATTTTAGGAAGGGAGTGTCTGACCCCAGGTCTTAAACAACCCTTAGAAATAGGAAGCTAGGAGATTTGGGCTAGAGTGCCCGATAGGAAAGTGACACGGAAGCGAGGTAGAAGACGCCCTTATTTACTACCGGGGGTCAGAAGGCTTAACGTGCCCATTCAATGCTCTAGTAGATCAGATCAGATTATATGTAGAGGATTTTAGGAAGGGAGTGTCTGACCCCAGGTCTTAAACAACCCTTAGAAATAGGAAGCTAGGAGATTTGGGCTAGAGTGCCCGATAGGAAAGTGACACGGAAGCGAGGTAGAAGACGCCCTTATTTACTACCGGGGGTCAGAAGGTTTAACGTGCCCATTCAATGCTCTAGTAGATCAGATCAGATTATATGTAGAGGATTTTAGGAAGGGAGTGTCTGACCCCAGGTCTTAAACAACCCTTAGAAATAGGAAGCTAGGAGATTTGGGCTAGAGTGCCCGATAGGAAAGTGACACGGAAGCGAGGTAGAAGACGCCCTTATTTACTACCGGGGGTCAGAAGGCTTAACGTGCCCATTCAATGCTCTAGTAGATCAGATCAGATTATATGTAGAGGATTTTAGGAAGGGAGTGTCTGACCCCAGGTCTTAAACAACCCTTAGAAATAGGAAGCTAGGAGATTTGGGCTAGAGTGCCCGATAGGAAAGTGACACGGAAGCGAGGTAGAAGACGCCCTTATTTACTACCGGGGGTCAGAAGGTTTAACGTGCCCATTCAATGCTCTAGTAGATCAGATCAGATTATATGTAGAGGATTTTAGGAAGGGAGTGTCTGACCCCAGGTCTTAAACAACCCTTAGAAATAGGAAGCTAGGAGATTTGGGCTAGAGTGCCCGATAGGAAAGTGACACGGAAGCGAGGTAGAAGACGCCCTTATTTACTACCGGGGGTCAGAAGGCTTAACGTGCCCATTCAATGCTCTAGTAGATCAGATCAGATTATATGTAGAGGATTTTAGGAAGGGAGTGTCTGACCCCAGGTCTTAAACAACCCTTAGAAATAGGAAGCTAGGAGATTTGGGCTAGAGTGCCCGATAGGAAAGTGACACGGAAGCGAGGTAGAAGACGCCCTTATTTACTACCGGGGGTCAGAAGGTTTAACGTGCCCATTCAATGCTCTAGTAGATCAGATCAGATTATATGTAGAGGATTTTAGGAAGGGAGTGTCTGACCCCAGGTCTTAAACAACCCTTAGAAATAGGAAGCTAGGAGATTTGGGCTAGAGTGCCCGATAGGAAAGTGACACGGAAGCGAGGTAGAAGACGCCCTTATTTACTACCGGGGGTCAGAAGGCTTAACGTGCCCATTCAATGCTCTAGTAGATCAGATCAGATTATATGTAGAGGATTTTAGGAAGGGAGTGTCTGACCCCAGGTCTTAAACAACCCTTAGAAATAGGAAGCTAGGAGATTTGGGCTAGAGTGCCCGATAGGAAAGTGACACGGAAGCGAGGTAGAAGACGCCCTTATTTACTACCGGGGGTCAGAAGGCTTAACGTGCCCATTCAATGCTCTAGTAGATCAGATCAGATTATATGTAGAGGATTTTAGGAAGGGAGTGTCTGACCCCAGGTCTTAAACAACCCTTAGAAATAGGAAGCTAGGAGATTTGGGCTAGAGTGCCCGATAGGAAAGTGACACAGAAGCGAGGTAGAAGACGCCCTTATTTACTACCGGGGGTCAGAAGGCTTAACGTGCCCATTCAATGCTCTAGAAGATCAGATCAGATTATATGTAGAGGATTTTAGGAAGGGAGTGTCTGACCCCAGGTCTTAAACAACCCTTAGAAATAGGAAGCTTGGAGATTTGGGCTAGAGTGCCTGATAGGAAAGTGACACAGTAGCGAGGTAAAAGACGCCCTTATTGACTACCGGGGGTCAGAAGGCTTAACGTGCCCATTCAATGCTCTAGTAGATCAGATCAGATTATATGTAGAGGATTTTAGGAAAGGGAGTGTCTGACCCCAGGTCTTAAACAACCCTTAGAAATAGGAAGCTAGGAGATTTGGGCTAGAGTGCCCGATAGGAAAGTGACACGGAAGCGAGGTAGAAGACGCCCTTATTTACTACCGGGGGTCAGAAGGCTTAACGTGCCCATTCAATGCTCTAGTAGATCAGATCAGATTATATGTAGAGGATTTTAGGAAGGGAGTGTCTGACCCCAAGTCTTAAACAACCCTTAGAAATAGGAAGCTAGGAGATTTGGGCTAGAGTACCCGATAGGAAAGTGACACGGAAGCGAGGTAGAAGACGCCCTTATTGACTACCGGGGGTCAGAAGGCTTAACGTGCCCATTCAATGCTCTAGTAGATCAGATCAGATTATATGTAGAGGATTTTAGGAAGGGAGTGTCTGACCCCAGGTCTTAAACAACCCTTAGAAATAGGAAGCTAGGAGATTTGGGCTAGAGTGCCCGATAGGAAAGTGACACGGAAGCGAGGTAGAAGACGCCCTTATTTACTACCGGGGGTCAGAAGGTTTAACGTGCCCATTCAATGCTCTAGTAGATCAGATCAGATTATATGTAGAGGATTTTAGGAAGGGAGTGTCTGACCCCAGGTCTTAAACAACCCTTAGAAATAGGAAGCTAGGAGATTTGGGCTAGAGTGCCCGATAGGAAAGTGACACGGAAGCGAGGTAGAAGACGCCCTTATTTACTACCGGGGGTCAGAAGGCTTAACGTGCCCATTCAATGCTCTAGTAGATCAGATCAGATTATATGTAGAGGATTTTAGGAAGGGAGTGTCTGACCCCAGGTCTTAAACAACCCTTAGAAATAGGAAGCTAGGAGATTTGGGCTAGAGTGCCCGATAGGAAAGTGACACGGAAGCGAGGTAGAAGACGCCCTTATTTACTACCGGGGGTCAGAAGGCTTAACGTGCCCATTCAATGCTCTAGTAGATCAGATCAGATCATATGTAGAGGATTTTCGGAAGGGAGTGTCTGACCCCAGGTCTTAAACAACCCTTAGAAATAGGAAGCTAGGAGATTTGGGCTAGAGTGCCCGATAGGAAAGTGACACGGAAGCGAGGTAGAAGACGCCCTTATTTACTACCGGGGGTCAGAAGGCTTAACGTGCCCATTCAATGCTCTAGTAGATCAGATCTGATTATATGTAGAGGATTTTAGGAAGGGAGTGTCTGACCCAAGTCTTAAACAACCCTTAGAAATAGGAAGCTAGGAGATTTGGGCTAGAGTGCCCGATAGGAAAGTGACACGGAAGCGAGGTAGAAGACGCCCTTATTTACTACCGGGGGTCAGAAGGCTTAACGTGCCCATTCAATGCTCTAGTAGATCAGATCAGATTATATGTAGAGGATTTTGGGAAGGGAGTGTCTGACCCCAGGTCTTAAACAACCCTTAGAAATAGGAAGCTAGGAGATTTGGGCTAGAGTGCCCGATAGGAAAGTGACACAGAAGCGAGGTAGAAGACGCCCTTATTTACTACCGGGGGTCAGAAGGCTTAACGTGCCCATTCAATGCTCTAGAAGATCAGATCAGATTATATGTAGAGGATTTTAGGAAGGGAGTGTCTGACCCCAGGTCTTAAACAACCCTTAGAAATAGGAAGCTAGGAGATTTGGGCTAGAGTGCCTGATAGGAAAGTGACACGTAGCGAGGTAAAAGACGCCCTTATTGACTACCGGGGGTCAGAAGGCTTAACGTGCCCATTCAATGCTCTAGTAGATCAGATCAGATTATATGTAGAGGATTTTAGGAAGGGAGTGTCTGACCCCAGGTCTTAAACAACCCTTAGAAATAGGAAGCTAGGAGATTTGGGCTAGAGTGCCCGATAGGAAAGTGACACGGAAGCGAGGTAGAAGACGCCCTTATTTACTACCGGGGGTCAGAAGGCTTAACGTGCCCATTCAATGCTCTAGTAGATCAGATCAGATTATATGTAGAGGATTTTAGGAAGGGAGTGTCTGACCCAAGTCTTAAACAACCCTTAGAAATAGGAAGCTAGGAGATTTGGGCTAGAGTACCCGATAGGAAAGTGACACGGAAGCGAGGTAGAAGACGCCCTTATTGACTACCGGGGGTCAGAAGGCTTAACGTGCCCATTCAATGCTCTAGTAGATCAGATCAGATTATATGTAGAGGATTTTAGGAAGGGAGTGTCTGACCCCAGGTCTTAAACAACCCTTAGAAATAGGAAGCTAGGAGATTTGGGCTAGAGTGCCCGATAGGAAAGTGACACGGAAGCGAGGTAGAAGACGCCCTTATTGACTACCGGGGGTCAGAAGGCTTAACGTGCCCATTCAATGCTCTAGTAGATCAGATCAGATTATATGTAGAGGATTTTAGGAAGGGAGTGTCTGACCCCAGGTCTTAAACAACCCTTAGAAATAGGAAGCTAGGAGATTTGGGCTAGAGTGCCCGATAGGAAAGTGACACGGAAGCGAGGTAGAAGACGCCCTTATTTACTACCGGGGGTCAGAAGGTTTAACGTGCCCATTCAATGCTCTAGTAGATCAGATCAGATTATATGTAGAGGATTTTAGGAAGGGAGTGTCTGACCCCAGGTCTTAAACAACCCTTAGAAATAGGAAGCTAGGAGATTTGGGCTAGAGTGCCCGATAGGAAAGTGACACGGAAGCGAGGTAGAAGACGCCCTTATTTACTACCGGGGGTCAGAAGGCTTAACGTGCCCATTCAATGCTCTAGTAGATCAGATCAGATTATATGTAGAGGATTTTAGGAAGGGAGTGTCTGACCCCAGGTCTTAAACAACCCTTAGAAATAGGAAGCTAGGAGATTTGGGCTAGAGTGCCCGATAGGAAAGTGACACGGAAGCGAGGTAGAAGACGCCCTTATTTACTACCGGGGGTCAGAAGGCTTAACGTGCCCATTCAATGCTCTAGTAGATCAGATCAGATTATATGTAGAGGATTTTAGGAAGGGAGTGTCTGACCCCAGGTCTTAAACAACCCTTAGAAATAGGAAGCTAGGAGATTTGGGCTAGAGTGCCCGATAGGAAAGTGACACGGAAGCGAGGTAGAAGACGCCCTTATTTACTACCGGGGGTCAGAAGGCTTAACGTGCCCATTCAATGCTCTAGTAGATCAGATCAGATTATATGTAGAGGATTTTAGGAAGGGAGTGTCTGACCCCAGGTCTTAAACAACCCTTAGAAATAGGAAGCTAGGAGATTTGGGCTAGAGTGCCCGATAGGAAAGTGACACGGAAGCGAGGTAGAAGACGCCCTTATTTACTACCGGGGGTCAGAAGGCTTAACGTGCCCATTCAATGCTCTAGTAGATCAGATCAGATTATATGTAGAGGATTTTAGGAAGGGAGTGTCTGACCCCAGGTCTTAAACAACCCTTAGAAATAGGAAGCTAGGAGATTTGGGCTAGAGTGCCCGATAGGAAAGTGACACGGAAGCGAGGTAGAAGACGCCCTTATTTACTACCGGGGGTCAGAAGGCTTAACGTGCCCATTCAATGCTCTAGTAGATCAGATCAGATTATATGTAGAGGATTTTAGGAAGGGAGTGTCTGACCCCAGGTCTTAAACAACCCTTAGAAATAGGAAGCTAGGAGATTTGGGCTAGAGTGCCCGATAGGAAAGTGACACGGAAGCGAGGTAGAAGACGCCCTTATTTACTACCGGGGGTCAGAAGGCTTAACGTGCCCATTCAATGCTCTAGTAGATCAGATCAGATTATATGTAGAGGATTTTAGGAAGGGAGTGTCTGACCCCAGGTCTTAAACAACCCTTAGAAATAGGAAGCTAGGAGATTTGGGCTAGAGTGCCCGATAGGAAAGTGACACGGAAGCGAGGTAGAAGACGCCCTTATTTACTACCGGGGGTCAGAAGGCTTAACGTGCCCATTCAATGCTCTAGTAGATCAGATCAGATTATATGTAGAGGATTTTAGGAAGGGAGTGTCTGACCCCAGGTCTTAAACAACCCTTAGAAATAGGAAGCTAGGAGATTTGGGCTAGAGTGCCTGATAGGAAAGTGACACGGAAGCGAGGTAGAAGACGCCCTTATTGACTACCGGGGGTCAGAAGGCTTAACGTGCCCATTCAATGCTCTAGTAGATCAGATCAGATTATATGTAGAGGATTTTAGGAAGGGAGTGTCTGACCCCAGGTCTTAAACAACCCTTAGAAATAGGAAGCTAGGAGATTTGGGCTAGAGTGCCCGATAGGAAAGTGACACGGAAGCGAGGTAGAAGACGCCCTTATTTACTACCGGGGGTCAGAAGGCTTAACGTGCCCATTCAATGCTCTAGTAGATCAGATCAGATTATATGTAGAGGATTTTAGGAAGGGAGTGTCTGACCCAAGTCTTAAACAACCCTTAGAAATAGGAAGCTAGGAGATTTGGGCTAGAGTACCCGATAGGAAAGTGACACGGAAGCGAGGTAGAAGACGCCCTTATTGACTACCGGGGGTCAGAAGGCTTAACGTGCCCATTCAATGCTCTAGTAGATCAGATCAGATTATATGTAGAGGATTTTAGGAAGGGAGTGTCTGACCCCAGGTCTTAAACAACCCTTAGAAATAGGAAGCTAGGAGATTTGGGCTAGAGTGCCCGATAGGAAAGTGACACGGAAGCGAGGTAGAAGACGCCCTTATTGACTACCGGGGGTCAGAAGGCTTAACGTGCCCATTCAATGCTCTAGTAGATCAGATCAGATCATATGTAGAGGATTTTAGGAAGGGAGTGTCTGACCCCAGGTCTTAAACAACCCTTAGAAATAGGAAGCTAGGAGATTTGGGCTAGAGTGCCCGATAGGAAAGTGACACGGAAGCGAGGTAGAAGACGCCCTTATTTACTACCGGGGGTCAGAAGGCTTAACGTGCCCATTCAATGCTCTAGTAGATCAGATCAGATTATATGTAGAGGATTTTAGGAAGGGAGTGTCTGACCCCAGGTCTTAAACAACCCTTAGAAATAGGAAGCTAGGAGATTTGGGCTAGAGTGCCCGATAGGAAAGTGACACGGAAGCGAGGTAGAAGACGCCCTTATTTACTACCGGGGGTCAGAAGGCTTAACGTGCCCATTCAATGCTCTAGTAGATCAGATCAGATTATATGTAGAGGATTTTAGGAAGGGAGTGTCTGACCCCAGGTCTTAAACAACCCTTAGAAATAGGAAGCTAGGAGATTTGGGCTAGAGTGCCCGATAGGAAAGTGACACGGAAGCGAGGTAGAAGACGCCCTTATTTACTACCGGGGGTCAGAAGGCTTAACGTGCCCATTCAATGCTCTAGTAGATCAGATCAGATTATATGTAGAGGATTTTAGGAAGGGAGTGTCTGACCCCAGGTCTTAAACAACCCTTAGAAATAGGAAGCTAGGAGATTTGGGCTAGAGTGCCCGATAGGAAAGTGACACGGAAGCGAGGTAGAAGACGCCCTTATTTACTACCGGGGGTCAGAAGGCTTAACGTGCCCATTCAATGCTCTAGTAGATCAGATCAGATTATATGTAGAGGATTTTAGGAAGGGAGTGTCTGACCCCAGGTCTTAAACAACCCTTAGAAATAGGAAGCTAGGAGATTTGGGCTAGAGTGCCCGATAGGAAAGTGACACGGAAGCGAGGTAGAAGACGCCCTTATTTACTACCGGGGGTCAGAAGGTTTAACGTGCCCATTCAATGCTCTAGTAGATGAGATCAGATTATATGTAGAGGATTTTAGGAAGGGAGTGTCTGACCCCAGGTCTTAAACAACCCTTAGAAATAGGAAGCTAGGAGATTTGGGCTAGAGTGCCCGATAGGAAAGTGACACGGAAGCGAGGTAGAAGACGCCCTTATTTACTACCGGGGGTCAGAAGGCTTAACGTGCCCATTCAATGCTCTAGTAGATCAGATCAGATTATATGTAGAGGATTTTAGGAAGGGAGTGTCTGACCCCAGGTCTTAAACAACCCTTAGAAATAGGAAGCTAGGAGATTTGGGCTAGAGTGCCCGATAGGAAAGTGACACGGAAGCGAGGTAGAAGACGCCCTTATTTACTACCGGGGGTCAGAAGGCTTAACGTGCCCATTCAATGCTCTAGAAGATCAGATCAGATTATATGTAGAGGATTTTAGGAAGGGAGTGTCTGACCCCAGGTCTTAAACAACCCTTAGAAATAGGAAGCTTGGAGATTTGGGCTAGAGTGCCTGATAGGAAAGTGACACGTAGCGAGGTAAAAGACGCCCTTATTGACTACCGGGGGTCAGAAGGCTTAACGTGCCCATTCAATGCTCTAGTAGATCAGATCAGATTATATGTAGAGGATTTTAGGAAGGGAGTGTCTGACCCCAGGTCTTAAACAACCCTTAGAAATAGGAAGCTAGGAGATTTGGGCTAGAGTGCCCGATAGGAAAGTGACACGGAAGCGAGGTAGAAGACGCCCTTATTTACTACCGGGGGTCAGAAGGCTTAACGTGCCCATTCAATGCTCTAGTAGATCAGATCAGATTATATGTAGAGGATTTTAGGAAGGGAGTGTCTGACCCAAGTCTTAAACAACCCTTAGAAATAGGAAGCTAGGAGATTTGGGCTAGAGTGCCCGATAGGAAAGTGACACGGAAGCGAGGTAGAAGACGCCCTTATTGACTACCGGGGGTCAGAAGGCTTAACGTGCCCATTCAATGCTCTAGTAGATCAGATCAGATTATATGTAGAGGATTTTAGGAAGGGAGTGTCTGACCCCAGGTCTTAAACAACCCTTAGAAATAGGAAGCTAGGAGATTTGGGCTAGAGTACCCGATAGGAAAGTGACACGGAAGCGAGGTAGAAGACGCCCTTATTGACTACCGGGGGTCAGAAGGCTTAACGTGCCCATTCAATGCTCTAGTAGATCAGATCAGATCATATGTAGAGGATTTTAGGAAGGGAGTGTCTGACCCCAGGTCTTAAACAACCCTTAGAAATAGGAAGCTAGGAGATTTGGGCTAGAGTGCCCGATAGGAAAGTGACACGGAAGCGAGGTAGAAGACGCCCTTATTTACTACCGGGGGTCAGAAGGCTTAACGTGCCCATTCAATGCTCTAGTAGATCAGATCAGATTATATGTAGAGGATTTTAGGAAGGGAGTGTCTGACCCCAGGTCTTAAACAACCCTTAGAAATAGGAAGCTAGGAGATTTGGGCTAGAGTGCCCGATAGGAAAGTGACACGGAAGCGAGGTAGAAGACGCCCTTATTTACTACCGGGGGTCAGAAGGTTTAACGTGCCCATTCAATGCTCTAGTAGATCAGATCAGATTATATGTAGAGGATTTTAGGAAGGGAGTGTCTGACCCCAGGTCTTAAACAACCCTTAGAAATAGGAAGCTAGGAGATTTGGGCTAGAGTGCCCGATAGGAAAGTGACACGGAAGCGAGGTAGAAGACGCCCTTATTTACTACCGGGGGTCAGAAGGTTTAACGTGCCCATTCAATGCTCTAGTAGATCAGATCAGATTATATGTAGAGGATTTTAGGAAGGGAGTGTCTGACCCCAGGTCTTAAACAACCCTTAGAAATAGGAAGCTAGGAGATTTGGGCTAGAGTGCCCGATAGGAAAGTGACACGGAAGCGAGGTAGAAGACGCCCTTATTTACTACCGGGGGTCAGAAGGTTTAACGTGCCCATTCAATGCTCTAGTAGATCAGATCAGATTATATGTAGAGGATTTTAGGAAGGGAGTGTCTGACCCCAGGTCTTAAACAACCCTTAGAAATAGGAAGCTAGGAGATTTGGGCTAGAGTGCCCGATAGGAAAGTGACACGGAAGCGAGGTAGAAGACGCCCTTATTTACTACCGGGGGTCAGAAGGCTTAACGTGCCCATTCAATGCTCTAGTAGATGAGATCAGATTATATGTAGAGGATTTTAGGAAGGGAGTGTCTGACCCCAGGTCTTAAACAACCCTTAGAAATAGGAAGCTAGGAGATTTGGGCTAGAGTGCCCGATAGGAAAGTGACACGGAAGCGAGGTAGAAGACGCCCTTATTTACTACCGGGGGTCAGAAGGTTTAACGTGCCCATTCAATGCTCTAGTAGATGAGATCAGATTATATGTAGAGGATTTTAGGAAGGGAGTGTCTGACCCCAGGTCTTAAACAACCCTTAGAAATAGGAAGCTAGGAGATTTGGGCTAGAGTGCCCGATAGGAAAGTGACACGGAAGCGAGGTAGAAGACGCCCTTATTTACTACCGGGGGTCAGAAGGCTTAACGTGCCCATTCAATGCTCTAGTAGATCAGATCAGATTATATGTAGAGGATTTTAGGAAGGGAGTGTCTGACCCCAGGTCTTAAACAACCCTTAGAAATAGGAAGCTAGGAGATTTGGGCTAGAGTGCCCGATAGGAAAGTGACACGGAAGCGAGGTAGAAGACGCCCTTATTTACTACCGGGGGTCAGAAGGCTTAACGTGCCCATTCAATGCTCTAGAAGATCAGATCAGATTATATGTAGAGGATTTTAGGAAGGGAGTGTCTGACCCCAGGTCTTAAACAACCCTTAGAAATAGGAAGCTTGGAGATTTGGGCTAGAGTGCCTGATAGGAAAGTGACCCAGTAGCGAGGTAAAAGACGCCCTTATTGACTACCGGGGGTCAGAAGGCTTAACGTGCCCATTCAATGCTCTAGTAGATCAGATCAGATTATATGTAGAGGATTTTAGGAAGGGAGTGTCTGACCCCAGGTCTTAAACAACCCTTAGAAATAGGAAGCTAGGAGATTTGGGCTAGAGTGCCCGATAGGAAAGTGACACGGAAGCGAGGTAGAAGACGCCCTTATTTACTACCGGGGGTCAGAAGGCTTAACGTGCCCATTCAATGCTCTAGTAGATCAGATCAGATTATATGTAGAGGATTTTAGGAAGGGAGTGTCTGACCCAAGTCTTAAACAACCCTTAGAAATAGGAAGCTAGGAGATTTGGGCTAGAGTACCCGATAGGAAAGTGACACGGAAGCGAGGTAGAAGACGCCCTTATTGACTACCGGGGGTCAGAAGGCTTAACGTGCCCATTCAATGCTCTAGTAGATCAGATCAGATTATATGTAGAGGATTTTAGGAAGGGAGTGTCTGACCCCAGGTCTTAAACAACCCTTAGAAATGGGAAGCTAGGAGATTTGGGCTAGAGTGCCTGATAGGAAAGTGACACGGAAGCGAGGTAGAAGACGCCCTTATTTACTACCGGGGGTCAGAAGGTTTAACGTGCCCATTCAATGCTCTAGTAGATCAGATCAGATTATATGTAGAGGATTTTAGGAAGGGAGTGTCTGACCCCAGGTCTTAAACAACCCTTAGAAATAGGAAGCTAGGAGATTTGGGCTAGAGTGCCCGATAGGAAAGTGACACGGAAGCGAGGTAGAAGACGCCCTTATTTACTACCGGGGGTCAGAAGGCTTAACGTGCCCATTCAATGCTCTAGTAGATCAGATCAGATTATATGTAGAGGATTTTAGGAAGGGAGTGTCTGACCCCAGGTCTTAAACAACCCTTAGAAATAGGAAGCTAGGAGATTTGGGCTAGAGTGCCCGATAGGAAAGTGACACGGAAGCGAGGTAGAAGACGCCCTTATTTACTACCGGGGGTCAGAAGGCTTAACGTGCCCATTCAATGCTCTAGTAGATCAGATCAGATCATATGTAGAGGATTTTCGGAAGGGAGTGTCTGACCCCAGGTCTTAAACAACCCTTAGAAATAGGAAGCTAGGAGATTTGGGCTAGAGTGCCCGATAGGAAAGTGACACGGAAGCGAGGTAGAAGACGCCCTTATTTACTACCGGGGGTCAGAAGGCTTAACGTGCCCATTCAATGCTCTAGTAGATCAGATCTGATTATATGTAGAGGATTTTAGGAAGGGAGTGTCTGACCCAAGTCTTAAACAACCCTTAGAAATAGGAAGCTAGGAGATTTGGGCTAGAGTGCCCGATAGGAAAGTGACACGGAAGCGAGGTAGAAGACGCCCTTATTTACTACCGGGGGTCAGAAGGCTTAACGTGCCCATTCAATGCTCTAGTAGATCAGATCAGATTATATGTAGAGGATTTTAGGAAGGGAGTGTCTGACCCCAAGTCTTAAACAACCCTTAGAAATAGGAAGCTAGGAGATTTGGGCTAGAGTACCCGATAGGAAAGTGACACGGAAGCGAGGTAGAAGACGCCCTTATTGACTACCGGGGGTCAGAAGGCTTAACGTGCCCATTCAATGCTCTAGTAGATCAGATCAGATTATATGTAGAGGATTTTAGGAAGGGAGTGTCTGACCCCAGGTCTTAAACAACCCTTAGAAATAGGAAGCTAGGAGATTTGGGCTAGAGTGCCCGATAGGAAAGTGACACGGAAGCGAGGTAGAAGACGCCCTTATTTACTACCGGGGGTCAGAAGGCTTAACGTGCCCATTCAATGCTCTAGTAGATCAGATCAGATTATATGTAGAGGATTTTGGGAAGGGAGTGTCTGACCCCAGGTCTTAAACAACCCTTAGAAATAGGAAGCTATGAGATTTGGGCTAGAGTGCCCGATAGGAAAGTGACACAGAAGCGAGGTAGAAGACGCCCTTATTTACTACCGGGGGTCAGAAGGCTTAACGTGCCCATTCAATGCTCTAGTAGATCAGATCAGATTATATGTAGAGGATTTTAGGAAGGGAGTGTCTGACCCCAGGTCTTAAACAACCCTTAGAAATAGGAAGCTTGGAGATTTGGGCTAGAGTGCCTGATAGGAAAGTGACACGGAAGCGAGGTAGAAGACGCCCTTATTGACTACCGGGGGTCAGAAGGCTTAACGTGCCCATTCAATGCTCTAGTAGATCAGATCAGATTATATGTAGAGGATTTTAGGAAGGGAGTGTCTGACCCCAGGTCTTAAACAACCCTTAGAAATAGGAAGCTAGGAGATTTGGGCTAGAGTGCCCGATAGGAAAGTGACACGGAAGCGAGGTAGAAGACGCCCTTATTTACTACCGGGGGTCAGAAGGCTTAACGTGCCCATTCAATGCTCTAGTAGATCAGATCAGATTATATGTAGAGGATTTTAGGAAGGGAGTGTCTGACCCCAGGTCTTAAACAACCCTTAGAAATAGGAAGCTAGGAGATTTGGGCTAGAGTGCCCGATAGGAAAGTGACACGGAAGCGAGGTAGAAGACGCCCTTATTTACTACCGGGGGTCAGAAGGCTTAACGTGCCCATTCAATGCTCTAGTAGATCAGATCAGATTATATGTAGAGGATTTTAGGAAGGGAGTGTCTGACCCAAGTCTTAAACAACCCTTAGAAATAGGAAGCTAGGAGATTTGGGCTAGAGTGCCCGATAGGAAAGTGACACGGAAGCGAGGTAGAAGACGCCCTTATTGACTACCGGGGGTCAGAAGGCTTAACGTGCCCATTCAATGCTCTAGTAGATCAGATCAGATTATATGTAGAGGATTTTAGGAAGGGAGTGTCTGACCCCAGGTCTTAAACAACCCTTAGAAATAGGAAGCTAGGAGATTTGGGCTAGAGTGCCCGATAGGAAAGTGACACGGAAGCGAGGTAGAAGACGCCCTTATTGACTACCGGGGGTCAGAAGGCTTAACGTGCCCATTCAATGCTCTAGTAGATCAGATCAGATTATATGTAGAGGATTTTAGGAAGGGAGTGTCTGACCCCAGGTCTTAAACAACCCTTAGAAATAGGAAGCTAGGAGATTTGGGCTAGAGTGCCCGATAGGAAAGTGACACGGAAGCGAGGTAGAAGACGCCCTTATTTACTACCGGGGGTCAGAAGGTTTAACGTGCCCATTCAATGCTCTAGTAGATCAGATCAGATTATATGTAGAGGATTTTAGGAAGGGAGTGTCTGACCCCAGGTCTTAAACAACCCTTAGAAATAGGAAGCTAGGAGATTTGGGCTAGAGTGCCCGATAGGAAAGTGACACGGAAGCGAGGTAGAAGACGCCCTTATTTACTACCGGGGGTCAGAAGGCTTAACGTGCCCATTCAATGCTCTAGTAGATCAGATCAGATTATATGTAGAGGATTTTAGGAAGGGAGTGTCTGACCCCAGGTCTTAAACAACCCTTAGAAATAGGAAGCTAGGAGATTTGGGCTAGAGTGCCCGATAGGAAAGTGACACGGAAGCGAGGTAGAAGACGCCCTTATTTACTACCGGGGGTCAGAAGGCTTAACGTGCCCATTCAATGCTCTAGTAGATCAGATCAGATTATATGTAGAGGATTTTAGGAAGGGAGTGTCTGACCCCAGGTCTTAAACAACCCTTAGAAATAGGAAGCTAGGAGATTTGGGCTAGAGTGCCCGATAGGAAAGTGACACGGAAGCGAGGTAGAAGACGCCCTTATTTACTACCGGGGGTCAGAAGGTTTAACGTGCCCATTCAATGCTCTAGTAGATCAGATCAGATTATATGTAGAGGATTTTAGGAAGGGAGTGTCTGACCCCAGGTCTTAAACAACCCTTAGAAATAGGAAGCTAGGAGATTTGGGCTAGAGTGCCCGATAGGAAAGTGACACGGAAGCGAGGTAGAAGACGCCCTTATTTACTACCGGGGGTCAGAAGGCTTAACGTGCCCATTCAATGCTCTAGTAGATCAGATCAGATTATATGTAGAGGATTTTAGGAAGGGAGTGTCTGACCCCAGGTCTTAAACAACCCTTAGAAATAGGAAGCTAGGAGATTTGGGCTAGAGTGCCCGATAGGAAAGTGACACGGAAGCGAGGTAGAAGACGCCCTTATTTACTACCGGGGGTCAGAAGGCTTAACGTGCCCATTCAATGCTCTAGTAGATCAGATCAGATTATATGTAGAGGATTTTAGGAAGGGAGTGTCTGACCCCAGGTCTTAAACAACCCTTAGAAATAGGAAGCTAGGAGATTTGGGCTAGAGTGCCCGATAGGAAAGTGACACGGAAGCGAGGTAGAAGACGCCCTTATTTACTACCGGGGGTCAGAAGGCTTAACGTGCCCATTCAATGCTCTAGTAGATCAGATCAGATTATATGTAGAGGATTTTAGGAAGGGAGTGTCTGACCCCAGGTCTTAAACAACCCTTAGAAATAGGAAGCTAGGAGATTTGGGCTAGAGTGCCCGATAGGAAAGTGACACGGAAGCGAGGTAGAAGACGCCCTTATTTACTACCGGGGGTCAGAAGGCTTAACGTGCCCATTCAATGCTCTAGAAGATCAGATCAGATTATATGTAGAGGATTTTAGGAAGGGAGTGTCTGACCCCAGGTCTTAAACAACCCTTAGAAATAGGAAGCTTGGAGATTTGGGCTAGAGTGCCTGATAGGAAAGTGACACGGAAGCGAGGTAAAAGACGCCCTTATTGACTACCGGGGGTCAGAAGGCTTAACGTGCCCATTCAATGCTCTAGTAGATCAGATCAGATTATATGTAGAGGATTTTAGGAAGGGAGTGTCTGACCCCAGGTCTTAAACAACCCTTAGAAATAGGAAGCTAGGAGATTTGGGCTAGAGTGCCCGATAGGAAAGTGACACGGAAGCGAGGTAGAAGACGCCCTTATTTACTACCGGGGGTCAGAAGGTTTAACGTGCCCATTCAATGCTCTAGTAGATCAGATCAGATTATATGTAGAGGATTTTAGGAAGGGAGTGTCTGACCCCAGGTCTTAAACAACCCTTAGAAATAGGAAGCTAGGAGATTTGGGCTAGAGTGCCCGATAGGAAAGTGACACGGAAGCGAGGTAGAAGACGCCCTTATTTACTACCGGGGGTCAGAAGGCTTAACGTGCCCATTCAATGCTCTAGTAGATCAGATCAGATTATATGTAGAGGATTTTAGGAAGGGAGTGTCTGACCCCAGGTCTTAAACAACCCTTAGAAATAGGAAGCTAGGAGATTTGGGCTAGAGTGCCCGATAGGAAAGTGACACGGAAGCGAGGTAGAAGACGCCCTTATTTACTACCGGGGGTCAGAAGGTTTAACGTGCCCATTCAATGCTCTAGTAGATGAGATCAGATTATATGTAGAGGATTTTAGGAAGGGAGTGTCTGACCCCAGGTCTTAAACAACCCTTAGAAATAGGAAGCTAGGAGATTTGGGCTAGAGTGCCCGATAGGAAAGTGACACGGAAGCGAGGTAGAAGACGCCCTTATTTACTACCGGGGGTCAGAAGGCTTAACGTGCCCATTCAATGCTCTAGTAGATCAGATCAGATTATATGTAGAGGATTTTAGGAAGGGAGTGTCTGACCCCAGGTCTTAAACAACCCTTAGAAATAGGAAGCTAGGAGATTTGGGCTAGAGTGCCCGATAGGAAAGTGACACGGAAGCGAGGTAGAAGACGCCCTTATTTACTACCGGGGGTCAGAAGGTTTAACGTGCCCATTCAATGCTCTAGTAGATGAGATCAGATTATATGTAGAGGATTTTAGGAAGGGAGTGTCTGACCCCAGGTCTTAAACAACCCTTAGAAATAGGAAGCTAGGAGATTTGGGCTAGAGTGCCCGATAGGAAAGTGACACGGAAGCGAGGTAGAAGACGCCCTTATTTACTACCGGGGGTCAGAAGGCTTAACGTGCCCATTCAATGCTCTAGTAGATCAGATCAGATTATATGTAGAGGATTTTAGGAAGGGAGTGTCTGACCCCAGGTCTTAAACAACCCTTAGAAATAGGAAGCTAGGAGATTTGGGCTAGAGTGCCCGATAGGAAAGTGACACGGAAGCGAGGTAGAAGACGCCCTTATTTACTACCGGGGGTCAGAAGGCTTAACGTGCCCATTCAATGCTCTAGAAGATCAGATCAGATTATATGTAGAGGATTTTAGGAAGGGAGTGTCTGACCCCAGGTCTTAAACAACCCTTAGAAATAGGAAGCTTGGAGATTTGGGCTAGAGTGCCTGATAGGAAAGTGACCCAGTAGCGAGGTAAAAGACGCCCTTATTGACTACCGGGGGTCAGAAGGCTTAACGTGCCCATTCAATGCTCTAGTAGATCAGATCAGATTATATGTAGAGGATTTTAGGAAGGGAGTGTCTGACCCCAGGTCTTAAACAACCCTTAGAAATAGGAAGCTAGGAGATTTGGGCTAGAGTGCCCGATAGGAAAGTGACACGGAAGCGAGGTAGAAGACGCCCTTATTTACTACCGGGGGTCAGAAGGCTTAACGTGCCCATTCAATGCTCTAGTAGATCAGATCAGATTATATGTAGAGGATTTTAGGAAGGGAGTGTCTGACCCCAAGTCTTAAACAACCCTTAGAAATAGGAAGCTAGGAGATTTGGGCTAGAGTACCCGATAGGAAAGTGACACGGAAGCGAGGTAGAAGACGCCCTTATTGACTACCGGGGGTCAGAAGGCTTAACGTGCCCATTCAATGCTCTAGTAGATCAGATCAGATTATATGTAGAGGATTTTAGGAAGGGAGTGTCTGACCCCAGGTCTTAAACAACCCTTAGAAATAGGAAGCTAGGAGATTTGGGCTAGAGTGCCTGATAGGAAAGTGACACGGAAGCGAGGTAGAAGACGCCCTTATTTACTACCGGGGGTCAGAAGGTTTAACGTGCCCATTCAATGCTCTAGTAGATCAGATCAGATTATATGTAGAGGATTTTAGGAAGGGAGTGTCTGACCCCAGGTCTTAAACAACCCTTAGAAATAGGAAGCTAGGAGATTTGGGCTAGAGTGCCCGATAGGAAAGTGACACGGAAGCGAGGTAGAAGACGCCCTTATTTACTACCGGGGGTCAGAAGGCTTAACGTGCCCATTCAATGCTCTAGTAGATCAGATCAGCTCATATGTAGAGGATTTTAGGAAAGGAGTGTCTGACCCCAGGTCTTAAACAACCCTTAGAAATAGGAAGCTAGGAGATTTGAACTAGAGTGCCCGATAGGAAAGTGACACGGAAGCGAGGTAGAAGACGCCCTTATTTACTACCGGGGGTCAGAAGGCTTAACGTGCCCATTCAATGCTCTAGTAGATCAGATCAGATTATATGTAGAGGATTTTAGGAAGGGAGTGTCTGACCCCAAGTCTTAAACAACCCTTAGAAATAGGAAGCTAGGAGATTTGGGCTAGAGTGCCCGATAGGAAAGTGACACGGAAGCGAGGTAGAAGACGCCCTTATTTACTACCGGGGGTCAGAAGGCTTAACGTGCCCATTCAATGCTCTAGTAGATCAGATCAGATTATATGTAGAGGATTTTAGGAAGGGAGTGTCTGACCCCAGGTCTTAAACAACCCTTAGAAATAGGAAGCTAGGAGATTTGGGCTAGAGTGCCCGATAGGAAAGTGACACGGAAGCGAGGTAGAAGACGCCCTTATTTACTACCGGGGGTCAGAAGGCTTAACGTGCCCATTCAATGCTCTAGTAGATCAGATCAGATTATATGTAGAGGATTTTAGGAAGGGAGTGTCTGACCCCAGGTCTTAAACAACCCTTAGAAATAGGAAGCTAGGAGATTTGGGCTAGAGTGCCCGATAGGAAAGTGACACGGAAGCGAGGTAGAAGACGCCCTTATTTACTACCGGGGGTCAGAAGGCTTAACGTGCCCATTCAATGCTCTAGTAGATCAGATCAGATCATATGTAGAGGATTTTAGGAAGGGAGTGTCTGACCCCAGGTCTTAAACAACCCTTAGAAATAGGAAGCTAGGAGATTTGGGCTAGAGTGCCCGATAGGAAAGTGACACGGAAGCGAGGTAGAAGACGCCCTTATTTACTACCGGGGGTCAGAAGGCTTAACGTGCCCATTCAATGCTCTAGTAGATCAGATCAGATTATATGTAGAGGATTTTAGGAAGGGAGTGTCTGACCCCAGGTCTTAAACAACCCTTAGAAATAGGAAGCTAGGAGATTTGGGCTAGAGTGCCCGATAGGAAAGTGACACGGAAGCGAGGTAGAAGACGCCCTTATTTACTACCGGGGGTCAGAAGGCTTAACGTGCCCATTCAATGCTCTAGTAGATCAGATCAGATTATATGTAGAGGATTTTAGGAAGGGAGTGTCTGACCCCAAGTCTTAAACAACCCTTAGAAATAGGAAGCTAGGAGATTTGGGCTAGAGTGCCCGATAGGAAAGTGACACGGAAGCGAGGTAGAAGACGCCCTTATTGACTACCGGGGGTCAGAAGGCTTAACGTGCCCATTCAATGCTCTAGTAGATCAGATCAGATTATATGTAGAGGATTTTAGGAAGGGAGTGTCTGACCCCAGGTCTTAAACAACCCTTAGAAATAGGAAGCTAGGAGATTTGGGCTAGAGTGCCCGATAGGAAAGTGACACGGAAGCGAGGTAGAAGACGCCCTTATTTACTACCGGGGGTCAGAAGGCTTAACGTGCCCATTCAATGCTCTAGTAGATCAGATCAGATTATATGTAGAGGATTTTAGGAAGGGAGTGTCTGACCCCAGGTCTTAAACAACCCTTAGAAATAGGAAGCTAGGAGATTTGGGCTAGAGTGCCCGATAGGAAAGTGACACGGAAGCGAGGTAGAAGACGCCCTTATTTACTACCGGGGGTCAGAAGGCTTAACGTGCCCATTCAATGCTCTAGTAGATCAGATCAGATTATATGTAGAGGATTTTAGGAAGGGAGTGTCTGACCCCAGGTCTTAAACAACCCTTAGAAATAGGAAGCTAGGAGATTTGGGCTAGAGTGCCCGATAGGAAAGTGACACGGAAGCGAGGTAAAAGACGCCCTTATTGACTACCGGGGGTCAGAAGGCTTAACGTGCCCATTCAATGCTCTAGTAGATCAGATCAGATTATATGTAGAGGATTTTAGGAAGGGAGTGTCTGACCCCAGGTCTTAAACAACCCTTAGAAATAGGAAGCTAGGAGATTTGGGCTAGAGTGCCCGATAGGAAAGTGACACGGAAGCGAGGTAGAAGACGCCCTTATTTACTACCGGGGGTCAGAAGGCTTAACGTGCCCATTCAATGCTCTAGTAGATCAGATCAGATTATATGTAGAGGATTTTAGGAAGGGAGTGTCTGACCCCAGGTCTTAAACAACCCTTAGAAATAGGAAGCTAGGAGATTTGGGCTAGAGTGCCCGATAGGAAAGTGACACGGAAGCGAGGTAGAAGACGCCCTTATTTACTACCGGGGGTCAGAAGGCTTAACGTGCCCATTCAATGCTCTAGTAGATCAGATCAGATTATATGTAGAGGATTTTAGGAAGGGAGTGTCTGACCCCAGGTCTTAAACAACCCTTAGAAATAGGAAGCTAGGAGATTTGGGCTAGAGTGCCCGATAGGAAAGTGACACGGAAGCGAGGTAGAAGACGCCCTTATTTACTACCGGGGGTCAGAAGGCTTAACGTGCCCATTCAATGCTCTAGTAGATCAGATCAGATTATATGTAGAGGATTTTAGGAAGGGAGTGTCTGACCCCAGGTCTTAAACAACCCTTAGAAATAGGAAGCTAGGAGATTTGGGCTAGAGTGCCCGATAGGAAAGTGACACGGAAGCGAGGTAGAAGACGCCCTTATTTACTACCGGGGGTCAGAAGGCTTAACGTGCCCATTCAATGCTCTAGTAGATCAGATCAGATTATATGTAGAGGATTTTAGGAAGGGAGTGTCTGACCCCAGGTCTTAAACAACCCTTAGAAATAGGAAGCTAGGAGATTTGGGCTAGAGTGCCCGATAGGAAAGTGACACGGAAGCGAGGTAGAAGACGCCCTTATTTACTACCGGGGGTCAGAAGGCTTAACGTGCCCATTCAATGCTCTAGTAGATCAGATCAGATTATATGTAGAGGATTTTAGGAAGGGAGTGTCTGACCCCAGGTCTTAAACAACCCTTAGAAATAGGAAGCTAGGAGATTTGGGCTAGAGTGCCCGATAGGAAAGTGACACGGAAGCGAGGTAGAAGACGCCCTTATTTACTACCGGGGGTCAGAAGGCTTAACGTGCCCATTCAATGCTCTAGTAGATCAGATCAGATTATATGTAGAGGATTTTAGGAAGGGAGTGTCTGACCCCAGGTCTTAAACAACCCTTAGAAATAGGAAGCTAGGAGATTTGGGCTAGAGTGCCCGATAGGAAAGTGACACGGAAGCGAGGTAGAAGACGCCCTTATTTACTACCGGGGGTCAGAAGGCTTAACGTGCCCATTCAATGCTCTAGTAGATCAGATCAGATTATATGTAGAGGATTTTAGGAAGGGAGTGTCTGACCCCAGGTCTTAAACAACCCTTAGAAATAGGAAGCTAGGAGATTTGGGCTAGAGTGCCCGATAGGAAAGTGACACGGAAGCGAGGTAGAAGACGCCCTTATTTACTACCGGGGGTCAGAAGGCTTAACGTGCCCATTCAATGCTCTAGTAGATCAGATCAGATTATATGTAGAGGATTTTAGGAAGGGAGTGTCTGACCCCAGGTCTTAAACAACCCTTAGAAATAGGAAGCTTAGGAGATTTGGGCTAGAGTGCCTGATAGGAAAGTGACACGGAAGCGAGGTAGAAGACGCCCTTATTGACTACCGGGGGTCAGAAGGCTTAACGTGCCCATTCAATGCTCTAGTAGATCAGATCAGATTATATGTAGAGGATTTTAGGAAGGGAGTGTCTGACCCCAGGTCTTAAACAACCCTTAGAAATAGGAAGCTAGGAGATTTGGGCTAGAGTGCCCGATAGGAAAGTGACACGGAAGCGAGGTAGAAGACGCCCTTATTTACTACCGGGGGTCAGAAGGCTTAACGTGCCCATTCAATGCTCTAGTAGATCAGATCAGATTATATGTAGAGGATTTTAGGAAGGGAGTGTCTGACCCCAGGTCTTAAACAACCCTTAGAAATAGGAAGCTAGGAGATTTGGGCTAGAGTGCCCGATAGGAAAGTGACACGGAAGCGAGGTAGAAGACGCCCTTATTTACTACCGGGGGTCAGAAGGCTTAACGTGCCCATTCAATGCTCTAGTAGATCAGATCAGATTATATGTAGAGGATTTTAGGAAGGGAGTGTCTGACCCCAGGTCTTAAACAACCCTTAGAAATAGGAAGCTAGGAGATTTGGGCTAGAGTGCCCGATAGGAAAGTGACACGGAAGCGAGGTAGAAGACGCCCTTATTTACTACCGGGGGTCAGAAGGCTTAACGTGCCCATTCAATGCTCTAGTAGATCAGATCAGATTATATGTAGAGGATTTTAGGAAGGGAGTGTCTGACCCCAGGTCTTAAACAACCCTTAGAAATAGGAAGCTAGGAGATTTGGGCTAGAGTGCCCGATAGGAAAGTGACACGGAAGCGAGGTAGAAGACGCCCTTATTTACTACCGGGGGTCAGAAGGCTTAACGTGCCCATTCAATGCTCTAGTAGATCAGATCAGATTATATGTAGAGGATTTTAGGAAGGGAGTGTCTGACCCCAGGTCTTAAACAACCCTTAGAAATAGGAAGCTAGGAGATTTGGGCTAGAGTGCCCGATAGGAAAGTGACACGGAAGCGAGGTAGAAGACGCCCTTATTTACTACCGGGGGTCAGAAGGCTTAACGTGCCCATTCAATGCTCTAGTAGATCAGATCAGATTATATGTAGAGGATTTTAGGAAGGGAGTGTCTGACCCCAGGTCTTAAACAACCCTTAGAAATAGGAAGCTAGGAGATTTGGGCTAGAGTGCCCGATAGGAAAGTGACACGGAAGCGAGGTAGAAGACGCCCTTATTTACTACCGGGGGTCAGAAGGCTTAACGTGCCCATTCAATGCTCTAGTAGATCAGATCAGATTATATGTAGAGGATTTTAGGAAGGGAGTGTCTGACCCCAGGTCTTAAACAACCCTTAGAAATAGGAAGCTAGGAGATTTGGGCTAGAGTGCCCGATAGGAAAGTGACACGGAAGCGAGGTAGAAGACGCCCTTATTTACTACCGGGGGTCAGAAGGCTTAACGTGCCCATTCAATGCTCTAGTAGATCAGATCAGATTATATGTAGAGGATTTTAGGAAGGGAGTGTCTGACCCCAGGTCTTAAACAACCCTTAGAAATAGGAAGCTAGGAGATTTGGGCTAGAGTGCCCGATAGGAAAGTGACACGGAAGCGAGGTAGAAGACGCCCTTATTTACTACCGGGGGTCAGAAGGCTTAACGTGCCCATTCAATGCTCTAGTAGATCAGATCAGATTATATGTAGAGGATTTTAGGAAGGGAGTGTCTGACCCCAGGTCTTAAACAACCCTTAGAAATAGGAAGCTAGGAGATTTGGGCTAGAGTGCCCGATAGGAAAGTGACACGGAAGCGAGGTAGAAGACGCCCTTATTTACTACCGGGGGTCAGAAGGCTTAACGTGCCCATTCAATGCTCTAGTAGATCAGATCAGATTATATGTAGAGGATTTTAGGAAGGGAGTGTCTGACCCCAGGTCTTAAACAACCCTTAGAAATAGGAAGCTAGGAGATTTGGGCTAGAGTGCCCGATAGGAAAGTGACACGGAAGCGAGGTAGAAGACGCCCTTATTTACTACCGGGGGTCAGAAGGCTTAACGTGCCCATTCAATGCTCTAGTAGATCAGATCAGATTATATGTAGAGGATTTTAGGAAGGGAGTGTCTGACCCCAGGTCTTAAACAACCCTTAGAAATAGGAAGCTAGGAGATTTGGGCTAGAGTGCCCGATAGGAAAGTGACACGGAAGCGAGGTAGAAGACGCCCTTATTTACTACCGGGGGTCAGAAGGCTTAACGTGCCCATTCAATGCTCTAGTAGATCAGATCAGATTATATGTAGAGGATTTTAGGAAGGGAGTGTCTGACCCCAGGTCTTAAACAACCCTTAGAAATAGGAAGCTAGGAGATTTGGGCTAGAGTGCCCGATAGGAAAGTGACACGGAAGCGAGGTAGAAGACGCCCTTATTTACTACCGGGGGTCAGAAGGCTTAACGTGCCCATTCAATGCTCTAGTAGATCAGATCAGATTATATGTAGAGGATTTTAGGAAGGGAGTGTCTGACCCCAGGTCTTAAACAACCCTTAGAAATAGGAAGCTAGGAGATTTGGGCTAGAGTGCCCGATAGGAAAGTGACACGGAAGCGAGGTAGAAGACGCCCTTATTTACTACCGGGGGTCAGAAGGCTTAACGTGCCCATTCAATGCTCTAGTAGATCAGATCAGATTATATGTAGAGGATTTTAGGAAGGGAGTGTCTGACCCCAGGTCTTAAACAACCCTTAGAAATAGGAAGCTAGGAGATTTGGGCTAGAGTGCCCGATAGGAAAGTGACACGGAAGCGAGGTAGAAGACGCCCTTATTGACTACCGGGGGTCAGAAGGCTTAACGTGCCCATTCAATGCTCTAGTAGATCAGATCAGATTATATGTAGAGGATTTTAGGAAGGGAGTGTCTGACCCCAGGTCTTAAACAACCCTTAGAAATAGGAAGCTAGGAGATTTGGGCTAGAGTGCCCGATAGGAAAGTGACACGGAAGCGAGGTAGAAGACGCCCTTATTTACTACCGGGGGTCAGAAGGCTTAACGTGCCCATTCAATGCTCTAGTAGATCAGATCAGATTATATGTAGAGGATTTTAGGAAGGGAGTGTCTGACCCCAGGTCTTAAACAACCCTTAGAAATAGGAAGCTAGGAGATTTGGGCTAGAGTGCCCGATAGGAAAGTGACACGGAAGCGAGGTAGAAGACGCCCTTATTTACTACCGGGGGTCAGAAGGCTTAACGTGCCCATTCAATGCTCTAGTAGATCAGATCAGATTATATGTAGAGGATTTTAGGAAGGGAGTGTCTGACCCCAGGTCTTAAACAACCCTTAGAAATAGGAAGCTAGGAGATTTGGGCTAGAGTGCCCGATAGGAAAGTGACACGGAAGCGAGGTAGAAGACGCCCTTATTTACTACCGGGGGTCAGAAGGCTTAACGTGCCCATTCAATGCTCTAGTAGATCAGATCAGATTATATGTAGAGGATTTTAGGAAGGGAGTGTCTGACCCCAGGTCTTAAACAACCCTTAGAAATAGGAAGCTAGGAGATTTGGGCTAGAGTGCCCGATAGGAAAGTGACACGGAAGCGAGGTAGAAGACGCCCTTATTTACTACCGGGGGTCAGAAGGCTTAACGTGCCCATTCAATGCTCTAGTAGATCAGATCAGATTATATGTAGAGGATTTTAGGAAGGGAGTGTCTGACCCCAGGTCTTAAACAACCCTTAGAAATAGGAAGCTAGGAGATTTGGGCTAGAGTGCCCGATAGGAAAGTGACACGGAAGCGAGGTAGAAGACGCCCTTATTTACTACCGGGGGTCAGAAGGCTTAACGTGCCCATTCAATGCTCTAGTAGATCAGATCAGATTATATGTAGAGGATTTTAGGAAGGGAGTGTCTGACCCCAGGTCTTAAACAACCCTTAGAAATAGGAAGCTAGGAGATTTGGGCTAGAGTGCCCGATAGGAAAGTGACACGGAAGCGAGGTAGAAGACGCCCTTATTTACTACCGGGGGTCAGAAGGCTTAACGTGCCCATTCAATGCTCTAGTAGATCAGATCAGATTATATGTAGAGGATTTTAGGAAGGGAGTGTCTGACCCCAGGTCTTAAACAACCCTTAGAAATAGGAAGCTAGGAGATTTGGGCTAGAGTGCCCGATAGGAAAGTGACACGGAAGCGAGGTAGAAGACGCCCTTATTTACTACCGGGGGTCAGAAGGCTTAACGTGCCCATTCAATGCTCTAGTAGATCAGATCAGATTATATGTAGAGGATTTTAGGAAGGGAGTGTCTGACCCCAGGTCTTAAACAACCCTTAGAAATAGGAAGCTAGGAGATTTGGGCTAGAGTGCCCGATAGGAAAGTGACACGGAAGCGAGGTAGAAGACGCCCTTATTTACTACCGGGGGTCAGAAGGCTTAACGTGCCCATTCAATGCTCTAGTAGATCAGATCAGATCATATGTAGAGGATTTTAGGAAGGGAGTGTCTGACCCCAGGTCTTAAACAACCCTTAGAAATAGGAAGCTAGGAGATTTGGGCTAGAGTGCCCGATAGGAAAGTGACACGGAAGCGAGGTAGAAGACGCCCTTATTTACTACCGGGGGTCAGAAGGCTTAACGTGCCCATTCAATGCTCTAGTAGATCAGATCAGATCATATGTAGAGGATTTTAGGAAGGGAGTGTCTGACCCCAGGTCTTAAACAACCCTTAGAAATAGGAAGCTAGGAGATTTGGGCTAGAGTGCCCGATAGGAAAGTGACACGGAAGCGAGGTAGAAGACGCCCTTATTTACTACCGGGGGTCAGAAGGCTTAACGTGCCCATTCAATGCTCTAGTAGATCAGATCAGATTATATGTAGAGGATTTTAGGAAGGGAGTGTCTGACCCCAGGTCTTAAACAACCCTTAGAAATAGGAAGCTAGGAGATTTGGGCTAGAGTGCCCGATAGGAAAGTGACACGGAAGCGAGGTAGAAGACGCCCTTATTTACTACCGGGGGTCAGAAGGCTTAACGTGCCCATTCAATGCTCTAGTAGATCAGATCAGATTATATGTAGAGGATTTTAGGAAGGGAGTGTCTGACCCCAGGTCTTAAACAACCCTTAGAAATAGGAAGCTAGGAGATTTGGGCTAGAGTGCCCGATAGGAAAGTGACACGGAAGCGAGGTAGAAGACGCCCTTATTGACTACCGGGGGTCAGAAGGCTTAACGTGCCCATTCAATGCTCTAGTAGATCAGATCAGATTATATGTAGAGGATTTTAGGAAGGGAGTGTCTGACCCCAGGTCTTAAACAACCCTTAGAAATAGGAAGCTAGGAGATTTGGGCTAGAGTGCCCGATAGGAAAGTGACACGGAAGCGAGGTAGAAGACGCCCTTATTTACTACCGGGGGTCAGAAGGCTTAACGTGCCCATTCAATGCTCTAGTAGATCAGATCAGATTATATGTAGAGGATTTTAGGAAGGGAGTGTCTGACCCCAGGTCTTAAACAACCCTTAGAAATAGGAAGCTAGGAGATTTGGGCTAGAGTGCCCGATAGGAAAGTGACACGGAAGCGAGGTAGAAGACGCCCTTATTTACTACCGGGGGTCAGAAGGCTTAACGTGCCCATTCAATGCTCTAGTAGATCAGATCAGATTATATGTAGAGGATTTTAGGAAGGGAGTGTCTGACCCCAGGTCTTAAACAACCCTTAGAAATAGGAAGCTAGGAGATTTGGGCTAGAGTGCCCGATAGGAAAGTGACACGGAAGCGAGGTAGAAGACGCCCTTATTTACTACCGGGGGTCAGAAGGCTTAACGTGCCCATTCAATGCTCTAGTAGATCAGATCAGATTATATGTAGAGGATTTTAGGAAGGGAGTGTCTGACCCCAGGTCTTAAACAACCCTTAGAAATAGGAAGCTAGGAGATTTGGGCTAGAGTGCCCTGATAGGAAAGTGACACGGAAGCGAGGTAGAAGACGCCCTTATTTACTACCGGGGGTCAGAAGGCTTAACGTGCCCATTCAATGCTCTAGTAGATCAGATCAGATTATATGTAGAGGATTTTAGGAAGGGAGTGTCTGACCCCAGGTCTTAAACAACCCTTAGAAATAGGAAGCTAGGAGATTTGGGCTAGAGTGCCCGATAGGAAAGTGACACGGAAGCGAGGTAGAAGACGCCCTTATTTACTACCGGGGGTCAGAAGGCTTAACGTGCCCATTCAATGCTCTAGTAGATCAGATCAGATTATATGTAGAGGATTTTAGGAAGGGAGTGTCTGACCCCAGGTCTTAAACAACCCTTAGAAATAGGAAGCTAGGAGATTTGGGCTAGAGTGCCCGATAGGAAAGTGACACGGAAGCGAGGTAGAAGACGCCCTTATTTACTACCGGGGGTCAGAAGGCTTAACGTGCCCATTCAATGCTCTAGTAGATCAGATCAGATTATATGTAGAGGATTTTAGGAAGGGAGTGTCTGACCCCAGGTCTTAAACAACCCTTAGAAATAGGAAGCTAGGAGATTTGGGCTAGAGTGCCCGATAGGAAAGTGACACGGAAGCGAGGTAGAAGACGCCCTTATTTACTACCGGGGGTCAGAAGGCTTAACGTGCCCATTCAATGCTCTAGTAGATCAGATCAGATTATATGTAGAGGATTTTAGGAAGGGAGTGTCTGACCCCAGGTCTTAAACAACCCTTAGAAATAGGAAGCTAGGAGATTTGGGCTAGAGTGCCCGATAGGAAAGTGACACGGAAGCGAGGTAGAAGACGCCCTTATTTACTACCGGGGGTCAGAAGGCTTAACGTGCCCATTCAATGCTCTAGTAGATCAGATCAGATTATATGTAGAGGATTTTAGGAAGGGAGTGTCTGACCCCAGGTCTTAAACAACCCTTAGAAATAGGAAGCTAGGAGATTTGGGCTAGAGTGCCCGATAGGAAAGTGACACGGAAGCGAGGTAGAAGACGCCCTTATTTACTACCGGGGGTCAGAAGGCTTAACGTGCCCATTCAATGCTCTAGTAGATCAGATCAGATTATATGTAGAGGATTTTAGGAAGGGAGTGTCTGACCCCAGGTCTTAAACAACCCTTAGAAATAGGAAGCTAGGAGATTTGGGCTAGAGTGCCCGATAGGAAAGTGACACGGAAGCGAGGTAGAAGACGCCCTTATTTACTACCGGGGGTCAGAAGGCTTAACGTGCCCATTCAATGCTCTAGTAGATCAGATCAGATCATATGTAGAGGATTTTAGGAAGGGAGTGTCTGACCCCAGGTCTTAAACAACCCTTAGAAATAGGAAGCTAGGAGATTTGGGCTAGAGTGCCCGATAGGAAAGTGACACGGAAGCGAGGTAGAAGACGCCCTTATTTACTACCGGGGGTCAGAAGGCTTAACGTGCCCATTCAATGCTCTAGTAGATCAGATCAGATTATATGTAGAGGATTTTAGGAAGGGAGTGTCTGACCCCAGGTCTTAAACAACCCTTAGAAATAGGAAGCTAGGAGATTTGGGCTAGAGTGCCCGATAGGAAAGTGACACGGAAGCGAGGTAGAAGACGCCCTTATTTACTACCGGGGGTCAGAAGGCTTAACGTGCCCATTCAATGCTCTAGTAGATCAGATCAGATTATATGTAGAGGATTTTAGGAAGGGAGTGTCTGACCCCAGGTCTTAAACAACCCTTAGAAATAGGAAGCTAGGAGATTTGGGCTAGAGTGCCCGATAGGAAAGTGACACGGAAGCGAGGTAGAAGACGCCCTTATTTACTACCGGGGGTCAGAAGGCTTAACGTGCCCATTCAATGCTCTAGTAGATCAGATCAGATTATATGTAGAGGATTTTAGGAAGGGAGTGTCTGACCCCAGGTCTTAAACAACCCTTAGAAATAGGAAGCTAGGAGATTTGGGCTAGAGTGCCCGATAGGAAAGTGACACGGAAGCGAGGTAGAAGACGCCCTTATTTACTACCGGGGGTCAGAAGGCTTAACGTGCCCATTCAATGCTCTAGTAGATCAGATCAGATTATATGTAGAGGATTTTAGGAAGGGAGTGTCTGACCCCAGGTCTTAAACAACCCTTAGAAATAGGAAGCTAGGAGATTTGGGCTAGAGTGCCCGATAGGAAAGTGACACGGAAGCGAGGTAGAAGACGCCCTTATTTACTACCGGGGGTCAGAAGGCTTAACGTGCCCATTCAATGCTCTAGTAGATCAGATCAGATTATATGTAGAGGATTTTAGGAAGGGAGTGTCTGACCCCAGGTCTTAAACAACCCTTAGAAATAGGAAGCTAGGAGATTTGGGCTAGAGTGCCTGATAGGAAAGTGACTCACGGTAGCGAGGTAGAAGACGCCCTTATTGACTACCGGGGGTCAGAAGGCTTAACGTGCCCATTCAATGCTCTAGTAGATCAGATCAGATTATATGTAGAGGATTTTAGGAAGGGAGTGTCTGACCCCAGGTCTTAAACAACCCTTAGAAATAGGAAGCTAGGAGATTTGGGCTAGAGTGCCCGATAGGAAAGTGACACGGAAGCGAGGTAGAAGACGCCCTTATTTACTACCGGGGGTCAGAAGGCTTAACGTGCCCATTCAATGCTCTAGTAGATCAGATCAGATTATATGTAGAGGATTTTAGGAAGGGAGTGTCTGACCCCAAGTCTTAAACAACCCTTAGAAATAGGAAGCTAGGAGATTTGGGCTAGAGTACCCGATAGGAAAGTGACACGGAAGCGAGGTAGAAGACGCCCTTATTGACTACCGGGGGTCAGAAGGCTTAACGTGCCCATTCAATGCTCTAGTAGATCAGATCAGATTATATGTAGAGGATTTTAGGAAGGGAGTGTCTGACCCCAGGTCTTAAACAACCCTTAGAAATAGGAAGCTAGGAGATTTGGGCTAGAGTGCCCGATAGGAAAGTGACACGGAAGCGAGGTAGAAGACGCCCTTATTTACTACCGGGGGTCAGAAGGTTTAACGTGCCCATTCAATGCTCTAGTAGATCAGATCAGATTATATGTAGAGGATTTTAGGAAGGGAGTGTCTGACCCCAGGTCTTAAACAACCCTTAGAAATAGGAAGCTAGGAGATTTGGGCTAGAGTGCCCGATAGGAAAGTGACACGGAAGCGAGGTAGAAGACGCCCTTATTTACTACCGGGGGTCAGAAGGCTTAACGTGCCCATTCAATGCTCTAGTAGATCAGATCAGATTATATGTAGAGGATTTTAGGAAGGGAGTGTCTGACCCCAGGTCTTAAACAACCCTTAGAAATAGGAAGCTAGGAGATTTGGGCTAGAGTGCCCGATAGGAAAGTGACACGGAAGCGAGGTAGAAGACGCCCTTATTTACTACCGGGGGTCAGAAGGCTTAACGTGCCCATTCAATGCTCTAGTAGATCAGATCAGATCATATGTAGAGGATTTTAGGAAGGGAGTGTCTGACCCCAGGTCTTAAACAACCCTTAGAAATAGGAAGCTAGGAGATTTGGGCTAGAGTGCCCGATAGGAAAGTGACACGGAAGCGAGGTAAAAGACGCCCTTATTGACTACCGGGGGTCAGAAGGCTTAACGTGCCCATTCAATGCTCTAGTAGATCAGATCAGATTATATGTAGAGGATTTTAGGAAGGGAGTGTCTGACCCCAGGTCTTAAACAACCCTTAGAAATAGGAAGCTAGGAGATTTGGGCTAGAGTGCCCGATAGGAAAGTGACACGGAAGCGAGGTAGAAGACGCCCTTATTTACTACCGGGGGTCAGAAGGCTTAACGTGCCCATTCAATGCTCTAGTAGATCAGATCAGATTATATGTAGAGGATTTTAGGAAGGGAGTGTCTGACCCCAAGTCTTAAACAACCCTTAGAAATAGGAAGCTAGGAGATTTGGGCTAGAGTGCCCGATAGGAAAGTGACACGGAAGCGAGGTAGAAGACGCCCTTATTGACTACCGGGGGTCAGAAGGCTTAACGTGCCCATTCAATGCTCTAGTAGATCAGATCAGATTATATGTAGAGGATTTTAGGAAGGGAGTGTCTGACCCCAGGTCTTAAACAACCCTTAGAAATAGGAAGCTAGGAGATTTGGGCTAGAGTGCCTGATAGGAAAGTGACACGGAAGCGAGGTAGAAGACGCCCTTATTTACTACCGGGGGTCAGAAGGCTTAACGTGCCCATTCAATGCTCTAGTAGATCAGATCAGATTATATGTAGAGGATTTTAGGAAGGGAGTGTCTGACCCCAGGTCTTAAACAACCCTTAGAAATAGGAAGCTAGGAGATTTGGGCTAGAGTGCCCGATAGGAAAGTGACACGGAAGCGAGGTAGAAGACGCCCTTATTTACTACCGGGGGTCAGAAGGCTTAACGTGCCCATTCAATGCTCTAGTAGATCAGATCAGATTATATGTAGAGGATTTTAGGAAGGGAGTGTCTGACCCCAGGTCTTAAACAACCCTTAGAAATAGGAAGCTAGGAGATTTGGGCTAGAGTGCCCGATAGGAAAGTGACACGGAAGCGAGGTAGAAGACGCCCTTATTTACTACCGGGGGTCAGAAGGCTTAACGTGCCCATTCAATGCTCTAGTAGATCAGATCAGATCATATGTAGAGGATTTTAGGAAGGGAGTGTCTGACCCCAGGTCTTAAACAACCCTTAGAAATAGGAAGCTAGGAGATTTGGGCTAGAGTGCCCGATAGGAAAGTGACACGGAAGCGAGGTAGAAGACGCCCTTATTTACTACCGGGGGTCAGAAGGCTTAACGTGCCCATTCAATGCTCTAGTAGATCAGATCAGATTATATGTAGAGGATTTTAGGAAGGGAGTGTCTGACCCCAGGTCTTAAACAACCCTTAGAAATAGGAAGCTAGGAGATTTGGGCTAGAGTGCCCGATAGGAAAGTGACACGGAAGCGAGGTAGAAGACGCCCTTATTTACTACCGGGGGTCAGAAGGCTTAACGTGCCCATTCAATGCTCTAGTAGATCAGATCAGATTATATGTAGAGGATTTTAGGAAGGGAGTGTCTGACCCCAGGTCTTAAACAACCCTTAGAAATAGGAAGCTAGGAGATTTGGGCTAGAGTGCCCGATAGGAAAGTGACACGGAAGCGAGGTAGAAGACGCCCTTATTGACTACCGGGGGTCAGAAGGCTTAACGTGCCCATTCAATGCTCTAGTAGATCAGATCAGATTATATGTAGAGGATTTTAGGAAGGGAGTGTCTGACCCCAGGTCTTAAACAACCCTTAGAAATAGGAAGCTAGGAGATTTGGGCTAGAGTGCCCGATAGGAAAGTGACACGGAAGCGAGGTAGAAGACGCCCTTATTGACTACCGGGGGTCAGAAGGCTTAACGTGCCCATTCAATGCTCTAGTAGATCAGATCAGATTATATGTAGAGGATTTTAGGAAGGGAGTGTCTGACCCCAGGTCTTAAACAACCCTTAGAAATAGGAAGCTAGGAGATTTGGGCTAGAGTGCCCGATAGGAAAGTGACACGGAAGCGAGGTAGAAGACGCCCTTATTTACTACCGGGGGTCAGAAGGCTTAACGTGCCCATTCAATGCTCTAGTAGATCAGATCAGATTATATGTAGAGGATTTTAGGAAGGGAGTGTCTGACCCCAGGTCTTAAACAACCCTTAGAAATAGGAAGCTAGGAGATTTGGGCTAGAGTGCCCGATAGGAAAGTGACACGGAAGCGAGGTAGAAGACGCCCTTATTTACTACCGGGGGTCAGAAGGTTTAACGTGCCCATTCAATGCTCTAGTAGATCAGATCAGATTATATGTAGAGGATTTTAGGAAGGGAGTGTCTGACCCCAGGTCTTAAACAACCCTTAGAAATAGGAAGCTAGGAGATTTGGGCTAGAGTGCCCGATAGGAAAGTGACACGGAAGCGAGGTAGAAGACGCCCTTATTTACTACCGGGGGTCAGAAGGCTTAACGTGCCCATTCAATGCTCTAGTAGATCAGATCAGATTATATGTAGAGGATTTTAGGAAGGGAGTGTCTGACCCCAGGTCTTAAACAACCCTTAGAAATAGGAAGCTAGGAGATTTGGGCTAGAGTGCCCGATAGGAAAGTGACACGGAAGCGAGGTAGAAGACGCCCTTATTGACTACCGGGGGTCAGAAGGCTTAACGTGCCCATTCAATGCTCTAGTAGATCAGATCAGATTATATGTAGAGGATTTTAGGAAGGGAGTGTCTGACCCCAGGTCTTAAACAACCCTTAGAAATAGGAAGCTAGGAGATTTGGGCTAGAGTGCCCGATAGGAAAGTGACACGGAAGCGAGGTAGAAGACGCCCTTATTTACTACCGGGGGTCAGAAGGCTTAACGTGCCCATTCAATGCTCTAGTAGATCAGATCAGATTATATGTAGAGGATTTTAGGAAGGGAGTGTCTGACCCCAGGTCTTAAACAACCCTTAGAAATAGGAAGCTAGGAGATTTGGGCTAGAGTGCCCGATAGGAAAGTGACACGGAAGCGAGGTAGAAGACGCCCTTATTTACTACCGGGGGTCAGAAGGCTTAACGTGCCCATTCAATGCTCTAGTAGATCAGATCAGATCATATGTAGAGGATTTTAGGAAGGGAGTGTCTGACCCCAGGTCTTAAACAACCCTTAGAAATAGGAAGCTAGGAGATTTGGGCTAGAGTGCCCGATAGGAAAGTGACACGGAAGCGAGGTAGAAGACGCCCTTATTTACTACCGGGGGTCAGAAGGCTTAACGTGCCCATTCAATGCTCTAGTAGATCAGATCAGATTATATGTAGAGGATTTTAGGAAGGGAGTGTCTGACCCCAGGTCTTAAACAACCCTTAGAAATAGGAAGCTAGGAGATTTGGGCTAGAGTGCCCGATAGGAAAGTGACACGGAAGCGAGGTAGAAGACGCCCTTATTTACTACCGGGGGTCAGAAGGCTTAACGTGCCCATTCAATGCTCTAGTAGATCAGATCAGATTATATGTAGAGGATTTTAGGAAGGGAGTGTCTGACCCCAGGTCTTAAACAACCCTTAGAAATAGGAAGCTAGGAGATTTGGGCTAGAGTGCCCGATAGGAAAGTGACACGGAAGCGAGGTAGAAGACGCCCTTATTTACTACCGGGGGTCAGAAGGCTTAACGTGCCCATTCAATGCTCTAGTAGATCAGATCAGATTATATGTAGAGGATTTTAGGAAGGGAGTGTCTGACCCCAGGTCTTAAACAACCCTTAGAAATAGGAAGCTAGGAGATTTGGGCTAGAGTGCCCGATAGGAAAGTGACACGGAAGCGAGGTAGAAGACGCCCTTATTTACTACCGGGGGTCAGAAGGCTTAACGTGCCCATTCAATGCTCTAGTAGATCAGATCAGATTATATGTAGAGGATTTTAGGAAGGGAGTGTCTGACCCCAGGTCTTAAACAACCCTTAGAAATAGGAAGCTAGGAGATTTGGGCTAGAGTGCCCGATAGGAAAGTGACACGGAAGCGAGGTAGAAGACGCCCTTATTTACTACCGGGGGTCAGAAGGCTTAACGTGCCCATTCAATGCTCTAGTAGATCAGATCAGATTATATGTAGAGGATTTTAGGAAGGGAGTGTCTGACCCCAGGTCTTAAACAACCCTTAGAAATAGGAAGCTAGGAGATTTGGGCTAGAGTGCCCGATAGGAAAGTGACACGGAAGCGAGGTAGAAGACGCCCTTATTTACTACCGGGGGTCAGAAGGCTTAACGTGCCCATTCAATGCTCTAGTAGATCAGATCAGATTATATGTAGAGGATTTTAGGAAGGGAGTGTCTGACCCCAGGTCTTAAACAACCCTTAGAAATAGGAAGCTAGGAGATTTGGGCTAGAGTGCCCGATAGGAAAGTGACACGGAAGCGAGGTAGAAGACGCCCTTATTTACTACCGGGGGTCAGAAGGCTTAACGTGCCCATTCAATGCTCTAGTAGATCAGATCAGATTATATGTAGAGGATTTTAGGAAGGGAGTGTCTGACCCCAGGTCTTAAACAACCCTTAGAAATAGGAAGCTAGGAGATTTGGGCTAGAGTGCCCGATAGGAAAGTGACACGGAAGCGAGGTAGAAGACGCCCTTATTTACTACCGGGGGTCAGAAGGCTTAACGTGCCCATTCAATGCTCTAGTAGATCAGATCAGATTATATGTAGAGGATTTTAGGAAGGGAGTGTCTGACCCCAGGTCTTAAACAACCCTTAGAAATAGGAAGCTAGGAGATTTGGGCTAGAGTGCCCGATAGGAAAGTGACACGGAAGCGAGGTAGAAGACGCCCTTATTTACTACCGGGGGTCAGAAGGCTTAACGTGCCCATTCAATGCTCTAGTAGATCAGATCAGATTATATGTAGAGGATTTTAGGAAGGGAGTGTCTGACCCCAGGTCTTAAACAACCCTTAGAAATAGGAAGCTAGGAGATTTGGGCTAGAGTGCCCGATAGGAAAGTGACACGGAAGCGAGGTAGAAGACGCCCTTATTTACTACCGGGGGTCAGAAGGCTTAACGTGCCCATTCAATGCTCTAGTAGATCAGATCAGATCATATGTAGAGGATTTTAGGAAGGGAGTGTCTGACCCCAGGTCTTAAACAACCCTTAGAAATAGGAAGCTAGGAGATTTGGGCTAGAGTGCCCGATAGGAAAGTGACACGGAAGCGAGGTAGAAGACGCCCTTATTTACTACCGGGGGTCAGAAGGCTTAACGTGCCCATTCAATGCTCTAGTAGATCAGATCAGATTATATGTAGAGGATTTTAGGAAGGGAGTGTCTGACCCCAGGTCTTAAACAACCCTTAGAAATAGGAAGCTAGGAGATTTGGGCTAGAGTGCCCGATAGGAAAGTGACACGGAAGCGAGGTAGAAGACGCCCTTATTTACTACCGGGGGTCAGAAGGCTTAACGTGCCCATTCAATGCTCTAGTAGATCAGATCAGATTATATGTAGAGGATTTTAGGAAGGGAGTGTCTGACCCCAGGTCTTAAACAACCCTTAGAAATAGGAAGCTAGGAGATTTGGGCTAGAGTGCCCGATAGGAAAGTGACACGGAAGCGAGGTAGAAGACGCCCTTATTTACTACCGGGGGTCAGAAGGCTTAACGTGCCCATTCAATGCTCTAGTAGATCAGATCAGATTATATGTAGAGGATTTTAGGAAGGGAGTGTCTGACCCCAGGTCTTAAACAACCCTTAGAAATAGGAAGCTAGGAGATTTGGGCTAGAGTGCCCGATAGGAAAGTGACACGGAAGCGAGGTAGAAGACGCCCTTATTTACTACCGGGGGTCAGAAGGCTTAACGTGCCCATTCAATGCTCTAGTAGATCAGATCAGATTATATGTAGAGGATTTTAGGAAGGGAGTGTCTGACCCCAGGTCTTAAACAACCCTTAGAAATAGGAAGCTAGGAGATTTGGGCTAGAGTGCCCGATAGGAAAGTGACACGGAAGCGAGGTAGAAGACGCCCTTATTTACTACCGGGGGTCAGAAGGCTTAACGTGCCCATTCAATGCTCTAGTAGATCAGATCAGATTATATGTAGAGGATTTTAGGAAGGGAGTGTCTGACCCCAGGTCTTAAACAACCCTTAGAAATAGGAAGCTAGGAGATTTGGGCTAGAGTGCCCGATAGGAAAGTGACACGGAAGCGAGGTAGAAGACGCCCTTATTGACTACCGGGGGTCAGAAGGCTTAACGTGCCCATTCAATGCTCTAGTAGATCAGATCAGATTATATGTAGAGGATTTTAGGAAGGGAGTGTCTGACCCCAGGTCTTAAACAACCCTTAGAAATAGGAAGCTAGGAGATTTGGGCTAGAGTGCCCGATAGGAAAGTGACACGGAAGCGAGGTAGAAGACGCCCTTATTTACTACCGGGGGTCAGAAGGCTTAACGTGCCCATTCAATGCTCTAGTAGATCAGATCAGATTATATGTAGAGGATTTTAGGAAGGGAGTGTCTGACCCCAGGTCTTAAACAACCCTTAGAAATAGGAAGCTAGGAGATTTGGGCTAGAGTGCCCGATAGGAAAGTGACACGGAAGCGAGGTAGAAGACGCCCTTATTGACTACCGGGGGTCAGAAGGCTTAACGTGCCCATTCAATGCTCTAGTAGATCAGATCAGATCATATGTAGAGGATTTTAGGAAGGGAGTGTCTGACCCCAGGTCTTAAACAACCCTTAGAAATAGGAAGCTAGGAGATTTGGGCTAGAGTGCCCGATAGGAAAGTGACACGGAAGCGAGGTAGAAGACGCCCTTATTTACTACCGGGGGTCAGAAGGCTTAACGTGCCCATTCAATGCTCTAGTAGATCAGATCAGATTATATGTAGAGGATTTTAGGAAGGGAGTGTCTGACCCCAGGTCTTAAACAACCCTTAGAAATAGGAAGCTAGGAGATTTGGGCTAGAGTGCCCGATAGGAAAGTGACACGGAAGCGAGGTAGAAGACGCCCTTATTGACTACCGGGGGTCAGAAGGCTTAACGTGCCCATTCAATGCTCTAGTAGATCAGATCAGATCATATGTAGAGGATTTTAGGAAGGGAGTGTCTGACCCCAGGTCTTAAACAACCCTTAGAAATAGGAAGCTAGGAGATTTGGGCTAGAGTGCCCGATAGGAAAGTGACACGGAAGCGAGGTAGAAGACGCCCTTATTTACTACCGGGGGTCAGAAGGCTTAACGTGCCCATTCAATGCTCTAGTAGATCAGATCAGATTATATGTAGAGGATTTTAGGAAGGGAGTGTCTGACCCCAGGTCTTAAACAACCCTTAGAAATAGGAAGCTAGGAGATTTGGGCTAGAGTGCCCGATAGGAAAGTGACACGGAAGCGAGGTAGAAGACGCCCTTATTTACTACCGGGGGTCAGAAGGCTTAACGTGCCCATTCAATGCTCTAGTAGATCAGATCAGATCATATGTAGAGGATTTTAGGAAGGGAGTGTCTGACCCCAGGTCTTAAACAACCCTTAGAAATAGGAAGCTAGGAGATTTGGGCTAGAGTGCCCGATAGGAAAGTGACACGGAAGCGAGGTAGAAGACGCCCTTATTTACTACCGGGGGTCAGAAGGCTTAACGTGCCCATTCAATGCTCTAGTAGATCAGATCAGATTATATGTAGAGGATTTTAGGAAGGGAGTGTCTGACCCCAGGTCTTAAACAACCCTTAGAAATAGGAAGCTAGGAGATTTGGGCTAGAGTGCCCGATAGGAAAGTGACACGGAAGCGAGGTAGAAGACGCCCTTATTTACTACCGGGGGTCAGAAGGCTTAACGTGCCCATTTAATGCTTTAGTAGATCAGATCAGATCATATGTAGAGGATTTTCGGAAGGGAGTGTCTGACCCCAGGTCTTAAACAACCCTTAGAAATAGGAAGCTAGGAGATTTGGGCTAGAGTGCCCGATAGGAAAGTGACACGGAAGCGAGGTAGAAGACGCCCTTATTTACTACCGGGGGTCAGAAGGCTTAACGTGCCCATTCAATGCTCTAGTAGATCAGATCAGATTATATGTAGAGGATTTTAGGAAGGGAGTGTCTGACCCCAAGTCTTAAACAACCCTTAGAAATAGGAAGCTAGGAGATTTGGGCTAGAGTGCCCGATAGGAAAGTGACACGGAAGCGAGGTAGAAGACGCCCTTATTTACTACCGGGGGTCAGAAGGCTTAACGTGCCCATTCAATGCTCTAGTAGATCAGATCAGATTATATGTAGAGGATTTTAGGAAGGGAGTGTCTGACCCCAGGTCTTAAACAACCCTTAGAAATAGGAAGCTAGGAGATTTGGGCTAGAGTGCCCGATAGGAAAGTGACACGGAAGCGAGGTAGAAGACGCCCTTATTGACTACCGGGGGTCAGAAGGATTAACGTGCCCATTCAATGCTCTAGTAGATCAGATCAGATTATATGTAGAGGATTTTAGGAAGGGAGTGTCTGACCCCAGGTCTTAAACAACCCTTAGAAATAGGAAGCTAGGAGATTTGGGCTAGAGTGCCCGATAGGAAAGTGACACGGAAGCGAGGTAGAAGACGCCCTTATTTACTACCGGGGGTCAGAAGGCTTAACGTGCCCATTCAATGCTCTAGTAGATCAGATCAGATTATATGTAGAGGATTTTGGGAAGGGAGTGTCTGACCCCAGGTCTTAAACAACCCTTAGAAATAGGAAGCTATGAGATTTGGGCTAGAGTGCCCGATAGGAAAGTGACACAGAAGCGAGGTAGAAGACGCCCTTATTTACTACCGGGGGTCAGAAGGCTTAACGTGCCCATTCAATGCTCTAGTAGATCAGATCAGATTATATGTAGAGGATTTTAGGAAGGGAGTGTCTGACCCCAGGTCTTAAACAACCCTTAGAAATAGGAAGCTTGGAGATTTGGGCTAGAGTGCCTGATAGGAAAGGGACTCAGTAGCGAGGTAGAAGACGCCCTTATTGACTACCGGGGGTCAGAAGGCCTAACGTGCCCATTCAATGCTCTAGTAGATCAGATCAGATTATATGTAGAGGATTTTAGGAAGGGAGTGTCTGACCCCAGGTCTTAAACAACCCTTAGAAATAGGAAGCTAGGAGATTTGGGCTAGAGTGCCCGATAGGAAAGTGACACGGAAGCGAGGTAGAAGACGCCCTTATTTACTACCGGGGGTCAGAAGGCTTAACGTGCCCGTTCAATGCTCTAGTAGATCAGATCAGATTATATGTAGAGGATTTTGGGAAGGGAGTGTCTGACCCCAGGTCTTAAACAACCCTTAGAAATAGGAAGCTATGAGATTTGGGCTAGAGTGCCCGATAGGAAAGTGACACAGAAGCGAGGTAGAAGACGCCCTTATTTACTACCGGGGGTCAGAAGGCTTAACGTGCCCATTCAATGCTCTAGAAGATCAGATCAGATTATATGTAGAGGATTTTAGGAAGGGAGTGTCTGACCCCAGGTCTTAAACAACCCTTAGAAATAGGAAGCTTGGAGATTTGGGCTAGAGTGCCTGATAGAAAAGTGACTCAGTAGCGAGGTAAAAGACGCCCTTATTGACTACCGGGGGTCAGAAGGCTTAACGTGCCCATTCAATGCTCTAGTAGATCAGATCAGATTATATGTAGAGGATTTTAGGAAGGGAGTGTCTGACCCCAGGTCTTAAACAACCCTTAGAAATAGGAAGCTAGGAGATTTGGGCTAGAGTGCCCGATAGGAAAGTGACACGGAAGCGAGGTAGAAGACGCCCTTATTTACTACCGGGGGTCAGAAGGCTTAACGTGCCCATTCAATGCTCTAGTAGATCAGATCAGATTATATGTAGAGGATTTTAGGAAGGGAGTGTCTGACCCAAGTCTTAAACAACCCTTAGAAATAGGAAGCTAGGAGATTTGGGCTAGAGTACCCGATAGGAAAGTGACACGGAAGCGAGGTAGAAGACGCCCTTATTGACTACCGGGGGTCAGAAGGCTTAACGTGCCCATTCAATGCTCTAGTAGACCAGATCAGATTATATGTAGAGGATTTTAGGAAGGGAGTGTCTGACCCAAGTCTTAAACAACCCTTAGAAATAGGAAGCTAGGAGATTTGGGCTAGAGTACCCGATAGGAAAGTGACACGGAAGCGAGGTAGAAGACGCCCTTATTGACTACCGGGGGTCAGAAGGCTTAACGTGCCCATTCAATGCTCTAGTAGATGAGATCAGATTATATGTAGAGGATTTTAGGAAGGGAGTGTCTGACCCCAGGTCTTAAACAACCCTTAGAAATAGGAAGCTAGGAGATTTGGGCTAGAGTGCCCGATAGGAAAGTGACACGGAAGCGAGGTAGAAGACGCCCTTATTTACTACCGGGGGTCAGAAGGTTTAACGTGCCCATTCAATGCTCTAGTAGATGAGATCAGATTATATGTAGAGGATTTTAGGAAGGGAGTGTCTGACCCCAGGTCTTAAACAACCCTTAGAAATAGGAAGCTAGGAGATTTGGGCTAGAGTGCCCGATAGGAAAGTGACACGGAAGCGAGGTAGAAGACGCCCTTATTTACTACCGGGGGTCAGAAGGTTTAACGTGCCCATTCAATGCTCTAGTAGATCAGATCAGATTATATGTAGAGGATTTTAGGAAGGGAGTGTCTGACCCCAGGTCTTAAACAACCCTTAGAAATAGGAAGCTAGGAGATTTGGGCTAGAGTGCCCGATAGGAAAGTGACACGGAAGCGAGGTAGAAGACGCCCTTATTTACTACCGGGGGTCAGAAGGTTTAACGTGCCCATTCAATGCTCTAGTAGATCAGATCAGATTATATGTAGAGGATTTTAGGAAGGGAGTGTCTGACCCCAGGTCTTAAACAACCCTTAGAAATAGGAAGCTAGGAGATTTGGGCTAGAGTGCCCGATAGGAAAGTGACACGGAAGCGAGGTAGAAGACGCCCTTATTGACTACCGGGGGTCAGAAGGCTTAACGTGCCCATTCAATGCTCTAGTAGATCAGATCAGATTATATGTAGAGGATTTTAGGAAGGGAGTGTCTGACCCCAGGTCTTAAACAACCCTTAGAAATAGGAAGCTAGGAGATTTGGGCTAGAGTGCCCGATAGGAAAGTGACACGGAAGCGAGGTAGAAGACGCCCTTATTTACTACCGGGGGTCAGAAGGCTTAACGTGCCCATTCAATGCTCTAGTAGATCAGATCAGATCATATGTAGAGGATTTTAGGAAGGGAGTGTCTGACCCCAGGTCTTAAACAACCCTTAGAAATAGGAAGCTAGGAGATTTGGGCTAGAGTGCCCGATAGGAAAGTGACACGGAAGCGAGGTAGAAGACGCCCTTATTTACTACCGGGGGTCAGAAGGCTTAACGTGCCCATTCAATGCTCTAGTAGATCAGATCAGATCATATGTAGAGGATTTTAGGAAGGGAGTGTCTGACCCCAGGTCTTAAACAACCCTTAGAAATAGGAAGCTAGGAGATTTGGGCTAGAGTGCCCGATAGGAAAGTGACACGGAAGCGAGGTAGAAGACGCCCTTATTTACTACCGGGGGTCAGAAGGCTTAACGTGCCCATTCAATGCTCTAGTAGATCAGATCAGATCATATGTAGAGGATTTTAGGAAGGGAGTGTCTGACCCCAAGTCTTAAACAACCCTTAGAAATAGGAAGCTAGGAGATTTGGGCTAGAGTGCCCGATAGGAAAGTGACACGGAAGCGAGGTAGAAGACGCCCTTATTTACTACCGGGGGTCAGAAGGCTTAACGTGCCCATTCAATGCTCTAGTAGATCAGATCAGATCATATGTAGAGGATTTTAGGAAGGGAGTGTCTGACCCCAGGTCTTAAACAACCCTTAGAAATAGGAAGCTAGGAGATTTGGGCTAGAGTGCCCGATAGGAAAGTGACACGGAAGCGAGGTAGAAGACGCCCTTATTTACTACCGGGGGTCAGAAGGCTTAACGTGCCCATTCAATGCTCTAGTAGATCAGATCAGATTATATGTAGAGGATTTTAGGAAGGGAGTGTCTGACCCCAGGTCTTAAACAACCCTTAGAAATAGGAAGCTAGGAGATTTGGGCTAGAGTGCCCGATAGGAAAGTGACACGGAAGCGAGGTAGAAGACGCCCTTATTTACTACCGGGGGTCAGAAGGCTTAACGTGCCCATTCAATGCTCTAGTAGATCAGATCAGATTATATGTAGAGGATTTTAGGAAGGGAGTGTCTGACCCCAGGTCTTAAACAACCCTTAGAAATAGGAAGCTAGGAGATTTGGGCTAGAGTGCCCGATAGGAAAGTGACACGGAAGCGAGGTAGAAGACGCCTTTATTTACTACCGGGGGTCAGAAGGCTTAACGTGCCCATTCAATGCTCTAGTAGATCAGATCAGATCATATGTAGAGGATTTTAGGAAGGGAGTGTCTGACCCCAGGTCTTAAACAACCCTTAGAAATAGGAAGCTAGGAGATTTGGGCTAGAGTGCCCGATAGGAAAGTGACACGGAAGCGAGGTAGAAGACGCCCTTATTTACTACCGGGGGTCAGAAGGCTTAACGTGCCCATTTAATGCTCTAGTAGATCAGATCAGATCATATGTAGAGGATTTTAGGAAGGGAGTGTCTGACCCCAGGTCTTAAACAACCCTTAGAAATAGGAAGCTAGGAGATTTGGGCTAGAGTGCCCGATAGGAAAGTGACACGGAAGCGAGGTAGAAGACGCCCTTATTTACTACCGGGGGTCAGAAGGCTTAACGTGCCCATTCAATGCTCTAGTAGATCAGATCAGATCATATGTAGAGGATTTTAGGAAGGGAGTGTCTGACCCCAGGTCTTAAACAACCCTTAGAAATAGGAAGCTAGGAGATTTGGGCTAGAGTGCCCGATAGGAAAGTGACACGGAAGCGAGGTAGAAGACGCCCTTATTTACTACCGGGGGTCAGAAGGCTTAACGTGCCCATTCAATGCTCTAGTAGATCAGATCAGATTATATGTAGAGGATTTTAGGAAGGGAGTGTCTGACCCAGGTCTTAAACAACCCTTAGAAATAGGAAGCTAGGAGATTTGGGCTAGAGTGCCCGATAGGAAAGTGACACGGAAGCGAGGTAGAAGACGCCCTTATTGACTACCGGGGGTCAGAAGGCTTAACGTGCCCATTCAATGCTCTAGTAGATCAGATCAGATTATATGTAGAGGATTTTAGGAAGGGAGTGTCTGACCCCAGGTCTTAAACAACCCTTAGAAATAGGAAGCTATGAGATTTGGGCTAGAGTGCCCGATAGGAAAGTGACACGAAAGCGAGGTAGAAGACGCCCTTATTCACTACCGGGGGTCAGAAGGCTTAACGTGCCCATTCAATGCTCTAGTAGATCAGATCAGATCATATGTAGAGGATTTTAGGAAGGGAGTGTCTGACCCCAGGTCTTAAACAACCCTTAGAAATAGGAAGCTAGGAGATTTGGGCTAGAGTGCCCGATAGGAAAGTGACACGGAAGCGAGGTAGAAGACGCCCTTATTTACTACCGGGGGTCAGAAGGCTTAACGTGCCCATTCAATGCTCTAGTAGATCAGATCAGATCATATGTAGAGGATTTTAGGAAGGGAGTGTCTGACCCCAGGTCTTAAACAACCCTTAGAAATAGGAAGCTAGGAGATTTGGGCTAGAGTGCCCGATAGGAAAGTGACACGGAAGCGAGGTAGAAGACGCCCTTATTTACTACCGGGGGTCAGAAGGCTTAACGTGCCCATTCAATGCTCTAGTAGATCAGATCAGATTATATGTAGAGGATTTTAGGAAGGGAGTGTCTGACCCAGGTCTTAAACAACCCTTAGAAATAGGAAGCTAGGAGATTTGGGCTAGAGTGCCCGATAGGAAAGTGACACGGTAGCGAGGTAAAAGACGCCCTTATTGACTACCGGGGGTCAGAAGGCTTAACGTGCCCATTCAATGCTCTAGTAGACCAGATCAGATCATATGTAGAGGATTTTAGGAAGGGAGTGTCTGACCCCAGGTCTTAAACAACCCTTAGAAATAGGAAGCTAGGAGATTTGGGCTAGAGTGCCCGATAGGAAAGTGACACGAAAGCGAGGTAGAAGACGCCCTTATTCACTACCGGGGATCAGAAGGCTTAACGTGCCCATTCAATGCTCTAGTAGATCAGATCAGATCATATGTAGAGGATTTTAGGAAGGGAGTGTCTGACCCCAGGTCTTAAACAACCCTTAGAAATAGGAAGCTAGGAGATTTGGGCTAGAGTGCCCGATAGGAAAGTGACACGGAAGCGAGGTAGAAGACGCCCTTATTTACTACCGGGGGTCAGAAGGCTTAACGTGCCCATTCAATGCTCTAGTAGATCAGATCAGATCATATGTAGAGGATTTTAGGAAGGGAGTGTCTGACCCCAGGTCTTAAACAACCCTTAGAAATAGGAAGCTAGGAGATTTGGGCTAGAGTGCCCGATAGGAAAGTGACACGGAAGCGAGGTAGAAGACGCCCTTATTTACTACCGGGGGTCAGAAGGCTTAACGTGCCCATTCAATGCTCTAGTAGATCAGATCAGATCATATGTAGAGGATTTTAGGAAGGGAGTGTCTGACCCCAGGTCTTAAACAACCCTTAGAAATAGGAAGCTAGGAGATTTGGGCTAGAGTGCCCGATAGGAAAGTGACACGGAAGCGAGGTAGAAGACGCCCTTATTTACTACCGGGGGTCAGAAGGCTTAACGTGCCCATTCAATGCTCTAGTAGATCAGATCAGATCATATGTAGAGGATTTTAGGAAGGGAGTGTCTGACCCCAGGTCTTAAACAACCCTTAGAAATAGGAAGCTAGGAGATTTGGGCTAGAGTGCCCGATAGGAAAGTGACACGAAAGCGAGGTAGAAGACGCCCTTATTTACTACCGGGGATCAGAAGGCTTAACGTGCCCATTCAATGCTCTAGTAGATCAGATCAGATCATATGTAGAGGATTTTAGGAAGGGAGTGTCTGACCCCAGGTCTTAAACAACCCTTAGAAATAGGAAGCTAGGAGATTTGGGCTAGAGTGCCCGATAGGAAAGTGACACGGAAGCGAGGTAGAAGACGCCCTTATTTACTACCGGGGGTCAGAAGGCTTAACGTGCCCATTCAATGCTCTAGTAGATCAGATCAGATCATATGTAGAGGATTTTAGGAAGAGAGTGTCTGACCCCAGGTCTTAAACAACCCTTAGAAATAGGAAGCTAGGAGATTTGGGCTAGAGTGCCCGATAGGAAAGTGACACGGAAGCGAGGTAGAAGACGCCCTTATTTACTACCGGGGGTCAGAAGGCTTAACGTGCCCATTCAATGCTCTAGTAGATCAGATCAGATCATATGTAGAGGATTTTAGGAAGGGAGTGTCTGACCCCAGGTCTTAAACAACCCTTAGAAATAGGAAGCTAGGAGATTTGGGCTAGAGTGCCCGATAGGAAAGTGACACGGAAGCGAGGTAGAAGACGCCCTTATTTACTACCGGGGGTCAGAAGGCTTAACGTGCCCATTCAATGCTCTAGTAGATCAGATCAGATTATATGTAGAGGATTTTAGGAAGGGAGTGTCTGACCCCAGGTCTTAAACAACCCTTAGAAATAGGAAGCTAGGAGATTTGGGCTAGAGTGCCCGATAGGAAAGTGACACGGAAGCGAGGTAGAAGACGCCCTTATTTACTACCGGGGGTCAGAAGGCTTAACGTGCCCATTCAATGCTCTAGTAGATCAGATCAGATCATATGTAGAGGATTTTAGGAAGGGAGTGTCTGACCCCAGGTCTTAAACAACCCTTAGAAATAGGAAGCTAGGAGATTTGGGCTAGAGTGCCCGATAGGAAAGTGACACGGAAGCGAGGTAGAAGACGCCCTTATTGACTACCGGGGGTCAGAAGGCTTAACGTGCCCATTCAATGCTCTAGTAGATCAGATCAGATTATATGTAGAGGATTTTAGGAAGGGAGTGTCTGACCCCAGGTCTTAAACAACCCTTAGAAATAGGAAGCTAGGAGATTTGGGCTAGAGTGCCCGATAGGAAAGTGACACGGAAGCGAGGTAGAAGACGCCCTTATTTACTACCGGGGGTCAGAAGGCTTAACGTGCCCATTCAATGCTCTAGTAGATCAGATCAGATCATATGTAGAGGACTTTAGGAAGGGAGTGTCTGACCCCAGGTCTTAAACAACCCTTAGAAATAGGAAGCTAGGAGATTTGGGCTAGAGTGCCCGATAGGAAAGTGACACGGAAGCGAGGTAGAAGACGCCCTTATTTACTACCGGGGGTCAGAAGGCTTAACGTGCCCATTCAATGCTCTAGTAGATCAGATCAGATCATATGTAGAGGATTTTAGGAAGGGAGTGTCTGACCCCAGGTCTTAAACAACCCTTAGAAATAGGAAGCTAGGAGATTTGGGCTAGAGTGCCCGATAGGAAAGTGACACGGAAGCGAGGTAAAAGACGCCCTTATTGACTACCGGGGGTCAGAAGGCTTAACGTGCCCATTCAATGCTCTAGTAGATCAGATCAGATCATATGTAGAGGATTTTAGGAAGGGAGTGTCTGACCCCAGGTCTTAAACAACCCTTAGAAATAGGAAGCTAGGAGATTTGGGCTAGAGTGCCCGATAGGGAAGTGACACGGAAGCGAGGTAGAAGACGCCCTTATTTACTACCGGGGATGAGAAGGCTTAACGTGCCCATTCAATGCTCTAGTAGATCAGATCAGATCATATGTAGAGGATTTTAGGAAGGGAGTGTCTGACCCCAGGTCTTAAACAACCCTTAGAAATAGGAAGCTAGGAGATTTGGGCTAGAGTGCCCGATAGGAAAGTGACACGGTAGCGAGGTAAAAGACGCCCTTATTGACTACCGGGGGTCAGAAGGCTTAACGTGCCCATTCAATGCTCTAGTAGATCAGATCAGATCATATGTAGAGGATTTTAGGAAGGGAGTGTCTGACCCCAGGTCTTAAACAACCCTTAGAAATAGGAAGCTAGGAGATTTGGGCTAGAGTGCCCGATAGGAAAGTGACACGGAAGCGAGGTAGAAGACGCCCTTATTTACTACCGGGGATCAGAAGGCTTAACGTGCCCATTCAATGCTCTAGTAGATCAGATCAGATCATATGTAGAGGATTTTAGGAAGGGAGTGTCTGACCCCAGGTCTTAAACAACCCTTAGAAATAGGAAGCTAGGAGATTTGGGCTAGAGTGCCCGATAGGAAAGTGACACGGAAGCGAGGTAGAAGACGCCCTTATTTACTACCGGGGATCAGAAGGCTTAACGTGCCCATTCAATGCTCTAGTAGATCAGATCAGATCATATGTAGAGGATTTTAGGAAGGGAGTGTCTGACCCCAGGTCTTAAACAACCCTTAGAAATAGGAAGCTAGGAGATTTGGGCTAGAGTGCCCGATAGGAAAGTGACACGGAAGCGAGGCAGAAGACGCCCGTACTGACTACCGGGGGTCAGAAGGTTTAACGTGCCCATTCAATGCTCCAGTAGATCAGATCAGATTATATGTAGAGGATTTTAGGAAGGTAGTGTCCGACACCAGGTCTTAAACAACCCTTAGAAATAGGAAGCTATCAGATTTGGGCTAGAGTGCCAGATAGGAAAGTGACACGGTAGCGAGGTAGAAGACGCCCTTATTTACTACCGGGGGTCAGAAGGCTTAACGTGCCCATTCAATGCTCTAGTAGATCAGATCAGATCATATGTAGAGGACTTTAGGAAGGGAGTGTCTGACCCCAGGTCTTAAACAACCCTTAGAAATAGGAAGCTAGGAGATTTGGGCTAGAGTGCCCGATAGGAAAGTGACACGGAAGCGAGGTAGAAGACGCCCTTATTTACTACCGGGGGTCAGAAGGCTTAACGTGCCCATTCAATGCTCTAGTAGATCAGATCAGATCATATGTAGAGGACTTTAGGAAGGGAGTGTCTGACCCCAGGTCTTAAACAACCCTTAGAAATAGGAAGCTAGGAGATTTGGGCTAGAGTGCCCGATAGGAAAGTGACACGGAAGCGAGGTAGAAGACGCCCTTATTTACTACCGGGGGTCAGAAGGCTTAACGTGCCCATTCAATGCTCTAGTAGATCAGATCAGATCATATGTAGAGGATTTTAGGAAGGGAGTGTCTGACCCCAGGTCTTAAACAACCCTTAGAAATAGGAAGCTAGGAGATTTGGGCTAGAGTGCCCGATAGGAAAGTGACACGGAAGCGAGGTAGAAGACGCCCTTATTTACTACCGGGGATCAGAAGGCTTAACGTGCCCATTCAATGCTCTAGTAGATCAGATCAGATCATATGTAGAGGATTTTAGGAAGGGAGTGTCTGACCCCAGGTCTTAAACAACCCTTAGAAATAGGAAGCTAGGAGATTTGGGCTAGAGTGCCCGATAGGAAAGTGACACGGAAGCGAGGTAGAAGACGCCCTTATTTACTACCGGGGGTCAGAAGGCTTAACGTGCCCATTCAATGCTCTAGTAGATCAGATCAGATCATATGTAGAGGATTTTAGGAAGGGAGTGTCTGACCCCAGGTCTTAAACAACCCTTAGAAATAGGAAGCTAGGAGATTTGGGCTAGAGTGCCCGATAGGAAAGTGACACGGTAGCGAGGTAGAAGACGCCCTTATTGACTACCGGGGGTCAGAAGGCTTAACGTGCCCATTCAATGCTCTAGTAGATCAGATCAGATCATATGTAGAGGAATTTAGGAAGGGAGTGTCTGACCCCAGGTCTTAAACAACCCTTAGAAATAGGAAGCTAGGAGATTTGGGCTAGAGTGCCCGATAGGAAAGTGACACGAAAGCGAGGTAGAAGACGCCCTTATTCACTACCGGGGAGCAGAAGGCTTAACGTGCCCATTCAATGCTCTAGTAGATCAGATCAGATCATATGTAGAGGATTTTAGGAAGAGAGTGTCTGACCCCAGGTCTTAAACAACCCTTAGAAATAGGAAGCTAGGAGATTTGGGCTAGAGTGCCCGAAAGGGAAGTTACACGAAAGCGAGGTAGAAGACGCCTTTATTCACTACCGGGGGTCAGAAGGCTTAACGTGCCCATTCAATGCTCTAGTAGATCAGATCAGATCATATGTAGAGGATTTTAGGAAGAGAGTGTCTGACCCCAGGTCTTAAACAACCCTTAGAAATAGGAAGCTAGGAGATTTGGGCTAGAGTGCCCGATAGGAAAGTGACACGGAAGCGAGGTAGAAGACGCCCTTATTTACTACCGGGGGTCAGAAGGCTTAACGTGCCCATTCAATGCTCTAGTAGATCAGATCAGATCATATGTAGAGGATTTTAGGAAGAGAGTGTCTGACCCCAGGTCTTAAACAACCCTTAGAAATAGGAAGCTAGGAGATTTGGTTTAGAGTGCCCGATAGGAAAGTGACAATGAAGCGAGGTAGAAGACGCCCTTATTTACTACCGGGGATCAGAAGGCTTAACGTGCCCATTCAATGCTCTAGTAGATCAGATCAGATCATATGTAGAGGATTTTAGGAAGGGAGTGTCTGACCCCAGGTCTTAAACAACCCTTAGAAATAGGAAGCTAGGAGATTTGGGCTAGAGTGCCCGATAGGAAAGTGACACGGAAGCGAGGTAGAAGACGCCCTTATTGACTACCGGGGATCAGAAGGCTTAACGTGCCCATTCAATGCTCTAGTAGATCAGATCAGATCATATGTAGAGGATTTTAGGAAGAGGGTGTCTGACCCCAGGTCTTAAACAACCCTTAGAAATAGGAAGCTAGGAGATTTGGGCTAGAGTGCCCGATAGGAAAGTGACACGGAAGCGAGGTAGAAGACGCCCTTATTGACTACCGGGGATCAGAAGGCTTAACGTGCCCATTCAATGCTCTAGTAGATCAGATCAGATCATATGTAGAGGAATTTAGGAAGGGAGTGTCTGACCCCAGGTCTTAAACAACCCTTAGAAATAGGAAGCTAGGAGATTTGGGCTAGAGTGCCCGATAGGAAAGTGACACGGAAGCGAGGTAGAAGACGCCTTTATTGACTACCGGGGATCAGAAGGCTTAACGTGCCCATTCAATGCTCTAGTAGATCAGATCAGATCATATGTAGAGGATTTTAGGAAGGGAGTGTCTGACCCCAGGTCTTAAACAACCCTTAGAAATAGGAAGCTAGGAGATTTGGTTTAGAGTGCCCGATAGGAAAGTGACAATGAAGCGAGGTAGAATACGCCCTTATTTACTACCGGGGATCAGAAGGCTTAACGTGCCCATTCAATGCTCTAGTAGATCAGATCAGATCATATGTAGAGGATTTTAGGAAGGGAGTGTCTGACCCCAGGTCTTAAACAACCCTTTGAAATAGGAAGCTAGGAGATTTGGGCTAGAGTGCCCGATAGGAAAGTGACACGGAAGCGAGGCAGAAGACGCCCGTATTGACTGCCGGGGGTCAGAAGGTTTAACGTGCCCATTCAATGCTCCAGTAGATCAGATCAGATTATATGTAGAGGACTTTATTAAGGTAGTGTCCGACACCAGGTCTTAAACAACCCTTAGAAATAGGAAGCTATGAGATTTGGGCTAGAGTGCCCGATAGGAAAGTGACACGGAAGCGAGGCAGAAGACGCCCTTATTTACTACCGCGGATGAGAAGGCTTAACGTGCCCATTCAATGCTCTAGTAGATCAGATCAGATCATATGTAGAGGACTTTAGGAAGGGAGTGTCTGACCCCAGGTCTTAAACAACCCTTAGAAATAGGAAGCTAGGAGATTTGGGCTAGAGTGCCCGATAGGAAAGTGACACGGAAGCGAGGTAGAAGACGCCCTTATTTACTACCGGGGGTCAGAAGGCTTAACGTGCCCATTTAATGCTCTAGTAGATCAGATCAGATCATATGTAGAGGATTTTAGGAAGGGAGTGTCTGACCCCAGGTCTTAAACAACCCTTAGAAATAGGAAGCTAGGAGATTTGGGCTAGAGTGCCCGATAGGAAAGTGACACGGAAGCGAGGTAAAAGACGCCCTTATTGACTACCGGGGGTCAGAAGGCTTAACGTGCCCATTTAATGCTCTAGTAGATCCGATCTGATCATATGTAGAGGATTTTAGGAAGAAAGTGTCTGACCCCAGGTCTTAAACAACCCTTAGAAATAGGAAGCTAGGAGATTTGGGCTAGAGTGCCCGATAGGAAAGTGACACGGTAGCGAGGTAAAAGACGCCCTTATTGACTACCGGGGGTCAGAAGGCTTAACGTGCCCATTTAATGCTCTAGTAGACCAGATCTGATCATATGTAGAGGATAATAGGAAGGGAGTGTCTGACCCCAGGTCTTAAACAACCCTTAGAAATTGGAAGCTAGGAGTTTTGTTCTAGAGTGCCCGATAGGAAAGTGACTCGGCACCGAGGTAAAAGACGCCCTTATTGACTACCGATGGTCAGAAGGCTTAAGGTGCCCATTTAATGCCCTAGTATACCAGATCTGATCATATGTAGAGGACTTTAGGAAGTGAGTGTCTGACCCCAGGTCTTAAACAACCCTTAGAAATAGGAAGCTAGGAAATTTGAGCTAGAGTGCCCGATAGGAAAGTGACACGGTAGCGAGGTAAAAGACGCCCTTATTGACTACCGGGGGTCAGAAGGCTTAACGTGCCCATTTAATGCTCTAGTAGACCAGATCTGATCATATATAGAGGAATTTAGGAAGGGAGTGTCTGACCCCAGGTCTTAAACAACCCTTAGAAATAGGAAGCTAGGAGATTTGGGCTAGAGTGCCCGATAGGAAAGTGTCACGGTAATGGTAAACTTCCAACATGAAATGATACGTGTGATCAGCAAGGATGGACAGGTAGGCATTGGCATTCAGGGACCTATCCAGCGGCAGGGCCATTGACCTGTTGGTGGACACCATCACCACAGGGGTAAACGTCCAACATGAAGGGATACCTGTGGTCAGCGAAAATGGACAGGCAGCCATTGGCATTCAGGGACCTATCCAGCGGCAGGGCGAATGTCCTGTTGGTAGACACCATCACCATTAGGATAAACGTCCAACATGATAAGATGCGTGTGGTCAGCGAGGATGGACAGGTAGCCTTTGGCATTCAGGGACCTATCCAGCGGCAGGGCCATTGTCCTGTTGATAGACACCATCACCACCGGGGTAAACGTCCAACATGAAGGGATGCATGTGGTCAGCGAGGATGGACAGGTAGGCATTGGCATTCAGGGACCTATCCAGCGGCAGGGCCATTGTCCTGTTGGTAGACACCATCACCACAGGGGTAAACGTCCAACATGGAGGCATGCGTGTGGTCAGCGTGGTGGACATGCAGCCATTGGCATTCAGGGACCTATCCAGCGGCAGCGCCATTGTCCTTTTGGTTGACACCATCACCACCAGGGTAAACGTTCAACATGAAGGGATGCGTGTGGTCTGCGAGGATGGACAGGTAGGCATTGGCATTCAGGGATCTATCCAGCAGCTGGGCCATTGTCCTGTTGGTAGACACCATCACAACAGGGGTAGACGTCCAACATGAAGAGATGCGTGTGGTCACCGAGGATGGACAAGTAGCCATTGGCATTCAGGGCCCTATACAGAGGCAGGGCCATTGTCGTGTTCGTAGACACCATCACCACAGGGGTAAACGTCCAACATGAAGGGATGAGTGTGGTCAGCGAGGATGGGCAGGTAGCCATTGGCATTCAGGGACCTATCCAGCGGCAGGGCCATTGTCCTTTTGGTTGACACCATCACCACCAGGGTAAACGTTCAACATGAAGGAATGCGTGTGGTCAGCGAGGATGGACAGGTAAACATTGGCATTCAGGGACCTATCCAGCAGCTGGGCCATTGTCCTGTTGGTAGACACCATCACAACAGGGGTAGACGTCCAACATGAAGGGATGCGTGTGGTCACCGCGGATGGACAGGTAGCCATTGGCATTCAGGGACCTATCCAGCGGCAGGGCCATTGTCCTGTTGGTAGACACCATCACAACAGGGGTAAACGTCCAACATGAAGGGATGCGTGTGGTCACCGAGGATGGACAGGTAGCAATTGGCATTCAGGGACCTATCCAGCGGCAGGGCCATTTTCCTGTTGGTAGACACCATCACCACCGGGGTAAACGTCCAACATGAAGGGATGCGTATGGTCAGTGAGGATGGACAGGTAGCCATTGGCATTCAGGGACCTATACAGAGTCTGGGCCATTGTCCTGTTAGTAGACACCATCACCACAGGGGTAAACGTCCAACATAAAGGGATGCGTGTGGTCAGCTAGGATGGGCAGGTAGCCATTGGCATTCACTGACCTATACAGAGGCAAGTCCATTGTCCTGTTGGTAGACACCATCACAACAGGGGTAGCATCCAACAAGAAGGGATGCGTGTGGTCACCGAGGATGGACAGGTAGCCATTGGCATTCAGGGCCCTATACAGAGGCAGGGCCATTGTCGTGTTCGTGGACACCATCACCACAGGGGTAAACGTCCAACATGAAGGGATGCGTGTGGTTAGCGAGTATGGGCAGGTAGCCATTGGCATTCAGGGACCTATCCAGCGGCAGGGCCATTGTCCTGTTGGTAGACACCATCACCACCGGGGTAAACGTCCAACATGAAAGGATGCGTGTGGTCAGCAAGGATGGACAGGTAGGCATTGGCATTTAGGGACCTATCCAGCGGCAGGGCTATTGTCCTGTTGGTAGACACCATCACCACCGGGGTAAACGTCCAACCTGAAGGGATGCGTGTGGTCAGCGAGGATGGACAGGTAGCCATTGGCATTCAGGGACCTATCCAGCGGCAGGGCCATTGTCCTGTTGGTAGACACCACCACCACCGGGGTAAGCGTCCAACATGAAGGGATGCGTGTGGTCAGCGAGGATGGAAAGGTAGCCATTGGCATTCACGGACCTATCCATCGGCAGGGCCATTGTCCTGTTGGTAGACACCATCACCACCGGGATAAACGTAAAACATGAAGGGATGCGTGTTGTCAGCCAGGATGGAAAGGTAGCCATTGGCATTCAGGGACCTATCCAGCGGCAGGACCATTGTGCTGTTGGTAGACACCATCACCACAGGGGTAAACGTCCAACATGAAGGGATGCGTGTGGTCAGCAAGGATGGACAGGTAGGCATTGGCATTCAGGGACCTATCCAGCGGCAGGGCCATTGACCTGTTGGTGGACACCATCACCACAGGGGTAAACATCCAACATGAAGGGATGCGTGTGGTCAGCGAGGATGGACAGGTAGCCATTGGCATTCAGGGACCTATCCAGCGGCAGGGCCATTTTCCTGTTGGTAGACACCAACACCACAGGGGTAAACGTCCAACATGAAGGGATGCGTGTGGTCAGCGAGGATGGAAAGGTAGCCATTGGCATTCAGGGAACTATCCAGCGGCAGGACCATTGTGCTGTTGGTAGACACCATCACCACAGGGGTAAACGTCCAACATGAAGGGATGCGTGTGGTCAGCAAGGATGGACAGGTAGGCATTGGCATTCAGGGACCTATCCAGCGGAGGGCTATTGTCCTGTTGTTAGACACCACCACCACCGGGGTAAGCGTCCAACATGAAGGGATGCGTGTGGTCAGCGAGGATGGAAAGGTAGCCATTGGCATTCAGGGACCTATCCAGCGGCAGGACCATTGTGCTGTTGGTAGACACCGTCACCACAGGGGTAAACGTCCAACATGAAGGGATGCGTGTGGTCAGCAAGGATGGACAGGTAGGCATTGGCATTCAGGGACATATCCAGCGGCAGGGCCATTGTCCTGTTGGTAGACACCATCACGACCAGGGTAAACGTCCAAAACGAGGGGATGCGTGTGGTCAGCGAGGATGGACAGGTAGCTATTGGCATTCAGAGACCTATCCAGCGGCAGGGCCATTGTCCTGTTGGTAGACACCATCACCACCGGGGTAAACGTCTAACATGAAGGGATGCGTGTGGTCAGCGAGGATGGAAAGGTGGCCATTGGCATTCAGGGACCTATCCAGCGGCAGGACGAATGTGCTGTTGGTAGACACCGTCACGACAGGGGTAAACGCCCAACATGAAGGGATGCGTGTGGTCAGCGAGGATGGAAAGGTAGCCATTGGCATTCAGGGACCTATCCAGCGGCAGGACCATTGTGCTGTTGGTAGACACCATCACCACAGTGGTAAACGTCCAACATGAAGGGATGCGTGTGGTCAGCGAGGATGGACAGGTTGGCATTGGCATTCAGGGACCTATCCAGCGGCAGGGCCATTGTCCTGTTGGTAGACACCATCACCACCGGGTTAAACGTCCAACATGAAGGTATGCGTGTGGTCAGCGAGGATGGACAGGTAGCCATTGGCATTCAGGGACCTATCCAGCGGCAGGGCCATTGTCCTGTTGGTAGTCACCATCACCACCGGGGTAAACGTCCAACTTGAAGCTGTGCGTGTGGTCAGCGAGGATGGACAGGTAGCCATTGGCATTCAGGGACCTATCCAGCGGCAGGGCCACTGTCCTGTTTGAAGACACCACCACCACCGGGGTAAGCGTCCAACATGAAGGGATGCGTGTGGTCAGCGAGGATGGACAGGTAGCCATTGGCATTCAGGGACCTATGCAGCGGCAGGGCCATTGTCCTGTTTTTAGACACCATCACCACCGGGGTAAACGTCCAACATGAAGGGATGCGTGTGGTCAGCGAGGATGGACAGGTAGCCATTGGCATTCAGGGGCCTATCCGGCGGCAGGGCAATAGTCCTGTTGGTAGACACCATCACCACAGTGGTAAACGTTCAACATGAAGGGATGCGTGTGGTCAGTGAGGATGGACAGGTAGGCATTGGCATTCAGGGACCTATCCAGCGGCAGGGCCATTGTCCTGTTGGTAGACACCATCACCACCGGGGTAAACGTCCAACATGAAGGGATGCGTGTGGTCAGCGAGGATGGACAGGTAGCCATTGGCATTCAGGGCCTATCCGGCGGCAGGGCAATAGTCCTGTTGGTAGACACCATCACCACAGTGGTAAACGTTCAACATGAAGGGATGCGTGTGGTCAGCGAGGATGGACAGGTAGGCATTGGCATTCAGGGACCTATCCAGCGGCAGGGCCATTGTCCTGTTGGTAGACACCATCACCACCGGGGTAAACGTTCAACATGAAGGGATGCGTGTGGTCAGCGAGGATGGACAGGTAGGCATTGGCATTCAGGGACCTACCCGGCGGCAGGGCCATTGTCCTGTTGGTAGACACCATCACCACCGGGGTAAACGTCCAACATGAAGGGATGCGTGTGGTCAGCGAGGATGGACAGGTAGCCATTGGCATTCAGGGACCTATACAGAGGCAGGGCCATTGTCCTGTTTTTAGACACCATCTCCACAGGGGTAAACGTCCAACATGAAGGGATGCGTGTGGTCAGCGAGGATGAGCAGGTAGCCATTGGCATTCAGGGTCCTATCCAGCGGCAGGGCCATGGTAGACACCATCACAACAGGGGTAAGCGTCCAACATGAAGGGATGCGTGTGGTCACCATGGATGGACAGGTAGCCATTGGCATTTATGGACCTATCCAGCGGCAGGGCCATTGTCCTGTTGGTAGACACCATCACCACCGGGGTAAACGTCCAACATGAAGGGATGCGTGTGGTCAGCGAGGAATGACAGGTAGCCATTGGGATTCAGGGACCTATCCAGCGGCAGGGCCATTGTCCTGTCGGTAGACACCATCACCACCGGGGTAAACGTCTAACATGAAGGGATGCGTGTGGTCAGCGAGGATGGACAGGTAGGCATTGGCATTCAGGGACCTATCCAGCGGCAGGGCCATTGTCCTGTTGGTAGACACCATCACCAGCGGGGTAAACGTCCAACATGAAGGGATTTCTGTGGACAGCGAGGATGGGCATGTAGCCATTGGCATTCAGGGACCTATCCAGCGGCAGGGCCATTGTCCTATTGGTAGACACCATCACAACAGGGGTAAACCTCCAACATGAAGGGATGCGTGTGGTCACCATGGATGGACAGGTAGCCATTGACATTCAATGACCTATCCAGCGGCAGGGCCATTGTCCTGTTGGTAGACACCAACACCACAGGGGTAAACGTCCAACATGAAGGGATGCGTGTGGTCAGCGAGGATGGAAAGGTAGCCATTGGCATTCAGGGACCTATCCAGCGGCAGGACCATTGTGCTGTTGGTAGACACCATCACCACAGGGATAAACGTCCAACATGAAGGGATGCGTGTGGTCACCATGGATGGACAGGTAGCCATTGACATTCAATGACCTATCCAGCGGCAGGGCCATTGTCCTGTTGGTAGACACCAACACCACAGGGGTAAACGTCCAACATGAAGGGATGCGTGTGGTCAGCGAGAATGGACAGGTAGCCATTGGCATTCAGGGACCTATCCAGCGGCAGGGCCATTGTCCTGTTGGTAGACACCATCATTACCGGGGTAAACGTCCAACATGAAGCGATGCATGTGGTCAGCAAGGATGGACAGGTAGCTATTGGCATTCAGGGACCTATCCAGCGGCAGGGCCATTGTCCTGTTGGTAGTCACCATCACCACCGGGGTAAACGTCCAACTTGAAGGTATGCGTGTGGTCAGCGAGGATGGACAGATAGCCATTGGCATTCAGGGACCTATCCAGCGGCAGGGCCACTGTCCTGTTTGAAGACACCACCACCACCGGGGTAAGCGTCCAACATTAAGGGATGCGTGTGGTCAGCGAGGATGGACAGGTAGCCATTGGCATTCAGGGACCTATGCAGCGGCAGGGCCATTATCCTGTTGGTAGACACCATCACCACCGGGGTAAACGTCCAACACGAGGGGATGCGTGTGGTCAGCGAGGATGGACAGGTAGCCATTGGCATTCAGAGACCTATCCAGCGGCAGGGCCATTGTCCTCTTGGTAGACACCATCACCACCGGGGTAAACGTCTAACATGAAGGGATGCGTGTGGTCAGCGAGGATGGACAGGTAGGCATTGGCATTCAGGGACCTATCCAGCGGCAGGGCCATTGTCCTGTTGGTAGACACCATCACCAGCGGGGTAAACGTCCAACATGAAGGGATGCGTGTGGTCAGCGAGGATGGACAGGTAGACATTGGCATTCAGGGACCTATACAGAGGCAGGGCCATTGTCCTGTTTTTAGACACCATCACCACCGGGGTAAACGTCCAACATGAAGGGATGCGTGTGGTCAGCGAGGATGGACAGGTAGCCATTGGCATTCAGGGGCCTATCCGGCGGCAGGGCAATAGTCCTGTTGGTAGACACCATCACCACAGTGGTAAACGTTCAACATGAAGGGATGCGTGTGGTCAGTGAGGATGGACAGGTAGGCATTGGCATTCAGGGACCTATCCAGCGGCAGGGCCATTGTCCTGTTGGTAGACACCATCACCACCGGGGTAAACGTTCAACATGAAGGGATGCGTGTGGTCAGCGAGGATGGACAGGTAGGCATTGGCATTCAGGGACCTATCCAGCGGCAGGGCCATTGTCCTGTTGGTAGACACCATCACCACCGGGGTAAACGTCCAACATGAAGGGATGCGTGTGGTCAGCGAGGATGGACAGGTAGCCATTGGCATTCAGGGACCTATACAGAGGCAGGGCCATTGTCCTGTTTTTAGACACCATCACCACAGGGGTAAACGTCCAACATGAAGGGATGCGTGTGGTCAGCGAGGATGAGCAGGTAGCCATTGGCATTCAGGGACCTATCCAGCGGCAGGGCCATTGTGCTGTTGGTATACACCATCACAACAGGGGTAAGCGTCCAACATGAAGGGATGCGTGTGGTCACCATGGATGGACAAGTAGCCATTGGCATTTATGGACCTATCCAGCGGCAGGGCCATTGTCCTGTTGGTAGACACCATCACCACCGGGGTAAACGTCCAACATGAAGGGATGCGTGTGGTCAGCGAGGAATGACAGGTAGCCATTGGGATTCAGGCACCTATCCAGCGGCAGGGCCATTGTCCTGTCGGTAGACACCATCACCACCGGGATAAACGTCCAACATGAAGTGATGCGTGTGGTCAGCGAGGATGGGCAGGTAGCCATTGGCATTCAGGGACCTATACAGAGGCAGGGCCATTGACCTGTTGGTAGACACCAGCACAACAGGGGTAAACGTCCAACATGAAGGGATTTCTGTGGACAGAGAGGATGGGCATGTAGCCATTGGCATTCAGGGACCTATCCAGCGGCAGGGCCATAGTCCTATTGGTAGACACCATCACCACAGGGGTAAACTTTAAACATGAAGGGATGCGTGTGGTCAGCGAGGATGGACAGGTAGGCATTGGAATTCAGGGACATATCCAGCGGAAGGGCCATTGTCCTGTTGGTAGACACCATCACCACAGGGGTAAACGTCCAACATGAAGGGATGCGTGTGGTCAGCGACGATGGACAGGTAGCCATTGGCATTCAGGGACCTATCCAGCGGCAGGGCCATTGTCCTGTTGGTAGACACCATCACCACCGGGGTAAACGTCCAACATGAAGCGATGCGTGTGGTCAGCAAGGATGGACAGGTAGCTATTGGCATTCAGGGACCTATCCAGCGGCAGGGCCATTGTCCTGTTGGTAGTCACCATCACCACCGGGGTAAACGTCCAACTTGAAGGTATGCGTGTGGTCAGCGAGGATGGACAGTTAGCCATTGGCATTCAGGGACCTATCCGGCGGCAGGGCCATTGTCCTGTTGGTAGACACCATCACCACCGGGGTAATCGTCCAACATGAAGGGATGCGTGTGGTCAGCGATGATGGACAGGTAGCCATCGGCATTCAGGGACCTATCCAGCGGCAGAGCCATTGTCCTGTTGGTAGACACCATCACCACCGGGGTAAACGTCCAACATGAAGGGATGCGTGTGGTCAGCGAGGATGGACAGGTAGCCATTGGCATTCAGAGACGTATCCAGCGGCAGGGCCATTGTCCTGTTGGTAGACACCGTCACCACAGGGGTAAAAGTCCAACTTGAAGGTATGTGTGTGGTCAGTGAGGATGGACAGGTAGCCATTGGCATTCAGGGACCTATCCAGCGGCAGGGCCATTGTCCTGTTGGTAGACACCATCACCACCAGGGTAAGCGTCCAACATGAAGGGATGCGTGTGGTCAGCGAGGATGGACAGGTAGGCATTGGCATTCAGGGACCTATCCAGCGGTAGGGACATTGCCCTGTTGGTAGACACCATCACCACAGGGGTAAACGTCCAACATGAAGGGATGCGTGTGGTCAGCGAGGATGGACAGGTAGCCATTGGCATTCAGGGACCTATACAGAGGCAGGGCCATTGTCCTGTTTTTAGACACCATCACCACAGGGGTAAACGTCCAACATGAAGGGATGCGTGTGGTCAGCGAGGATGAGCAGGTAGCCATTGGCATTCAGGGACCTATCCAGCGGCAGGGCCATGGTAGACACCATCACAACAGGGGTAAGCGTCCAACATGAAGGGATGCGTGTGGTCACCATGGATGGACAGGTAGCCATTGGCATTTATGGACCTATCCAGCGGCAGGGCCATTGTCCTGTTGGTAGACACCATCACCACCGGGGTAAACGTCCAACATGAAGGGATGCGTGTGGTCAGCGAGGAATGACAGGTAGCCATTGGGATTCAGGGACCTATCCAGCGGCAGGGCCATTGTCCTGTCGGTAGACACCATCACCACCGGGGTAAACGTCTAACATGAAGGGATGCGTGTGGTCAGCGAGGATGGACAGGTAGGCATTGGCATTCAGGGACCTATCCAGCGGCAGGGCCATTGTCCTGTTAGTAGACACCATCACCAGCGGGGTAAACGTCCAACATGAAGGGATTTCTGTGGACAGCGAGGATGGGCATGTAGCCATTGGCATTCAGGGACCTATCCAGCGGCAGGGCCATTGTCCTATTGGTAGACACCATCACAACAGGGGTAAACGTCCAACATGAAGGGATGCGTGTGGTCACCATGGATGGACAGGTAGCTATTGACATTCAATGACCTATCCAGCGGCAGGGCCATTGTCCTGTTGGTAGACACCAACACCACAGGGGTAAACGTCCAACATGAAGGGATGCGTGTGGTCAGCGAGGATGGAAAGGTAGCCATTGGCATTCAGGGACCTATCCAGCGGCAGGACCATTGTGCTGTTGGTAGACACCATCACCACAGGGGTAAACGTCCAACATGAAGGGATGCGTGTGGTCACCATGGATGGACAGGTAGCCATTGACATTCAATGACCTATCCAGCGGCAGGGCCATTGTCCTGTTGGTAGACACCAACACCACAGGGGTAAACGTCCAACATGAAGGGATGCGTGTGGTCAGCGAGGATGGACAGGTAGCCATTGGCATTCAGGGACCTATCCAGCGGCAGGGCCATTGTCCTGTTGGTAGACACCATCATTACCGGGGTAAACGTCCAACATGAAGCGATGCGTGTGGTCAGCAAGGATGGACAGGTAGCTATTGGCATTCAGGGACCTATCCAGCGGCAGGGCCATTGTCCTGTTGGTAGTCACCATCACCACCGGGGTAAACGTCCAACTTGAAGGTATGCGTGTGGTCAGCGAGGATGGACAGATAGCCATTGGCATTCAGGGACCTATCCAGCGGCAGGGCCACTGTCCTGTTTGAAGACACCACCACCACCGGGGTAAGCGTCCAACATGAAGGGATGCGTGTGGTCAGCGAGGATGGACAGGTAGCCATTGGCATTCAGGGACCTATGCAGCGGCAGGGCCATTGTCCTGTTGGTAGACACCATCACCACCGGGGTAAACGTCCAACACGAGGGGATGCGTGTGGTCAGCGAGGATGGACAGGTAGCCATTGGCATTCAGAGACCTATCCAGCGGCAGGGCCATTGTCCTCTTGGTAGACACCATCACCACCGGGGTAAACGTCTAACATGAAGGGATGCGTGTGGTCAGCGAGGATGGACAGGTAGGCATTGGCATTCAGGGACCTATCCAGCGGCAGGGCCATTGTCCTGTTGGTGGACACCATCACCAGCGGGGTAAACGTCCAACATGAAGGGATGCGTGTGGTCAGCGAGGATGGACAGGTAGACATTGGCATTCAGGGACCTATACAGAGGCAGGGCCATTGTCCTGTTTTTAGACACCATCAGCACCGGGGTAAACGTCCAACATGAAGGGATGCGTGTGGTCAGCGAGGATGGACAGGTAGCCATTGGCATTCAGGGGCCTATCCGGCGGCAGGGCAATAGTCCTGTTGGTAGACACCATCACCACAGTGGTAAACGTTCAACATGAAGGGATGCGTGTGGTCAGTGAGGATGGACAGGTAGGCATTGGCATTCAGGGACCTATCCAGCGGCAGGGCCATTGTCCTGTTGGTAGACACCATCACCACCGGGGTAAACGTTCAACATGAAGGGATGCGTGTGTTCAGCGAGGATGGACAGGTAGGCATTGGCATTCAGGGACCTATCCAGCGGCAGGGCCATTGTCCTGTTGGTAGACACCATCACCACCGGGGTAAACGTCCAACATGAAGGGATGCGTGTGGTCAGCGAGGATGGACAGGTAGCCATTGGCATTCAGGGACCTATACAGAGGCAGGGCCATTGTCCTGTTTTTAGACACCATCACCACAGGGGTAAACGTCCAACATGAAGGGATGCGTGTGGTCAGCGAGGATGAGCAGGTAGCCATTGGCATTCAGGGACCTATCCAGCGGCAGGGCCATTGTGCTGTTGGTATACACCATCACAACAGGGGTAAGCGTCCAACATGAAGGGATGCGTGTGGTCACCATGGATGGACAAGTAGCCATTGGCATTTATGGACCTATCCAGCGGCAGGGCCATTGTCCTGTTGGTAGACACCATCACCACCGGAGTAAACGTCCAACATGAAGGGATGCGTGTGGTCAGCGAGGAATGACAGGTAGCCATTGGGATTCAGGCACCTATCCAGCGGCAGGGCCATTGTCCTGTCGGTAGACACCATCACCACCGGGATAAACGTCCAACATGAAGTGATGCGTGTGGTCAGCGAGGATGGGCAGGTAGCCATTGGCATTCAGGGACCTATACAGAGGCAGGGCCATTGACCTGTTGGTAGACACCAGCACAACAGGGGTAAACGTCCAACATGAAGGGATTTCTGTGGACAGAGAGGATGGGCATGTAGCCATTGGCATTCAGGGACCTATCCAGCGGCAGGGCCATTGTCCTATTGGTAGACACCATCACAACAGGGGTAAACGTCCAACATGAAGGGATGCGTGTGGTCACCATGGATGGACAGGTAGCCATTGACATTCAATGACCTATCCAGCGGCAGGGCCATTGTCCTGTTGGTAGACACCAACACCACAGGGGTAAACGTCCAACATGAAGGGATGCGTGTGGTCAGCGAGGATGGAAAGGTAGCCATTGGCATTCAGGGACCTATCCAGCGGCAGGACCATTGTGCTGTTGGTAGACACCATCACCACAGGGGTAAACTTTAAACATGAAGGGATGCGTGTGGTCAGCGAGGATGGACAGGTAGGCATTGGAATTCAGGGACATATCCAGCGGAAGGGCCATTGTCCTGTTGGTAGACACCATCACCACAGGGGTAAACGTCCAACATGAAGGGATGCGTGTGGTCAGCGAGGATGGACAGGTAGCCATTGGCATTCAGGGACCTATCCAGCGGCAGGGCCATTGTCCTGTTGGTAGACACCATCACCACCGGGGTAAACGTCCAACTTGAAGGTATGCGTGTGGTCAGCGAGGATGGACAGTTAGCCATTGGCATTCAGGGACCTATCCGGCGGCAGGGCCATTGTCCTGTTGTTAGACACCATCACCACCGGGGTAATCGTCCAACATGAAGGGATGCGTGTGGTCAGCGATGATGGACAGGTAGCCATCGGCATTCAGGGACCTATCCAGCGGCAGAGCCATTGTCCTGTTGGTAGACACCATCACCACCGGGGTAAACGTCCAACATGAAGGGATGCGTGTGGTCAGCGAGGATGGACAGGTAGCCATTGGCATTCAGAGACGTATCCAGCGGCAGGGCCATTGTCCTGTTGGTAGACACCGTCACCACAGGGGTAAACGTCCAACTTGAAGGTATGTGTGTGGTCAGTGAGGATGGACAGGTAGCCATTGGCATTCAGGGATCTATCCAGCGGCAGGGCCATTGTCCTGTTGGTAGACACCATCACCACCGGGGTAAGCGTCCAACATGAAGGGATGCGTGTGGTCAGCGAGGATGGACAGGTAGGCATTGGCATTCAGGGACCTATCCAGCGGTAGGGACATTGCCCTGTTGGTAGACACCATCACCACAGGGGTAAACGTCCAACATGAAGGGATGCGTGTGGTCAGCGAGGATGGACAGGTAGCCATTGGCATTCAGGGACCTATCCAGCGGCAGAGCCATTGTCCTGTTGGTAGACACCATCACCATCGGGTTAAACGTCCAACATGAAGGGATGCGTGTGGTCACCGAGGATGGACAGGTAGCCATTGGCATTCAGGGCGCTATCCAGCGGCAGGGCCATTGTCCTGTTGGTAGTCACCATTAGCACCGGGGTAAACTTCCAACTTGAAGGTATGCGTGTGGTCAGCGAGGATGGACAGGTAGCCATTGGCATTCAGGGACCTATCCAGCGGCAGGGCCATTGTCCTGTTGGTAGACACCATCACCATCGGGGTAAACGTCCAACATGAAGGGATGCGTATGGTCAGCGAGGATGGACAGGTAGCCATTGGCATTCAGGGACCTATAGAGGGGCAGGGCCATTGTCGTGTTCGTAGACACCATCACCACAGGGGTAAACGTCCAACATGAAGGGATGCGTGTGGTCAGCGAGGATGGACAGGTAGCCATTGGCATTCAGGGACCTATAGAGGGGCAGGGCCATTGTCCTGTTGGTAGGCACCATCACAACAGGGGTAAACGTCCAACATGAAGGGATGCGTGTGGTCACCGAGGATGGACAGGTAGCAATTGGCATTCAGGGACCTATCCAGCGGCAGGGCCATTGTCCTGTTGGTAGACACCATCACCACCGGGGTAAACGTCCAACATGAAGGGATGCGTATGGTCAGTGAGGATGGACAGGTAGCAATTGGCATTCAGGGACCTATACAGAGACTGGGCCATTGTCCTGTTAGTAGACACCATCACCACAGGGGTAAACGTCCAACATGAAGGGATGCGTGTGGTCAGCTAGGATGGGCAGGTAGCCATTGGCATTCAGGGACCTATACAGAGGCAAGTCCATTGTCCTGTTGGTAGACACCATCACAGCAGGGGTAGCATCCAACAAGAAGGGATGCGTGTGGTCACCGAGGATGGACAGGTAGCCATTGGCATTCAGGGCCCTATACAGAGGCAGGGCCATTGTCGTGTTCGTAGACACCATCACCACAGAGGTAAACGTCCAACATGAAGGGATGCGTGTGGTCAGCGAGTATGGGCAGGTAGCCATTGGCATTCAGGGACCTATCCAGCGGCAGGGCCATTGTCCTGTGGGTAGACACCATCACCACCGGGGTAAACGTCCAACATGAAGGGATGCGTGTGGTCAGCGAGGATGGACAGGTAGCCATTGGCATTCAGGGACCTATCCATCGGTAGGGCCATTGTCCTGTTGGTAGACGCCATCACCACCGGGATAAACGTAAAACATGAAGGGATGCGTGTGGTCAGCCAGGATGGACAGGTAGCCATTGGCATTCAGGGACCTATCCAGCGGCAGGGCCATTGTCCTGTTGGTAGACACCAACACCACAGGGGTAAAGTCCAACATGAAGGGATGCGTGTGGTCAGCGAGGATGGAAATGTAGCCATTGGCATTCAGGGACCTATCCAGCGGCAGGACCATTGTGCTGTTGGTAGACACCATCACCACAGGGGTAAACGTCCAACATGAAGGGATGCTTGTGGTCAGCAAGGATGGACAGGTAGGCATTGGCATTCAGGGACATATCCAGCGGCAGGGCCATTGTCCTGTTGGTAGACACCATCACCACAGGGGTAAACGTCCAACATGAAGGGATGCGTGTGGTCTGCGAGGATGGACAGGTAGGCATTGGCATTCAGGGACATATCCAGCGGCAGGGCCATTGTCCTGTTGGTAGACACCACCACCACCAGGGTAAGCGTCCAACATGAAGGGATGCGTGTGGTCAGCGAGGATGGAAAGGTAGCCATTGGCATTCAGGGACCTATCCAGCGGCAGGACCATTGTGCTGTTGGTAGACACCGTCACCACAGGGGTAAACGTCCAACATGAAGGCATGCGTGTGGTCAGCAAGGATGGACAGGTAGGCATTGGCATTCAGGGACATATCCAGCGGCAGGGCCATTGTCCTGTTGGTAGACACCATCACCACCGGGGTAAACGTCCAAAACGAGGGGATGCGTGTGGTCAGCGAGGATGGACAGGTAGCCATTGGCATTCAGAGACCTATCCAGCGGCAGGGCCATTGTCCTGTTGGTAGACACCATCACCACCGGGGTAAACGTCTAACATGAAGGGATGCGGGTGGTCAGCGAGGATGCAAAGGTAGCCATTGGCATTCAGGGACCTATCCAGCGGCAGGACGAATGTGCTGTTGGTAGACACCGTCACCACAGGGGTAAACGTCCAACATGAAGGGATGCGTGTGGTCAGCGAGGATGGAAAGGTAGCCATTGGCATTCAGGGACCTGTCCAGCGGCAGGACCATTGTGCTGTTGGTAAACACCATCACCACAGGGGTAAACGTCCAACATGAAGGGATGCGTGTGGTCAGCGAGGATGGACAGGTAGGCATTGGCATTCAGGGACCTATCCAGCGGCAGGGCCATTGTCCTGTTGGTAGACATCATCACCACCGGGTTAAACGTCCAACATGAAGGGATGCGTGTGGTCAGCGACGATGGACAGGTAGCCATTGGCATTCAGGGACCTATCCAGCGGCAGGGCCATTGTCCTGTTGGTAGTCACCATCAATACCGGGATAAACGTCCAACTTGAAGCTGTGCGTGTGGTCAGCGAGGATGGACAGGTAGCCATTGGCATTCAGGGACCTATCCAGCGGCAGGGCCACTGTCCTGTTTGAAGACACCATCACCACCGGGGTAAGCGTCCAACATGAAGGGATGCGTGTGGTCAGCGAGGATGGACAGGTAGCCATTGGCATTCAGAGACCTATCCAGCGGCAGGGCCATTGTCCTGTTGGAAGACACCATCACCACCGGGGTAAACGTCTAACATGAAGGGATGCGTGTGGTCAGCGAGGATGGACAGGTAGCCATTGGCATTCAGGGCCCTATACAGAGGCAGGGCCATTGTCGTGTTCGTAGACACCATCACCACAGGGATAAACGTCCAACATGAAGGGATGCGTGTGGTCAGCGAGTATGGGCAGGTAGCCATTGGCATTCAGGGACCTATCCAGCGGCAGGGCCATTGTCCTGTTGGTAGACACCATCACCACCGGGGTAAACGTCCAACATGAAGGGATGCATGTGGTCAGCGAGGATGGACAGGTAGCCATTGGCATTCAGGGACCTATCCATCGGCTGGGCCATTGTCCTGTTGGTAGACACCATCACCACCGGGATAAACGTAAAACATGAAGGGATGCGTGTGGTCAGCCAGGATGGACAGGTAGCCATTGGCATTCAGGGACCTATCCAGCGGCAGGGCCATTGTCCTGTTGGTAGACACCAACACCACAGGGGTAAAGTCCAACATGAAGGGATGCGTGTGTTCAGCGAGGATGGAAATGTAGCCATTGGCATTCAGGGACCTATCCAGAGGCAGGACCATTGTGCTGTTGGTAGACACCATCACCACAGGGGTAAAGTCCAACATGAAGTGATGCGTGTGGTCAGCAAGGATGGACAGGTAGGCATTGGCATTCAGGGACATATCCAGCGGCAGGGCCATTGTCCTGTTGGTAGACACCATCACCACAGGGGTAAACGTCCAACATGAAGGGATGCGTGTGGTCTGCGAGGATGGACAGGTAGCCATTGGCATTTAGGGACCTATCCAGCGCCAGGGCTATTGTCCTGTTGGTAGACACCATCACCACCGGGGTAAACGTCCAACCTGAAGGAATGCTTGTGGTCAGCGAGGATGGACAGGTAGCCATTGGCATTCAGGGACCTATCCAGCGGCAGGGCCATTGTCCTGTTGGTAGACACCACCACCACCGGGGTAAGCGTCCAACATGAAGGGATGCGTGTGGTCAGCGAGGATGGAAACGTAGCGACATGCATTCAGAGACCTATCCAGCGGCAGGGCAATTGTCCTGTTGGTAGACACCATCACCACCGGGGTAAACGTCTAACATGAAGGGATGCGGGTGGTCAGCGAGGATGGAAAGGTAGCCATTGGCATTCAGGGACCTATCCAGCGGCAGGACGAATGTGCTGTTGGTAGACACCGTCACCACAGGGGTAAACGTCCAACATGAAGGGATGCGTGTGGTCAGCGAGGATGGAAAGGTAGGCATTGGCATTCAGGGACCTATCCAGCGGCAGGGCCATTGTCCTGTTGGTAGACATCATCACCACCGGGTTAAACGTCCAACATGAAGGGATGCGTGTGGTCAGCGACGATGGACAGGTAGCCATTGGCATTCAGGGACCTATCCAGCGGCAGGGCCATTGTCCTGTTGGTAGTCACCATCACCACCGGGGTAAACGTCCAACTTGAAGCTGTGCGTGTGGTCAGCGAGGATGGACAGGTAGCCATTGGCATTCAGAGACCTATCCAGCGGCAGGGCCATTGTCCTGTTGGTAGACACCATCACCACCGGGGTAAACGTCTAACATGAAGGGATGCGTGTGGTCAGCGAGGATGGACAGGTAGCCATTGGCATTCAGGGACCTATCCGGCGGCAGGGCAATAGTCCTGTTGGTAGACACCATCACCACAGTGGTAAACGTTCAACATGAAGGGATGCGTGTGGTCAGCGAGGACGGACAGGTAGGCATTGGCATTCAGGGACCTATCCAGCGGCAGGGCCATTGTCCTGTTTGTAGACACCATCACCACCGGGGTAAACGTTCAACATGAAGGGATGCGTGTGGTCAGCGAGGATGGACAGGTAGGCATTGGCATTCAGGGACATATCCAGCGGCAGGGCCATTGTCCTGTTGGTAGACACCATCACCACCGGGGTAAACGTCCAACATGAAGTAATGCGTGTGGTCCGCGAGGATGGACAGGTAGCCATTGGCATTCAGGGATCTATACAGAGGCAGGGCCATTGTCCTGTTTTTAGACACCATCACCACAGGGGTAAACGTCCAACATGAAGGGATGCGTGTGGTCAGCGAGGATGAGCAGGTAGCCATTGCCTTTCAGGGACCTATCCAGCGGCAGGGCCATTGTGCTGTTGGTAGACACCATCACAACAGGGGTAAACGTCCAACATGAAGGGATGCGTGTGGTCACCATGGATGGACAGGTAGCCATTGACATTTATGGACCTATCCAGCGGCAGGGCCATTGTCCTGTTGGTAGACACCATCACCACCGGGGTAAACGTCCAACATGAAGGGATGCGTGTGGTCAGCGAGGAATGACAGGTAGCCATTGGGATTCAGGGACCTATCCAACGGCAGGGCCATTGTCCTGTCGGTAGTCACCATCACCACCGGGATAAACGTCCAACATGAAGTGATGCGTGTGGTCAGCGAGGATGGGCAGGTAGCCATTGGCATTCAGGGACCTATACAGAGGCAGGGCCATTGACCTGTTGGTAGACACCATCACAACAGGGGTAAACGTCCAACATGAAGGGATTTCTGTGGACTGCGAGGATGGGCATGTAGCCATTGGCATTCAGGGACCTATCCAGCGGCAGGGCCATTGTCCTGTTGGTAGACACCATCACAACAGGGGTAAACTTCCAACATGAAGGGATGCGTGTGGTCAGCGAGGATGGAAAGGTAGCCATTGGCATTCAGGGACCTATCCAGCGGCAGGACCATTGTGCTGTTGGTAGACACCATAACCACAGGGGTAAACTTTAAACATGAAGGGATGCGTGTGGTCAGCGAGGATGGACAGGTAGGCATTGGAATTCAGGGACATATCCAGCGGAAGGGCCATTGTCCTGTTGGTAGACACCATCACCACAGGGGTAAACGTCCAACATGAAGGGATGCGTGTGGTCAGCGAGGATGGACAGGTAGCCATTGGCATTCAGGGACCTATCCAGCGGCAGGGCCATTGTCCTGTTGGTAGACACCATCACCTGCGGGGTAAATGTCCAACATGAAGGGATGCGTGTGGTCAGCAAGGATGGACAGGTAGCTATTGGCATTCAGGGACCTATCCAGCGGCAGGGCCATTGTCCTGTTGGTAGTCACCATCACCACCGGGGTAAACGTCCAACTTGAAGGTATGCGTGTGGTCAGCGAAAATGGACAGGTAGCCATTGGCATTCAGGGACCTATCCAGCGGCAGGGCCATTGTCCTGTTGGTAGACACCATCACCACCGGGGTAATCGTCCAACATGAAGGGATGCGTGTGGTCAGCGAGGATGGACAGGTAGCCATCGGCATTCAGGGACCTATCCAGCGGCAGGGCCATTGTCCTGTTGGTAGACACCATCACCACCGGGGTAAACGTCCAACATGAAGGGATGCGTGTGGTCAGCGAGGATGGACAGGTAGCCATTGGCATTCAGGGACCTATCCAGCGGCAGGGCCATTGTCCTGTTGGTAGACACCATCACCACCGGGGTAAGCGTCCAACATGAAGGGATGCGTGTGGTCAGCGAGGATGGACAGGTAGGCATTGGCATTCAGGGACCTATCCAGCGGCAGGGCCATTGCCCTGTTGGTAGACACCATCACCACAGGGGTAAACGTCCAACATGAAGGGATGCGTGTGGTCAGCGAGGATGGACAGGTAGCCATTGGCATTCAGGGACCTATCCAGCGGCAGGGCCATTGTCCTGTTGGTAGACACCATCACCACCGGGGTAAACGTCCAACATGAAGTAATGCGTGTGGTCAGCAAGGATGGACATTGGCATTCAGGGACCTATCCAGCGGCAGGGCCATTGTCCTGTTGGTAGTCACCATCACCACCGGGGTAAACGTCCAACTTGAAGGTATGCGTGTGGTCAGCGAGGATGGACAGGTAGCCATTGGCATTCAGGGACCTATCCAGCGGCAGGGCCATTGTCCTGTTGGTAGACACCATCACCACCGGGGTAAACGTCCAACATGAAGGGATGCGTGTGGTCAGCGAGGATGGACAGGTAGCCATCGGCATTCAGGGACCTATCCAGCGGCAGGGCCATTGTCCTGTTGGTAGACACCATCACCACCGGGGTAAACGTCCAACATGAAGGGATGCGTGTGGTCAGCGAGGATGGACAGGTAGCCATTGGCATTCAGGGACCTATCCAGCGGCAGGGCCATTGTCCTGTTGGTAGACCCCATCACCACCGGGGTAAGCGTCCAACATGAAGGGATGCGTGTGGTCAGCGAGGATGGACAGGTAGGCATTGGCATTCAGGGACCTATCCAGCGGTAGGGACATTGCCCTGTTGGTAGACACCATCACCACAGGGGTAAACGTCCAACATGAAGGGATGCGTATGGTCAGCGAGGATGGAGAGGTAGCCATTGGCATTCAGGGACCTATCCAGCGGCAGGGCCATTGTCCTGTTGGTAGACACCATCACCATCGGGTTAAACGTCCAACATGAAGGGATGCGTGTGGTCAGCGAGGATGGACAGGTAGCCATTGGCATTCAGGGCGCTATCCAGCGGCAGGGCCATTGTCCTGTTGGTAGTCACCATCAGCACCGGGGTAAACTTCCAACTTGAAGGTATGCGTGTGGTCAGCGAGGATGGACAGGTAGCCATTGGCATTCAGGGACCTATTTAGCGGCAGGGCCATTGTCCTGTTGGTAGACACCATCATCACCGGGGTAAGCGTTCAACATGAAGGGATGCGTGTGGTCAGCGAGGATGGACAGGTAGCCATTGGCATTCAGCGACCTATCCAGCGCAGGGCAATTGTTCTGTTGGTAGACACCATCACCACCGGGTTAAACGTCCAACATGAAGGGATGCGTGTGGTCAGCGAGGATGGACAGGTAGCCATTGGCATTCAGGGACCTATCCAGCGGCAAGGCCATTGTCCTGTTGGTAGTCACCATCACCACCGGGGTAAACGTCCAACTTGAAGCTGTGCGTGTGGTCAGCGAGGATGGACAGGTAGCCATTGGCATTTAGGGACCTATGCAGCGGCAGGGCCATTGTCCTGTTGGTAGACACCATCACCACCGAGGTAAACGTCCAACACGAGGGGATGCGTGTGGTCAGCGAGGATGGACAGGTAGCCATTGGCATTCAGAGTCCTATCCAGCGGCAGGGCTCTGAATGCCAATGTCCTGTTGGTAGACGCCATCACCACCGGGGTAAACGTCTAACATGAAGGGATGCGTGTGGTCAGCGAGGATGGACAGGTAGCCATTGGCATTCAGGGACCTATCCAGCGGCAGGGCCATTGTCTTGTTGGTAGACACCATCACCACAGGGGTAAACGTTCAACATGAAGGGATGCGTGTGGTCAGCGAGGATGGACAGGTTGGCATTGGCATTCAGGGACCTATCCAGCAGCTGGGCCATTGTCCTGTTGGTAGACACCATCACCACAGGGGTAAACGTTCAACATGAAGGGATGCGTGTGGTCAGCGAGGATGGACAGGTAGGCATTGGCATTCAGGGACCTATCCAGCGGCAGGGCCATTGTCCTGTTGGTAGACACCATCACCACCGGGGTAAACGTTCAACATGAAGGGATGCGTGTGGTCAGCGAGGATGGACAGGTAGACATTGGCATTCAGGGACCTATCGAGCGGCAGGGCCATTGTCCTGTTGGTAGACACCATCACCACCGGGGTAAACGTCCAACATGAAGGGATGCGTGTGGTCAGCGAGGATGGACAGGTAGCCATTGGCATTCAGGGATCTATACAGAGGCTGGGCCATTGTCCTGTTAGTAGACACTATCACCACAGGGGTAAACGTCCAACATGAAGGGATGCGTGTGGTCAGCGAGGATGGGCAGGTAGCCATTGGCATTCAGGGACCTATACAGAGGCAGGGCCATTGACCTGTTGGTAGACACCATCACAACAGGGGTAAACGTCCAACATGAAGGGATGCGTGTGGTCACCGAGGATGGAAAGGTAGCCATTGGCATTCAGGGACCTATACAGAGGCAGGGCCATTGTCCTGTTGGTAGACACCATCACCATAGGGGTAAACGTCCAACATGAAGGGATGCGTGTGGTCAGCGAGGATGGGCAATTAGCCATTGGCATTCAGGGACCTATTAAGCGGCAGGGCCATTGTCCTGTTGGTAGACACCATCACAACAGGGGTAAACGTCCAACATGAAGGGATGCGTGTGGTCACCATGGATGGACAGGTAGCCATTGGCATTTAGGGACCTATCCAGCGGCAGGGCCATTGTCCTGTTGGTAGACACCATCACCACCGGGGTAAACGTCCAACATGAAGGGATGCGTGTGTTCAGCGAGGATGGACAGGTAGCCATTGGGATTCATAGACCTATCCAGCGGCAGGGCCATTGTCCTGTTGGTAGACACCATCACCACCGGGATAAACGTCCAACATGAAGTGATGCGTGTGGTCAGCGAGGATGGGCAAGTAGCCATTGGCATTCAGGGACCTATACAGAGGCAGGGCCATTGACCTGTTGGTAGACACCATCACAACAGGGGTAAACGTCCAACATGAAGGGATGCGTGTGGTCAGCGAGGATGGGCATGTAGCCATTGGCATTCAGGGACCTATCCAGCGGCAGGGCCATTGTCCTGTTGGTAGACTCCATCACAACAGGGGTAAACCTCCAACATGAAGGGATGCGTGTGGTCACCATGGATGGACAGGTAGCCATTGACATTTAGGGACCTATCCAGCGGCAGGGCCATTGTCCTGTTGGTAGACACCATCACAACAGGGGTAAACGTCCAACATGAAGGGATGCGTGTGGTCACCATGGATGGACAGGTAGCCATTGACATTCAGGGACCTATCCAGCGGCAGGGCCCATGTCCTGTTGGTAGACACCATCACCAGAGGGTAAACGTCCAACTTGAAGGTATGCGTGTGGTCAGCGAGGATGGACAGGTAGCCATTGGCATTCAGGGACCTATCCAGCGGCAGGGCCATTGTCCTGTTGGTAGACACCATCACCACCGGGGTAAACGTCCAACATGAAGGGATGCGTGTGGTCAGCGAGGATGGACAGGTAGCCATTGGCATTCAGGGACCTATCCAGCGGCAGGGCCATTGTCCTGTTGGTAGACACCATCACCACCGGGGTAAGCGTCCAACATGAAGGGATGCGTGTGGTCAGCGAGGATGGACAAGTAGGCATTGGCATTCAGGGACCTATCCAGCGGTAGGGACATTGCCCTGTTGGTAGACACCATCACCACAGGGGTAAACGTCCAACATGAAGGGATGCGTGTGGTCAGCGAGGATGGACAGGTAGCCATTGGCATTCAGGGACCTATCCAGCGGCAGGGCCATTGTCCTGTTGGTAGTCACCATCACCACCGGGGTAAAGCGTCCAACATGAAGGGATGCGTGTGGTCAGCGAGGATGGACAGGTAGCCATTGGCATTCAGGGACCTATCCAGCGGCAGGGCCATTGTCCTGTTGGTAGTCACCATCACCACCGGGGTAAGCGTCCAACATGAAGGGATGCGTGTGGTCAGCGAGGATGGACAGGTAGCCATTGGCATTCAGGGACCTATTTAGCGGCAGGGCCATTGTCCTGTTGGTAGACACCATCATCACCGAGGGTAAGCGTTCAACATGAAGGGATGCGTGTGGTCAGCGAGGATGGACAGGTAGCCATTGGCATTCAGCGACCTATCCAGCGCAGGGCAATTGTTCTGTTGGTAGACACCATCACCACCGGGTTAAACGTCCAACATGAAGGGATGCGTGTGGTCAGCGAGGATGGACAGGTAGCCATTGGCATTCAGGGACTTATCCAGCGGCAGGGCCACTGTCCTGCTTGAAGACACCATCACCACCGGGGTAAGCGTCCAACATGAAGGGATGCGTGTGGTCAGCGAGGATGGACAGGTAGCCATTGGCATTTAGGGACCTATGCAGCGGCAGGGCCATTGTCCTGTTGGTAGACACCATCACCACCGGGGTAAACGTCCAACACGAGGGGATGCGTGTGGTCAGCGAGGATGGACAGGTAGCCATTGGCATTCAGAGTCCTATCCAGCGGCAGGGCCATTGTCCTGTTGGTAGACACCATCACCACCGGGGTAAACGTCTAACATGAAGGGATGCGTGTGGTCAGCGAGGATGGACAGGTAGCCATTGGCATTCAGGGACCTATCCAGCGGCAGGGCCATTGTCTTGTTGGTAGACACCATCACCACAGGGGTAAACGTCCAACATGAAGGGATGCGTGTGGTCAGCGAGGATGGACAGGTTGGCATTGGCATTCAGGGACCTATCCAGCGGCAGGGCCATTGTGCTGTTGGTAGACACCATCACAACAGGGGTAAGCGTCCAACATGAAGGGATGCGTGTGGTCACCATGGATGGACAGGTAGCCATTGGCATTTATGGACCTATCCAGCCTCAGGGCCATTGTCCTGTTGGTAGACACCATCACCACCGGGGTAAACGTCCAACATGAAGGGATGCGTGTGGTCAGCGAGGAATGACAGGTAGCCATTGGGATTCAGGGACCTATCCAGCGGCAGGGCCATTGTCCTGTCGGTAGACACCATCACCACCGGGGTAAACGTCTAACATGAAGGGATGCGTGTGGTCAGCGAGGATGGACAGGTAGGCATTGGCATTCAGGGACCTATCCAGCGGCAGGGCCATTGTCCTGTTGGTAGACACCATCACCAGCGGGGTAAACGTCCAACATGAAGGGATTTCTGTGGACAGCGAGGATGGGCATGTAGCCATTGGCATTCAGGGACCTATCCAGCGGCAGGGCCATTGTCCTATTGGTAGACACCATCACAACAGGGGTAAACGTCCAACATGAAGGGATGCGTGTGGTCACCATGGATGGACAGGTAGCCATTGACATTCAATGACCTATCCAGCGGCAGGGCCATTGTCCTGTTGGTAGACACCAACACCACAGGGGTAAACGTCCAACATGAAGGGATGCGTGTGGTCAGCGAGGATGGAAAGGTAGCCATTGGCATTCAGGGACCTATCCAGCGGCAGGACCATTGTGCTGTTGGTAGACACCATCACCACAGTGGTAAACTTTAAACATGAAGGGATGCGTGTGGTCAGCGAGGATGGACAGGTAGGCATTGGAATTCAGGGACATATCCAGCGGAAGGGCCATTGTCCTGTTGGTAGACACCATCACCATAGGGGTAAACGTCCAACATGAAGGGATGCGTGTGGTCAGCGAAGATGGACAGGTAGCCATTGGCATTCAGGGACCTATCCAGCGGCAGGGCCATTGTCCTGTTGGTAGACACCATCATTACCGGGGTAAACGTCCAACATGAAGCGATGCGTGTGGTCAGCAAGGATGGACAGGTAGCTATTGGCATTCAGGGACCTATCCAGCGGCAGGGCCATTGTCCTGTTGGTAGTCACCATCACCACCGGGGTAAACGTCCAACTTGAAGGTATGCGTGTGGTCAGCGAGGATGGACAGGTAGCCATTGGCATTCAGGGACCTATCCAGCGGCAGGGCCATTGTCCTGTTGGTAGACACCATCACCAGCGGGGTAAACGTCCAACATGAAGGGATGCGTGTGGTCAGCGAGGATGGACAGGTAGACATTGGCATTCAGGGACCTATACAGAGGCAGGGCCATTGTCCTGTTTTTAGACACCATCACCACCGGGGTAAACGTCCAACATGAAGGGATGCGTGTGGTCAGCGAGGATGGACAGGTAGCCATTGGCATTCAGGGGCCTATCCGGCGGCAGGGCAATAGTCCTGTTGGTAGACACCATCACCACAGTGGTAAACGTTCAACATGAAGGGATGCGTGTGGTCAGTGAGGATGGACAGGTAGGCATTGACATTCAGGGACCTATCCAGCGGCAGGGCCATTGTCCTGTTGGTAGACACCATCACCCCCGGGGTAAACGTTCAACATGAAGGGATGCGTGTGGTCAGCGAGGATGGACAGGTAGGCATTGGCATTCAGGGACCTATCCAGCGGCAGGGCCATTGTCCTGTTGGTAGACACCATCACCACCGGGGTAAACGTCCAACATGAAGGGATGCGTGTGGTCAGCGAGGATGGACAGGTAGCCATTGGCATTCAGGGACCTATACAGAGGCAGGGCCATTGTCCTGTTTTTAGACACCATCACCACAGGGGTAAACGTCCAACATGAAGGGATGCGTGTGGTCAGCGAGGATGAGCAGGTAGCCATTGGCATTCAGGGACCTATCCAGCGGCAGGGCCATTGTGCTGTTGGTAGACACCATCACAACAGGGGTAAGCGTTCAACATGAAGGGATGCGTGTGGTCACCATGGATGGACAAGTAGCCATTGGCATTTATGGACCTATCCAGCGGCAGGGCCATTGTCCTGTTGGTAGACACCATCACCACCGGGTAAACGTCCAACATGAAGGGATGCGTGTGGTCAGCGAGGAATGACAGGTAGCCATTGGGATTCAGGCACCTATCCAGCGGCAGGGCCATTGTCCTGTCGGTAGACACCATCACCACCGGGATAAACGTCCAACATGAAGTGATGCGTGTGGTCAGCGAGGATGGGCAGGTAGCCATTGGCATTCTGGGACCTATACAGAGGCAGGGCCATTGACCTGTTGGTAGACACCAGCACAACAGGGGTAAACGTCCAACATGAAGGGATTTCTGTGGACAGAGAGGATGGGCATGTAGCCATTGGCATTCAGGGACCTATCCAGCGGCAGGGCCATTGTCCTATTGGTAGACACCATCACAACAGGGGTAAACGTCCAACATGAAGGGATGCGTGTGGTCACCATGGATGGACAGGTAGCCATTGACATTCAATGACCTATCCAGCGGCAGGGCCATTGTCCTGTTGGTAGACACCAACACCACAGGGGTAAACGTCCAACATGAAGGGATGCGTGTGGTCAGCGAGGATGGAAAGGTAGATATTGGCATTCAGGGACCTATCCAGCGGCAGGACCATTGTGCTGTTGGTAGACACCATCACCACAGGGGTAAACTTTAAACATGAAGGGATGCGTGTGGTCAGCGAGGATGGACAGGTAGGCATTGGAATTCAGGGACATATCCAGCGGAAGGGCCATTGTCCTGTTGGTAGACACCATCACCACAGGGGTAAACGTCCAACATGAAGGGATGCGTGTGGTCAGCGAGGATGGACAGGTAGCCATTGGCATTCAGGGACCTATCCAGCGGCAGGGCCATTGTCCTGTTGGTAGACACCATCACCACCGGGGTAAACGTCCAACATGAAGCGATGCGTGTGGTCAGCAAGGATGGACAGGTAGCTATTGGCATTCAGGGACCTATCCAGCGGCAGGGCCATTGTCCTGTTGGTAGTCACCATCACCACCGGGGTAAACGTCCAACTTGAAGGTATGCGTGTGGTCAGCGAGGATGGACAGTTAGCCATTGGCATTCAGGGACCTATCCAGCGGCAGGGCCATTGTCCTGTTGGTAGACACCATCACCACCGGGGTAATCGTCCAACATGAAGGGATGCGTGTGGTCAGCGATGATGGACAGGTAGCCATCGGCATTCAGGGACCTATCCAGCGGCAGGGCCATTGTCCTGTTGGTAGACACCATCACCACCGGGGTAAACGTCCAACATGAAGGGATGCGTGTGGTCAGCGAGAATGGACAGGTAGCCATTGGCATTCAGAGACGTATCCAGCGGCAGGGCCATTGTCCTGTTGGTAGACACCGTCACCACAGGGGTAAACGTCCAACTTGAAGGTATGTGTGTGGTCAGTGAGGATGGACATTTAGCCATTGGCATTCAGGGACCTATCCAGCGGCAGGGCCATTGTCCTGTTGGTAGACACCATCACCACCGGGGTAAGCGTCCAACATGAAGGGATGCGTGTGGTCAGCGAGGATGGACAGGTAGGCATTGGCATTCAGGGACCTATCCAGCGGTAGGGACATTGCCCTGTTGGTAGACACCATCACCACAGGGGTAAACGTCCAACATGAAGGGATGCGTGTGGTCAGCGAGGATGGACAGGTAGCCATTGGCATTCAGGGACCTATCCAGCGGCAGAGCCATTGTCCTGTTGGTAGACACCATCACCATCGGGTTAAACGTCCAACATGAAGGGATGCGTGTGGTCACCGGGGATGGACAGGTAGCCATTGGCATTCAGGGCGCTATCCAGCGGCAGGGCCATTGTCCTGTTGGTAGACACCATCACCATCGGGGTAAACGTCCAACATGAAGGATGCGTGTGGTCAGCGAGGATGGACAGGTAGCCATTGGCATTCAGGGACCTATAGAGGGGCAGGGCCATTGTCCTGTTGGTAGGCACCATCACAACAGGGGTAAACGTCCAACATGAAGGGATGCGTGTGGTCACCGAGGATGGACAGGTAGCAATTGGCATTCAGGGACCTATCCAGCGGCAGGGCCATTGTCCTGTTGGTAGACACCATCACCACCGGGGTAAACGTCCAACATGAAGGGATGCGTATGGTCAGTGAGGATGGACAGGTAGCAATTGGCATTCAGGGACCTATACAGAGACTGGGCCATTGTCCTGTTAGTAGACACCATCACCACAGGGGTAAACGTCCAACATGAAGGGATGCGTGTGGTCAGCTAGGATGGGCAGGTAGCCATTATCATTCAGGGACCTATACAGAGGCAAGTCCATTGTCCTGTTGGTAGACACCATCACAGCAGGGGTAGCATCCAACAAGAAGGGATGCGTGTGGTCACCGAGGATGGACAGGTAGCCATTGGCATTCAGGGCCCTATACAGAGGCAGGGCCATTGTCGTGTTCGTAGACACCATCACCACAGAGGTAAACGTCCAACATGAAGGGATGCGTGTGGTCAGCGAGTATGGGCAGGTAGCCATTGGCATTCAGGGACCTATCCAGCGGCAGGGCCATTGTCCTGTTGGTAGACACCATCACCACCGGGGTAAACGTCCAACATGAAGGGATGCGTGTGGTCAGCGAGGATGGACAGGTAGCCATTGGCATTCAGGGACCTATCCATCGGCAGGGCCATTGTCCTGTTGGTAGACACCATCACCACCGGGATAAACGTAAAACATGAAGGGATGCGTGTGGTCAGCCAGGATGGACAGGTAGCCATTGGCATTCAGGGACCTATCCAGCGGCAGGGCCATTGTCCTGTTGGTAGACACCAACACCACAGGGGTAAAGTCCAACATGAAGGGATGCGTGTGGTCAGCGAGGATGGAAATGTAGCCATTGGCATTCAGGGACCTATCCAGCGGCAGGACCATTGTGCTGTTGGTAGACACCATCACCACAGGGGTAAACGTCCAACATGAAGGGATGCTTGTGGTCAGCAAGGATGGACAGGTAGGCATTGGCATTCAGGGACATATCCAGCGGCAGGGCCATTGTCCTGTTGGTAGACACCATCACCACAGGGGTAAACGTCCAACATGAAGGGATGCGTGTGGTCTGCGAGGATGGACAGGTAGGCATTGGCATTCAGGGACATATCCAGCGGCAGGGCCATTGTCCTGTTGGTAGACACCACCACCACCGGGGTAAGCGTCCAACATGAAGGGATGCGTGTGGTCAGCGAGGATGGAAAGGAAGCCATTGGCATTCAGGGACCTATCCAGCGGCAGGACCATTGTGCTGTTGGTAGACACCGTCACCACAGGGGTAAACGTCCAACATGAAGGCATGCGTGTGGTCAGCAAGGATGGACAGGTAGGCATTGGCATTCAGGGACATATCCAGCGGCAATGCCATTGTCCTGTTGGTAGACACCATCACCACCGGGGTAAACGTCCAAAACGAGGGGATGCGTGTGGTCAGCGAGGATGGACAGGTAGCCATTGGCATTCAGAGACCTATCCAGCGGCAGGGCCATTGTCCTGTTGGTAGAAACCATCACCACCGGGGTAAACGTCTAACATGAAGGGATGCGGGTGGTCAGCGAGGATGCAAAGGTAGCCATTGGCATTCAGGGACCTATCCAGCGGCAGGACGAATGTGCTGTTGGTAGACACCGTCACCACAGGGGTAAACGTCCAACATGAAGGGATGCGTGTGGTCAGCGAGGATGGAAAGGTAGCCATTGGCATTCAGGGACCTGTCCAGCGGCAGGACCATTGTGCTGTTGGTAGACACCATCACCACAGGGGTAAACGTCCAACATGAAGGGATGCGTGTGGTCAGCGAGGATGGACAGGTAGGCATTGGCATTCAGGGACCTATCCAGCGGCAGGGCCATTGTCCTGTTGGTAGACATCATCACCACCGGGTTAAACGTCCAACATGAAGGGATGCGTGTGGTCAGCGACGATGGACAGGTAGCCATTGGCATTCAGGGACCTATCCAGCGGCAGGGCCATTGTCCTGTTGGTAGTCACCATCAATACCGGGGTAAACGTCCAACTTGAAGCTGTGCGTGTGGTCAGCGAGGATGGACAGGTAGCCATTGGCATTCAGGGACCTATCCAGCGGCAGGGCCACTGTCCTGTTTGAAGACACCATCACCACCGGGGTAAGCGTCCAACATGAAGGGATGCGTGTGGTCAGCGAGGATGGACAGGTAGCCATTGGCATTCAGAGACCTATCCAGCGGCAGGGCCATTGTCCTGTTGGAAGACACCATCACCACCGGGGTAAACGTCTAACATGAAGGGATGCGTGTGGTCAGCGAGGATGGACAGGTAGCCATTGGCATTCAGGGACCTATCCGGCGGCAGGGCAATAGTCCTGTTGGTAGACACCATCACCACAGTGGTAAACGTTCAACATGAAGGGATGCGTGTGGTCAGCGAGGATGGGCAGGTAGCCATTGGCATTCAGGGACCTATCCAGCGGCAGGGCCATTGTCCTGTTGGTAGACACCATCACAACAGGGGTAAACGTCCAACATGAAGGCATGCGTGTGGTCACCGAGGATAGACAGGTAGGCATTGGCATTCAGGGACCTATCCAGCGGCAGGGCCATTGTCCTGTTGGTAGACACCATCACCACCGGGGTAAACGTCCAACATAAAGGGATGCATATGGTCAGTGAGGATGGACAGGTAGCCATTGGCATTCAGGGCCCTATACAGAGGCAGGGCCATTGTCGTGTTCGTAGACACCATCACCACAGGGATAAACGTCCAACATGAAGGGATGCGTGTGGTCAGCTGGTATGGGCAGGTAGCCATTGGCATTCAGGGACCTATCCAGCGGCAGGGCCAGTGTCCTGTTGGTAGACACCATCACCACCGGGGTAAACGTCCAACATGAAGGGATGCATGTGGTCAGCGAGGATGGACAGGTAGCCATTGGCATTCAGGGACCTATCCATCGGCTGGGCCATTGTCCTGTTGGTAGACACCATCACCACCGGGATAAACGTAAAACATGAAGGGATGCGTGTGGTCAGCCAGGATGGACAGGTAGCCATTGGCATTCAGGGACCTATCCAGCGGCAGGGCCATTGTCCTGTTGGTAGACACCAACACCACAGGGGTAAAGTCCAACATGAAGGGATGCGTGTGTTCAGCGAGGATGGAAATGTAGCCATTGGCATTCAGGGACCTATCCAGAGGCAGGACCATTGTGCTGTTGGTAGACACCATCACCACAGGGGTAAAGTCCAACATGAAGGGATGCGTGTGGTCAGCAAGGATGGAGGGGTAGGCATTGGCATTCAGGGACATATCCAGCGGCAGGGCCATTGTCCTGTTGGTAGACACCACCACCACAGGGGTAAACGTCCAACATGAAGGGATGCGTGTGGTCTGCGAGGATGGACAGGTAGCCATTGGCATTTAGGGACCTATCCAGCGCCAGGGCTATTGTCCTGTTGGTAGGCACCATCACCACCGGGGTAAACGTCCAACCTGAAGGGATGCGTGTGGTCAGCGAGGATGGACAGGTAGCCATTGGCATTCAGGGACCTATCGAGCGGCAGGGCCATTGTCCTGTTGGTAGACACCACCACCACCGGGGTAAGCGTCCAACATGAAGGGATGCGTGTGGTCAGCGAGGATGGAAAGGTAGCGACATGCATTCAGAGACCTATCCAGCGGCAGGGCAATTGTCCTGTTGGTAGACACCATCACCACCGGGGTAAACGTCTAACATGAAGGGATGCGGGTGGTCAGCGAGGATGGAAAGGTAGCCATTGGCATTCAGGGATCTATCCAGCGGCAGGACGAATGTGCTGTTGGTAGACACCATCACCACAGGGGTAAACGTCCAACATGAAGGGATGCGTGTGGTCAGCGAGGATGGAAAGGTAGGCATTGGCATTCAGGGACCTATCCAGCGGCAGGGCCATTGTCCTGTTGGTAGACATCATCACGACCGGGGTAAACGTCCAACATGAAGGGATGCGTGTGGTCACCATGGATGGACAGGTAGCCATTGGCATTCAGGGACCTATCCAGCGGCAGGGCCATTGTCCTGTTGGTAGTCACCATCACCACCGGGGTAAACGTCCAACTTGAAGCTGTGCGTGTGGTCAGCGAGGATGGACAGGTAGCCATTGGCATTCAGGGACCTATCCAACGGCAGGGCCATTGTCCTGTCGGTAGTCACCATCACCACCGGGATAAACGTCCAACATGAAGGGATGCGGGTGGTCAGCGAGGATGCAAAGGTAGCCATTGGCATTCAGGGACCTATCCAGCGGCAGGACGAATGTGCTGTTGGTAGACACCGTCACCACAGGGGTAAACGTCCAACATGAAGGGATGCGTGTGGTCAGCGAGGATGGAAAGGTAGCCATTGGCATTCAGGGACCTGTCAAGCGGCAGGACCATTGTGCTGTTGGTAGACACCATCAACACAGGGGTAAACGTCCAACATGAAGGGATGCGTGTGGTCAGCGAGGAATGACAGGTAGCCATTGGGATTCAGGGACCTATCCAACGGCAGGGCCATTGTCCTGTCGGTAGTCACCATCACCACCGGGGTAAACGTCTAACATGAAGGGATGCGGGTGGTCAGCGAGGATGCAAAGGTAGCCATTGGCATTCAGGGACCTATCCAGCGGCAGGACGAATGTGCTGTTGGTAGACACCGTCACCACAGGGGTAAACGTCCAACATGAAGGGATGCGTGTGGTCCGCGAGGATGGAAAGGTAGCCATTGGCATTCAGGGACCTGTCCAGCGGCAGGACCATTGTGCTGTTGGTAGACACCATCACCACAGGGGTAAACGTCCAACATGAAGGGATGCGTGTGGTCAGCGAGGATGGACAGGTAGGCATTGGCATTCAGGGACCTATCCAGCGGCAGGGCCATTGTCCTGTTGGTAGACATCATCACCACCGGGTTAAACGTCCAACATGAAGGGATGCGTGTGGTCAGCGACGATGGACAGGTAGCCATTGGCATTCAGGGACCTATCCAGCGGCAGGGCCATTGTCCTGTTGGTAGTCACCATCAATACCGGGGTAAACGTCCAACTTGAAGCTGTGCGTGTGGTCAGCGAGGATGGACAGGTAGCCATTGGCATTCAGGGACCTATCCAGCGGCAGGGCCACTGTCCTGTTTGAAGACACCATCACCACCGGGGTAAGCGTCCAACATGAAGGGATGCGTGTGGTCAGCGAGGATGGACAGGTAGCCATTGGCATTCAGAGACCTATCCAGCGGCAGGGCCATTGTCCTGTTGGAAGACACCATCACCACCGGGGTAAACGTCTAACATGAAGGGATGCGTGTGGTCAGCGAGGATGGACATATAGCCATTGGCATTCAGGGACCTATCCGGCGGCAGGGCAATAGTCCTGTTGGTAGACACCATCACCACAGTGGTAAACGTTCAACATGAAGGGATGCGTGTGGTCAGCGAGGATGGGCAGGTAGCCATTGGCATTCAGGGAGCTATCCAGCGGCAGGGCCATTGTCCTGTTGGTAGACACCATCACAACAGGGGTAAACGTCCAACATGAAGGGATGCGTGTGGTCACCGAGGATAGACAGGTAGGCATTGGCATTCAGGGACCTATCCAGCGGCAGGGCCATTGTCCTGTTGGTAGACACCATCACCACCGGGGTAAACGTCCAACATAAAGGGATGCATATGGTCAGTGAGGATGGACAGGTAGCCATTGGCATTCAGGGACCTATACAGAGGCTGGGCCATTGTCCTGTTAGTAGACACCATCACCACAGGGGTAAACGTCCAACATGAAGGGATGCGTGTATTCAGCTAAAATGGGCAGGTAGCCATTGGCATTCAGGGACCTATACAGAGGCAAGTCCATTGTCCTGTTGGTAGACACCATCACAGCAGGGGTAGCATCCAACAAGAAGGGATGCGTGTGGTCACCGAGGATGGACAGGTAGCCATTGGCATTCAGGGCCCTATACAGAGGCAGGGCCATTGTCGTGTTCGTAGACACCATCACCACAGGGATAAACGTCCAACATGAAGGGATGCGTGTGGTCAGCGAGTATGGGCAGGTAGCCATTGGCATTCAGGGACCTATCCAGCGGCAGGGCCATTGTCCTGTTGGTAGACACCATCACCACCGGGGTAAACGTCCAACATGAAGGGATGCATGTGGTCAGCGAGGATGGACAGGTAGCCATTGGCATTCAGGGACCTATCCATCGGCTGGGCCATTGTCCTGTTGGTAGACACCATCACCACCGGGATAAACGTAAAACATGAAGGGATGCGTGTGGTCAGCCAGGATGGACAGGTAGCCATTGGGATTCAGGGACATATCCAGCGGCAGGGCCATTGTCCTGTTGGTAGACAATATCACCACAGGGGTAAACGTCCAACATGAAGGGATGCGTGTGGTCTGCGAGGATGGACAGGTAGCCATTGGCATTTAGGGACCTATCCAGCGCCAGGGCTATTGTCCTGTTGGTAGACACCATCACCACCGGGGTAAACGTCCAACCTGAAGGGATGCGTGTGGTCAGCGAGGATGGACAGGTAGCCATTGGCATTCAGGGACCTATCCAGCGGCAGGGCCATTGTCCTGTTGGTAGACACCACCACCACCGGGGTAAGCGTCCAACATGAAGGGATGCGTGTGGTCAGCGAGGATGGAAAGGTAGCGACATGCATTCAGAGACCTATCCAGCGGCAGGGCAATTGTCCTGTTGGTAGACACCATCACCACCGGGGTAAACGTCTAACATGAAGGGATGCGGGTGGTCAGCGAGGATGGAAAGGTAGCCATTGGCATTCAGGGACCTATCCAGCGGCAGGACGAATGTGCTGTTGGTAGACACCATCACCACAGGGGTAAACGTCCAACATGAAGGGATGCGTGTGGTCAGCGAGGATGGAAAGTTAGGCATTGGCATTCAGGGACCTATCCAGCGGCAGGGCCATTGTCCTGTTGGTAGACATCATCACCACCGGGGTAAACGTCCAACATGAAGGGATGCGTGTGGTCAGCGACGATGGACAGGTAGCCATTGGCATTCAGGGACCTATCCAGCGGCAGGGCCATTGTCCTGTTGGTAGTCACCATCACCACCGGGGTAAACGTCCAACTTGAAGCTGTGCGTGTGGTCAGCGAGGATGGACAGGTAGCCATTGGCATTCAGGGACCTATCCAGCGGCAGGGCCACTGTCCTGTTTGAAGACACCATCACCACCGGGGTAAGCGTCCAACATGAAGGGATGCGTGTGGTCAGCGAGGATGGACAGGTAGCCATTGGCATTCAGAGACCTATCCAGCGGCAGGGCCATTGTCCTGTTGGTAGACACCATCACCACCGGGGTAAACGTCTAACATGAAGGGATGCGTGTGGTCAGCGAGGATGGACAGGTAGCCATTGGCATTCAGGGACCTATCCGGCGGCAGGACAATAGTCCTGTTGGTAGACACCATCACCACAGTGGTAAACGTTCAACATGAAGGGATGCGTGTGGTCAGCGAGGACGGACAGGTAGGCATTGGCATTCAGGGACCTATCCAGCGGCAGGGCCATTGTCCTGTTTGTAGACACCATCACCACCGGGGTAAACGTTCAACATGAAGGGATGCGTGTGGTCAGCGAGGATGGACAGGTAGGCATTGGCATTCAGGGACCTATCCAGCGGCAGGGCCATTGTCCTGTTGGTAGACACCATCACCACCGGGGTAAACGTCCAACATGAAGGGATGCGTGTGGTCAGCGAGGATGGACAGGTAGCCATTGGCATTCAGGGATCTATACAGAGGCAGGGCCATTGTCCTGTTTTTAGACACCATCACCACAGGGGTAAACGTCCAACATGAAGGGATGCGTGTGGTCAGCGAGGATGAGCAGGTAGCCATTGGCATTTATGGACCTATATAGCGGCAGGGCCATTGTCCTGTTGGTAGACACCATCACCACCGGGGTAAACGTCCAACATGAAGGGATGCGTGTGGTCAGCGAGGAATGACAGGTAGCCATTGGGATTCAGGGACCTATCCAACGGCAGGGCCATTGTCCTGTCGGTAGTCACCATCACCACCGGGATAAACGTCCAACATGAAGGGATTTCTGTGGACAGCGAGGATGGGCATGTAGCCATTGGCATTCAGGGACCTATCCAGCGGCAGGGCCATTGTCCTGTTGGTAGATACCATCACAACAGGGGTAAACTTCCAACATGAAGGGATGCGTGTGGTCAGCGAGGATGGAAAGGTAGCCATTGGCATTCAGGGACCTATCCAGCGGCAGGACCATTGTGCTGTTGGTAGACACCATAACCACAGGGGTAAACTTTAAACATGAAGGGATGCGTGTGGTCAGCGAGGATGGACAGGTATTCATTGGAATTCAGGGACATATCCAGCGGAAGGGCCATTGTCCTGTTGGTAGACACCATCACCACAGGGGTAAACGTCCAACATGAAGGGATGCGTGTGGTCAGCGAGGATGGACAGGTAGCCATTGGCATTCAGGGACCTATCCAGCGGCAGGGCCATTGTCCTGTTGGTAGACACCATCACCTGCGGGGTAAACGTCCAACATGAAGTAATGCGTGTGGTCAGCAAGGATGGACAGGTAGCCATTGGCATTCAGGGACCTATCCAGCGGCAGGGCCATTGTCCTGTTGGTAGTCACCATCACCACCGGGGTAAACGTCCAACTTGAAGGTATGCGTGTGGTCAGCGAGGATGGACAGGTAGCAATTGGCATTCAGGGACCTATCCAGCGGCAGGGCCATTGTCCTGTTGGTAGACACCATCACCACCGGGGTAATCGTCCAACATGAAGGGATGCGTGTGGTCAGCGATGATGGACAGGTAGCCATCGGCATTCAGGGACCTATCCAGCGGCAGGGCCATTGTCCTGTTGGTAGACACCATCACCACCGGGGTAAACGTCCAATATGAAGGGATGCGTGTGGTCAGCGAGGATGGACAGGTAGCCATTGGCATTCAGGGACCTATCCAGCGGCAGGGCCATTGTCCTGTTGGTAGACACCATCACCACCGGGGTAAGCGTCCAACATGAAGGGATGCGTGTGGTCAGCGAGGATGGACAGGTAGGCATTGGCATTCAGGGACCTATCCAGCGGTAGGGACATTGCCCTGTTGGTAGACACCATCACCACAGGGGTAAACGTCCAACATGAAGGGATGCGTATGGTCAGCGAGGATGGAGAGGTAGCCATTGGCATTCAGGGACCTATCCAGCGGCAGGGCCATTGTCCTGTTGGTAGACACCATCACCATCGGGTTAAACGTCCAACATGAAGGGATGCGTGTGGTCAGCGAGGATGGACAGGTAGCCATTGGCATTCAGGGCGCTATCCAGCGGCAGGGCCATTGTCCTGTTGGTAGTCACCATCAGCACCGGGGTAAACTTCCAACTTGAAGGTATGCGTGTGGTCAGCGAGGATGGACAGGTAGCCATTGGCATTCAGGGACCTATCCAGCGGCAGGGCCATTGTCCTGTTGCTAGACACCATCACCATCGTAGTAAACGTCCAACATGAAGGGATGCGTATGGTCAGCGAGGACGGACAGGTAGCCATTGGCATTCAGGGACCTATAGAGGGGCAGGGCCATTGTCGTGTTCGTAGACACCATCACCACAGGGGTAAACGTCCAACATGAAGGGATGCGTGTGGTCAGCGAGGATGGGCAGGTAGCCATTGGCATTCAGGGACCTATCCAGCGGCAGGGCCATGGTCCTGTTCATAGACACCATCACCACCGGGGTAAACGTCCAACATGAAGTAATGCGTGTGGTCAGCAAGGATGGACAGGTAGCCATTGACATTCAGGGACCTATCCAGCGGCAGGGCCAATGTCCTGTTCATAGACACCAACACCACAGGGGTAAACGTCCAACATGAAGGGATGCGTGTGGTCAGCGAGGATGGAAAGGTAGCCATTGGCATTCAGGGACCTATCCAGCGGCAGGACCATTGTGCTGTTGGTAGACACCATCACCACAGGGGTAAACTTCCAACATGAAGGGATGCGTGTGGTCAGCGAGGATGGACAGGTAGCCATTGGCATTCAGGGACCTATCCAGCGGCAGGGCCATTGTCCTGTTGGTAGACACCATCACCACCGGGGTAAACGTCCAACATGAAGTAATGCGTGTGGTCAGCAAGGATGGACAGGTAGCCATTGGCATTCAGGGACCTATCCAGCGGCAGGGCCATTGTCCTGTTGGTAGTCACCATCACCACCGGGGTAAGCGTCCAACATGAAGGGATGCGTGTGGTCAGCGAGGATGGACAGGTAGCCATTGGCATTCAGGGACCTATTTAGCGGCAGGGCCATTGTGCTGTTGGTAGACACCATCATCACCGGGGTAAGCGTTCAACATGAAGGGATGCGTGTGGTCAGCGAGGATGGACAGGTAGCCATTGGCATTCAGCGACCTATCCAGCGCAGGGCAATTGTTCTGTTGGTAGACACCATCACCACCGGGTTAAACGTCCAACATGAAGGGATGCGTGTGGTCAGCGAGGATGGACAGGTAGCCATTGGCATTCAGGGACCTATCCAGCGGCAAGGCCATTGTCCTGTTGGTAGTCACCATCACCACCGGGGTAAACGTCCAACTGGAAGCTGTGCGTGTGGTCAGCGAGGATGGACAGGTAGCCATTGGCATTCAGGGACCTATCCAGCGGCAGGGCCACTGTCCTGCTTGAAGACACCATCACCACCGGAGTAAGCGTCCAACATGAAGGGATGCGTGTGGTCAGCGAGGATGGACAGGTAGCCATTGGCATTTAGGGACCTATGCAGCGGCAGGGCCATTGTCCTGTTGGTAGACACCATCACCACCGGGGTAAACGTCCAACACGAGGGGATGCGTGTGGTCAGCGAGGATGGACAGGTAGCCATTGGCATTCAGAGTCCTATCCAGCGGCAGGGCCATTGTCCTGTTGGTAGACGCCATCACCACCGGGGTAAACGTCTAACATGAAGGGATGCGTGTGGTCAGCGAGGATGGACAGGTGGCCATTGGCATTCAGGGACCTATCCAGCGGCAGGGCCATTGTCTTGTTGGTAGACACCATCACCACAGGGGTAAACGTTCAACATGAAGGGATGCGTGTGGTCAGCGAGGATGGACAGGTTGGCATTGGCATTCAGGGACCTATCCAGCAGCTGGGCTATTGCCCTTCTGGTAGACACCATCACCACAGTGGTAAACGTTCAAAATGAAGGAATGCGTGTTGTCAGCGAGGATGAACAGGTAGCCATTGGCATTCAGGGACCTATCCTGCGGCAGGGCAATAGTCCTGTTGGTAGACACCATCACCACAGGGGTAAACGTTCAACATGAAGGGATGCGTGTGGTCAGCGAGGATGGACAGGTAGGCATTGGCATTCAGGGACCTATCGAGCGGCAGGGCCATTGTCCTGTTGGTAGACACCATCACCACCGGGGTAAACGTCCAACATGAAGGGATGCGTGTGGTCAGCGAGGATGGACAGGTAGCCATTGGCATTCAGGGATCTATACAGAGGCTGGGCCATTGTCCTGTTAGTAGACACTATCACCACAGGGGTAAACGTCCAACATGAAGGGATGCGTGTGGTCAGCGAGGATGGGCAGGTAGCCATTGGCATTCAGGGACCTATACAGAGGCAGGGCCATTGACCTGTTGGTAGACACCATCACAACAGGGGTAAACGTCCAACATGAAGGGATGCGTGTGGTCACCGAGGATGGAAAGGTAGCCATTGGCATTCAGGGACCTATACAGAGGCAGGGCCATTGTCCTGTTGGTTGACACCATCACCATAGGGGTAAACGTCCAACATGAAGGGATGCGTGTGGTCAGCGAGGATGGGCAAGTAGCCATTGGCTTTCAGGGACCTATACAGAGGCAGGGCCTTTGACCTGTTGGTAGACACCATCACAACAGGGGTAAACGTCCAACATGAAGGGATGCGTGTGGTCAGCGAGGATGGGCATGTAGCCATTGGCATTCAGGGACCTATCCAGCGGCAGGGCCATTGTCCTGTTGGTAGACACCATCACAACAGGGGTAAACCTCCAACATGAAGGGATGCGTGTGGTCACCATGGATGGACAGGTAGCCATTGACATTTAGGGACCTATCCAGCGTCAGGGCCATTGTCCTGTTGGTAGACACCATCACAACAGGGGTAAACGTCCAACATGAAGGGATGCTTGTGGTCACCATGGATGGACTGGTAGCCATTGACATTCAGGGACCTATCCAGCGGCAGGGCCCATGTCCTGTTGGTAGACACCATCACCAGAGGGGTAAACGTCCAACTTGAAGGTATGCGTGTTTTCAGCGAGGATGGACAGGTAGCCATTGGCATTCAGGGACCTATCCAGCGGCAGGGCCATTGTCCTGTTCGTAGACACCATCACCACCGGGGTAAACGTCCAACATGAAGGAATGCGTGTGGTCAGCGAGGATGGACAGGTAGCCATTGGCATTCAGGGACCTATCCAGCGGCAGGGCCATTGTCCTGTTGGTAGACACCATCACCACCGGGGTAAGCGTCCAACATGAAGGGATGCGTGTGGTCAGCGAGGATGGACAGGTAGGCATTGGCATTCAGGGACCTATCCAGCGGTAGGGACATTGCCCTGTTGGTAGACACCATCACCACAGGGGTAAACGTCCAACATGAAGGGATGCGTGTGGTCAGCGAGGATGGACAGGTAGCCATTGGCATTCAGGGACCTATCCAGCGGCAAGGCCATTGTCCTGTTGGTAGTCACCATCACCACCGTGGTAAACGTCCAACTTGAAGCTGTGCGTGTGGTCAGCGAGGATGGACAGGTAGCCATTGGCATTCAGGGACCTATCCAGCGGCAGGGCCACTGTCCTGCTTGAAGACACCATCACCACCGGGGTAAACGTCCAACATGAAGGAATGCGTGTGGTCAGCGAGGATGGACAGGTAGCCATTGGCATTCAGGGACCTATTTAGCGGCAGGGCCATTGTCCTGTTGGTAGACACCATCATCACCGGGGTAAGCGTTCAACATGAAGGGATGCGTGTGGTCAGCGAGGATGGACAGGTAGCCATTGGCATTCAGCGACCTATCCAGCGCAGGGCAATTGTTCTGTTGGTAGACACCATCACCACTGGGTTAAACGTCCAACATGAAGGGATGCGTGTGGTCAGCGAGGATGGACAGGTAGCCATTGGCATTCAGGGACCTATCCAGCGGCAAGGCCATTGTCCTGTTGGTAGTCACCATCACCACCGGGGTAAACGTCCAACTTGAAGCTGTGCGTGTGGTCAGCGAGGATGGACAGGTAGCCATTGGCATTCAGGGACCTATCCAGCGGCAGGGCCACTGTCCTGCTTGAAGACACCATCACCACCGGGGTAAGCGTCCAACATGAAGGGATGCGTGTGGTCAGCGAGGATGGACAGGTAGCCATTGGCATTTAGGGACTTATGCAGCGGCAGGGCCATTGTCCTGTTGGTAGACACCATCACCACCGGGGTAAACGTCCAACACGAGGGGAAGCGTGTGGTCAGCAAGGATGGACAGGTAGCCATTGGCATTCAGAGTCCTATCCAGCGGCAGGGCCATTGTCCTGTTGGTAGACGCCATCACCACCGGGGTAAACGTCTAACATGAAGGGATGCGTGTGGTCAGCGAGGATGGACAGGTAGCCATTGGCATTCAGGGACCTATCCAGCGGCAGGGCAATTGTCTTGTTGGTAGACACCATCACCACAGGGGTAAACGTTCAACATGAAGGGATGCGGGTGGTCAGCGAGGATGGACAGGTTGGCATTGGCATTCAGGGACCTATCCAGCAGCTGGGCCATTGTCCTGTTGGTAGACACCATCACCACAGTGGTAAACGTTCAAAATGAAGGAATGCGTGTTGTCAGCGAGGATGAACAGGTAGCCATTGGCATTCAGGGACCTATCCTGCGGCAGGGCAATAGTCCTGTTGGTAGACACCATCACCACAGGGGTAAACGTTCAACATGAAGGGATGCGTGTGGTCAGCGAGGATGGACAGGTAGGCATTGGCATTCAGGGACCTATCCAGTGGCAGGGCCATTGTCCTTTTGGTAGACACCATCACCACCGGGGTAAACGTTCAACATGAAGGGATGCGTGTGGTCAGCGAGGATGGACAGGTAGACATTGGCATTCAGGGACCTATCGAGCGGCAGGGCCATTGTCCTGTTGGTAGACACCATCACCACCGGGGTAAACGTCCAACATGAAGGGATGCGTGTGGTCAGCGAGGATGGACAGGTAGCCATTGGCATTCAGGGATCTATACAGAGGCTGGGCCATTGTCCTGTTAGTAGACACTATCACCACAGGGGTAAACGTCCAACATGAAGGGATGCGTGTGGTCAGCGAGGATGGGCAGGTAGCCATTGGCATTCAGGGACCTATACAGAGGCAGGGCCATTGACCTGTTGGTAGACACCATCACAACAGGGGTAAACGTCCAACATGAAGGGATGCGTGTGGTCAGCGAGGATGGGCAATTAGCCATTGGCATTCAGATACCTATTAAGCGGCAGGGCCATTGTCCTGTTGGTAGACACCATCACAAAAGGGGTAAACGTCCAACATGAAGGGATGCGTGTGGTCACCATGGATGGACAGGTAGCCATTGGCATTTAGGGACCTATCCAGCGGCAGGGCCATTGTCCTGTTGATAGACACCATCACCACCGTGGTAAACGTCCAACATGAAGGGATGCGTGTGTTCAGCGAGGATGGACAGGTAGCCATTGGGATTCATAGACCTATCCAGCGGCAGGGCCATTGTCCTGTTGGTAGACACCATCACCACCGGGATGAACGTCCAACATGAAGTGATGCGTGTGGTCAGCGAGGATGGGCAAGTAGCCATTGGCATTCAGGGACCTATACAGAGGCAGGGCCATTGACCTGTTGGTAGACACCATCACAACAGGGGTAAACGTCCAACATGAAGGGATGCGTGTGGTCAGCGAGGATGGGCATGTAGCCATTGGCATTCAGGGACCTATCCAGCGGCAGGGCCATTGTCCTGTTGGTAGACACCATCACAACAGGGGTAAACCTCCAACATGAAGGGATGCGTGTGGTCACCATGGATGGACAGGTAGCCATTGACATTTAGGGACCTATCCAGCGGCAGGGCCATTGTCCTGTTGGGAGACACCATCACAACAGGGGTAAACGTCCAACATGAAGGGATGCGTGTGTTCACCATGGATGGACAGGTAGCCATTGACATTCAGGGACCTATCCAGCGGCAGGGCCCATGTCCTGTTGGTAGACACCATCACCAGAGGGGTAAACGTCCAACTTGAAGGCATGCGTGTGGTCAGCGAGGATGGACAGGTAGCCATTGGCATTCAGGGACCTATCCAGCGGCAGGGCCATTGTCCTGTTGGTAGAGACCATCTCCACCGGGGTAAACGTCCAACATGAAGGAATGCGTGTGGTCAGCGAGGATGGACAGGTAGCCATTGGCATTCAGGGACCTATCCAGCGGCAGGGCCATTGTCCTGTTGGTAGACACCATCACCACCGGGGTAAGCGTCCAACATGAAGGGATGCGTGTGGTCAGCGAGGATGGACAGGTAGGCATTGGCATTCAGGGACCTATCCAGCGGTAGGGACATTGCCCTGTTGGTAGACACCATCACCACAGGGGTAAACGTCCAACATGAAGGGATGCGTGTGGTCAGCGAGGATGGACAGGTAGCCATTGGCATTCAGGGACCTATCCAGCGGCAGGGCCATTGTCCTGTTGGTAGTCACCATCACCACCGGGGTAAGCGTCCAACATGAAGGGATGCGTGTGGTCAGCGAGGATGGGCAGGTAGCCATTGGCATTCAGGGACCTCTTTAGCGGCAGGGCCATTGTCCTGTTGGTAGACACCATCATCACCGGGGTAAGCGTCCAACATTAAGGGATGCGTGTGGTCAGCGAGGATGGACAGGTAGCCATTGGCATTCAGCGACCTATCCAGCGCAGGGCAATTGTTCTGTTGGTAGACACCATCACCACCGGGTTAAACGTCCAACATGAAGGGATGCGTGTGGTCAGCGAGGATGGACAGGTAGCCATTGGCATTCAGGGACCTATCCAGCGGCAAGGCCATTGTCCTGTTGGTAGTCACCATCACCACCGGGGTAAACGTCCAACTTGAAGCTGTGCGTGTGGTCAGCGAGGATGGACAGGTAGCCATTGGCATTCAGGGACCTATCCAGCGGCAGGGCCACTGTCCTGTTTGAAGACACCATCACCACCGGGGTAAGCGTCCAACATGAAGGGATGCGTGTGGTCAGCGAGGATGGACAGGTAGCCATTGGCATTTAGGGACCTATGCAGCGGCAGGGCCATTGTCCTGTTGGTAGACACCATCACCACCGGGGTAAACGTCCAACACGAGGGGATGCGTGTGGTCAGCGAGGATGGACAGGTAGCCATTGGCATTCAGAGTCCTATCCAGCGGCAGGGCCATTGTCCTGTTGGTAGACGCCATCACCACAGTGGTAAACGTTCAACATGAAGGAATGCGTGTTGTCAGCGAGGATGAACAGGTAGCCATTGGCATTCAGGGACCTATCCTGCGGCAGGGCAATAGTCCTGTTGGTAGACACCATCACCACAGGGGTAAACGTTCAACATGAAGGGATGCGTGTGGTCAGCGAGGATGGACAGGTAGGCATTGGCATTCAGGGACCTATCCAGCGGCAGGGCCGTTGTCCTGTTGGTAGACACCATCACAACCGGGGTAAACGTCCAACATGAAGGGATGCGTGTGGTCAGCGAGGATGGACAGGTAGCCATTGGCATTCAGGGATCTATACAGAGGCTGGGCCATTGTCCTGTTAGTAGACACTATCACCACAGGGGTAAACGTCCAACATGAAGGGATGCGTGTGGTCAGCGAGGAAGGGCAGGTAGCCATTGGCATTCAGGGACCTATACAGAGGCAGGGCCATTGACCTATACAGAGGCAGGGCCATTGTCCTGTTGGTAGACACCATCACCATAGGGGTAAACGTCCAACATGAAGGGATGCGTGTGGTCAGCGAGGATGGGCAATTAGCCATTGGCATTCAGGGACCTATTAAGCGGCAGGGCCATTGTCCTGTTGGTAGACACCATCACCACCGGGGTAAACGTTCAACATGAAGGGATGCGTGTGGTCAGCGAGGATGGACAGGTAGGCATTGGCATTCAGGGACCTATCCAGCGGCAGGGCCGTTGTCCTGTTGGTAGACACCATCACAACCGGGGTAAACGTCCAACATGAAGGGATGCGTGTGGTCAGCGAGGATGGACAGGTAGCCATTGGCATTCAGGGATCTATACAGAGGCTGGGCCATTGTCCTGTTAGTAGACACTATCACCACAGGGGTAAACGTCCAACATGAAGGGATGCGTGTGGTCAGCGAGGAAGGGCAGGTAGCCATTGGCATTCAGGGACCTATACAGAGGCAGGGCCATTGACCTATACAGAGGCAGGGCCATTGTCCTGTTGGTAGACACCATCACCATAGGGGTAAACGTCCAACATGAAGGGATGCGTGTGGTCAGCGAGGATGGGCAATTAGCCATTGGCATTCAGGGACCTATTAAGCGGCAGGGCCATTGTCCTGTTGGTAGACACCATCACAACAGGGGTAAACGTCCAACATGAAGGGATGCGTGTGGTCACCATGGATGGACAGGTAGCCATTGGCATTTAGGGACCTATCCAGCGGCAGGGCCATTGTCCTGTTGGTAGACACCATCACCACCGGGGTAAACGTCCAACATGAAGGGATGCGTGTGTTCAGCGAGGATGGACAGGTAGCCATTGGGATTCATAGACCTATCCAGCGGCAGGGCCATTGTCCTGTTGGTAGACACCATCACCACCGGGATAAACGTCCAACATGAAGTGATGCGTGTGGTCAGCGAGGATGGGCAAGTAGCCATTGGCATTCAGGGACCTATACAGAGGCAGGGCCATTGACCTGTTGGTAGACACCATCACAACAGGGGTAAACGTCCAACATGAAGGGATGCGTGTGGTCAGCGAGGATGGGCATGTAGCCATTGGCATTCAGGGACCTATCCAGCGGCAGGGCCATTGTCCTGTTGGTAGACACCATCACAACAGGGGTAAACGTCCAACATGAAGGGATGCGTGTGGTCACCATGGATGGACAGGTAGCCGTTGACATTTAGGGACCTATCCAGCGGCAGGGCCATTGTCCTGTTGGTAGACACCATCACAACAGGGGTAAACGTCCAACATGAAGGGATGCGTGTGGTCACCATGGATGGACAGGTAGCCATTGACATTCAGGGACCTATCCAGCGGCAGGGCCCATGTCCTGTTGGTAGACACCATCACCAGAGGGGTAAACGTCCAACTTGAAGGTATGCGTGTGGTCAGCGAGGATGGACAGGTAGCCATTGGCATTCAGGGACCTATCCAGCGGCAGGGCCATTGTCCTGTTGGAAGACACCATCACCACCGGGGTAATCGTCCAACATGAAGGGATGCGTGTGGTCAGCGATGATATACAGGTAGCCATCGGCATTCAGGGACCTATCCAGCGGCAGGGCCATTGTCCTGTTGGTAGACACCATCACCACCGGGGTAAACTTCCAACATGAAGGGATGCGTGTGGTCAGCGAGGATGGACAGGTAGCCATTGGCATTCAGGGACCTATCCAGCGGCAGGGCCATTGTCCTGTTGGTAGTCACCATCAGCATCGGGGTAAACTTCCAACTTGAAGGTATGCGTGTGGTCAGCAAGGATGGACAGGTAGCCATTGACATTCAGGGACCTATCCAGCGGCAGGGCCATTGTCCTGTTCATAGACACCAACACCACAGGGGTAAACGTCCAACATGAAGGGATGCCCGTGGTCAGCGAGGATGGAAAGGTAGCCATTGGCATTCAGGGACCTATCCAGCGGCAGGACCATTGTGCTGTTGGTAGACACCATCACCACAGGGGTAAAATTCCAACATGAAGGGATGCGTGTGGTCAGCGAGAATGGACAGGTAGCCATTGGCATTCAGGGACCTATCCAGCAGCAGGGCCATTGTCCTGTTGGTAGACACCATCACCACCGGGGTAAACGTCCAACATGAAGTAATGCGTGTGGTCAGCAAGGATGGACAGGTAGCCATTGGCATTCAGGGACCTATCCAGCGGCAGGGCCATTGTCCTGTTGGTAGTCACCATCACCACCGGGGTAAGCGTCCAACATGAAGGGATGCGTGTGGTCAGCGAGGATGGACAGGTAGCCATTGGCATTCAGGGACCTATTTAGCGGCAGGGCCATTGTCCTGTTGGTAGACACCATCATCACCGGGGTAAGCGTCCAACATGAAGGGATGCGTGTGGTCAGCGAGGATGGACAGGTAGCCATTGGCATTCAGCGACCTATCCAGCGCAGGGCAATTGTTCTGTTGGTAGACACCATCACCACCGGGTTAAACGTCCAACATGAAGGGATGCGTGTGGTCAGCGAGGATGGACAGGTAGCCATTGGCATTCAGGGACCTATCCAGCGGCAAGGCCATTGTCCTGTTGGTAGTCACCATCACCACCGGGGTAAACGTCCAACTTGAAGGTATGCGTGTGGTCAGCGAGGATGGACAGGTAGCCATTGGCATTCAGGGACCTATCCAGCGGCAGGGCCATTGTCCTGTTGGTAGACACCATCACCATCGTAGTAAACTTCCAACTTGAAGGGATGCGTATGGTCAGCGAGGATGGACAGGTAGCCATTGGCATTCAGGGACCTATAGAGGGGCAGGGCCATTGTCGTGTTCGTAGACACCATCACAACAGGGGTAAACGTCCAACATGAAGGGATGCGTGTGGTCACCATGGATGGACAGGTAGCCATTGGCATTTAGGGACCTATCCAGCGGCAGGGCCATTGTCCTGTTGGTAGATACCATCACCACCGGGGTAAACGTCCAACATGAAGGGATGCGTGTGTTCAGCGAGGATGGACAGGTAGCCATTGGGATTCATAGACCTATCCAGCGGCAGGGCCATTGTCCTGTTGGTAGACACCATCACCACCGGGATAAACGTCCTACATGAAGTGATGCGTGTGGTCAGCGAGGATGGGCAAGTAGCCATTGGCATTCAGGGACCTATACAGAGGCAGGGCCATTGACCTGTTGGTAGACACCATCACAACAGGGGTAAACGTCCAACATGAAGGGATGCGTGTGGTCAGCGAGGATGGGCATGTAGCCATTGGCATTCAGGGACCTATCCAGCGGCAGGGCCATTGTCCTGTTGGTAGACACCATCACAACAGGGGTAAGCGTCCAACATGAAGGGATGCGTGTGGTCACCATGGATGGACAGGTAGCCATTGACATTTAGGGACCCATCCAGCGGCAGGGCCATTGTCCTGTTGGTAGACACCATCACAACAGGGGTAAACGTCCAACATGAAGGGATGCGTGTGGTCACCATGGATGGACAGGTAGCCATTGACATTCAGGGACCTATCCAGCGGCAGGGCCCATGTCCTGTTGGTAGACACCATCACCAGAGGGGTAAACTTCCAACTTGAAGGTATGCGTGTGGTCAGCGAGGATGGACAGGTAGCCATTGGCATTCAGGGACCTATCCAGCGGCAGGGCCATTGTCCTGTTGGTAGACACCATCACCACCGGGGTAATCGTCCAACATGAAGGGATGCGTGTGGTCAGCGATGATGGACAATTAGCCATCGGCATTCAGGGACCTATCCAGCGGCAGGGCCATTGTCCTGTTGGTAGACACCATCACCACCGGGGTAATCGTCCAACATGAAGGGATGCGTGTGGTCAGCGATGATGGACAGGTAGCCATCGGCATTCAGGGACCTATCCAGCGGCAGGGCCATTGTCCTGTTGGTAGACACCATCACCACCGGGGTAAGCGTCCAACATGAAGGGATGCGTGCGGTCAGCGAGGATGGACAGGTAGGCATTGGCATTCAGGGACCTATCCAGCGGTAGGGACATTGCCCTGTTGGTAGACACCATCACCACAGGGTTAAACGTCCAACATGAAGGGATGCGTGTGGTCAGCGAGGATGGACAGGTAGCCATTGGCATTCAGGGACCTATCCAGCGGCAGGGCCATGGTCCTGTTCATAGACACCATCAACACCGGGGTAAACGTCCAACATGAAGTAATGCGTGTGGTCAGCAAGGATGGACAGGTAGCCATTGACATTCAGGGACCTATCCAGCGGCAGGGCCATTGTCCTGTTCATAGACACCAACACCACAGGGGTAAACGTCCAACATGAAGGGATGCCCGTGGTCAGCGAGGATGGAAAGGTAGCCATTGGCATTCAGGGACCTATCCAGCGGCAGGACCATTGTGCTGTTGGTAGACACCATCACCACAGGGGTAAACTTCCAACATGAAGGGATGCGTGTGGTCAGCGAGGATGGACAGGTAGCCATTGGCATTCAGGGACCTATCCAGCGGCAGGGAAATTGTCCTGTTGGTAGACACCATCACCATCGTAGTAAACGTCCAACATGAAGGGATGCGTATGGTCAGCGAGGATGGACAGGTAGCCATTGGCATTCAGGGACCTATAGAGGGGCAGGGCCATTGTCGTGTTCGTAGACACCATCACCACAGGGGTAAACGTCCAACATGAAGGGATGCGTGTGGTCAGCGAGGATGGGCAGGTAGCCATTGGCATTCAGGGACCTATCCAGCGGCAGGGCCATGGTCCTGTTCATAGACACCATCAACACCGGGGTAAACGTCCAACATGAAGTAATGCGTGTGGTCAGCAAGGATGGACAGGTAGCCATTGACATTCAGGGACCTATCCAGCGGCAGAGCCATTGCCCTGTTGGTAGACACCATCACCATCGTAGTAAACGTCCAACATGAAGGGATGCGTATGGTCAGCGAGGATGGACAGGTAGCCATTGGCATTCAGGGACCTATAGAGGGGCAGGGCCATTGTCGTGTTCGTAGACACCATCACCACAGGGGTAAACGTCCAACATGAAGGGATGCGTGTGGTCAGCGAGGATGGGCAGGTAGCCATTGGCATTCAGGGACCTATCCAGCGGCAGGGCCATGGTCCTGTTCATAGACACCATCAACACCGGGGTAAACGTCCAACATGAAGTAATGCGTGTGGTCAGCAAGGATGGACAGGTAGCCATTGACATTCAGGTACCTATCCAGCGGCAGGGCCATTGTCCTGTTCATAGACACCAACACCACAGGGGTAAACGTCCAACATGAAGGGATGCCCGTGGTCAGCGAGGATGGAAAGGTAGCCATTGGCATTCAGGGACCTATCCAGCGGCAGGACCATTGTGCTGTTGGTAGACACCATCACCACAGGGGTAAACTTCCAACATGAAGGGATGCGTGTGGTCAGCGAGGATGGACAGGTAGCCATTGGCATTCAGGGACCTATCCAGCGGCAGGGAAATTGTCCTGTTGGTAGACACCATCACCACCGGGGTAAACGTCCAACATGAAGTAATGCGTGTGGTCAGCAAGGATGGACAGGTAACCATTGGCATTCAGGGACCTATCCAGCGGCAGGGCCATTGTCCTGTTGGTAGTCACCATCACCACCGGGGTAAGCGTCCAACATGAAGGGATGCGTGTGGTCAGCGAGGATGGACAGGTAGCCATTGGCATTCAGGGACCTATTTAGCGGCAGGACCATTGTCCTGTTGGTAGACACCATCATCACCGGGGTAAGCGTCCAACATGAAGGGATGCGTGTGGTCAGCGAGGATGGACAGGTAGCCATTGGCATTCAGCGACCTATCCAGCGCAGGGCAATTGTTCTGTTGGTAGACACCATCACCACCGGGTTAAACGTCCAACATGAAGGGATGCGTGTGGTCAGCGAGGATGGACAGGTAGCCATTGGCATTCAGGGACCTATCCAGCGGCAAGGCCATTGTCCTGTTGGTAGTCACCATCACCACCGGGGTAAACGTCCAACTTGAAGCTGTGCGTGTGGTCAGCGAGGATGGACAGGTAGCCATTGGCATTCAGGGACCTATCCAGCGGCAGGGCCATTGTCCTGTTGGTAGACATCATCACCACCGGGGTAAACGTCCAACATGAAGGGATGCGTGTGGTCAGCGAGGATGGATAGGTAGCCATTGGCATTCAGGGACCTATCCAGCGGCAGGGCCATTGTCCTGTTGGTAGACACCATCACCACCGGGGTAAGCGTCTAACATGAAGGGATGCGTGTGGTCAGCGAGGATGGACAGGTAGGCATTGGCATTCAGGGACCTATCCAGCGGTAGGGACATTGCCCTGTTGGTAGACACCATCACCACAGGGGTAAACGTCCAACATGAAGGGATGCGTGTGGTCAGCGAGGATGGACAGGTAGCCATTGGCATTCAGGGACCTATCCAGCGGCAGGGCCATTGTCCTGTTGGTAGACACCATCACCATCGGGTTAAACGTCCAACATGAAGGGATGCGTGTGGTCAGCGAGGATGGACAGGTAGCCATTGGCATTCAGGGCGCTATCCAGCGGCAGGGCCATTGTCCTGTTGGTAGTCACCATCAGCACCGGGGTAAACTTCCAACTTGAAGGTATGCGTGTGGTCAGCGAGGATGGACAGGTAGCCATTGGCATTCAGGGACCTATCCAGCGGCAGAGCCATTGCCCTGTTGGTAGACACCATCACCATCGTAGTAAACGTCCAACATGAAGGGATGCGTATGGTCAGCGAGGATGGACAGGTAGCCATTGGCATTCAGGGACCTATAGAGGGGCAGGGCCATTGTCGTGTTCGTAGACACCATCACCACAGGGGTAAACGTCCAACATGAAGGGATGCGTGTGGTCAGCGAGGATGGGCAGGTAGCCATTGGCATTCAGGGACCTATCCAGCGGCAGGGCCATGGTCCTGTTCATAGACACCATCACCGCCGGGGTAAACGTCCAACATGAAGTAATGCGTGTGGTCAGCAAGGATGGACAGGTAGCCATTGACATTCAGGGACCTATCCAGCGGCAGGGCCATTGTCCTGTTCATAGACACCAACACCACAGGGGTAAACGTCCAACATGAAGGGATGCGTGTGGTCAGCGAGGATGGAAAGGTAGCCATTGGCATTCAGGGACCTATCCAGCGGCAGGACCATTGTGCTGTTGGTAGACACCATCACCACAGGGGTAAACTTCCAACATGAAGGGATGCGTGTGGTCAGCGAGGATGGACAGGTAGCCATTGGCATTCAGGGACCTATCCAGCGGCAGGGCCATTGTCCTGTTGGTAGACACCATCACCACCGGGGTAAACGTCCAACATGAAGTAATGCGTGTGGTCAGCAAGGATGGACAGGTAGCCATTGGCATTCAGGGACCTATCCAGCGGCAGGGCCATTGTTCTGTTGGTAGTCACCATCACCACCGGGGTAAGCGTCCAACATGAAGGGATGCGTGTGGTCAGCGAGGATGGACAGGTAGCCATTGGCATTCAGGGACCTATTTAGCGGCAGGGCCATTGTCCTGTTGGTAGACACCATCATCACCGGGGTAAGCGTCCAACATGAAGGGATGCGTGTGGTCAGCGAGGATGGACAGGTAGCCATTGGCATTCAGCGACCTATCCAGCGCAGGGCAATTGTTCTGTTGGTAGACACCATCACCACCGGGTTAAACGTCCAACATGAAGGGATGCGTGTGGTCAGCGAGGATGGACAGGTAGCCATTGGCATTCAGGGACCTATCCAGCGGCAAGGCCATTGTCCTGTTGGTAGTCACCATCACCACCGGGGTAAACGTCCAACTTGAAGCTGTGCGTGTGGTCAGCGAGGATGGACAGGTAGCCATTGGCATTCAGGGACCTATCCAGCGGCAGGGCCACTGTCCGGTTTGAAGACACCATCACCACCGGGGTAAGCGTCCAACATGAAGGGATGCGTGTGGTCAGCGAGGATGGACAGGTAGCCATTAGCATTCAGGGACCTATGCAGCGGCAGAGCCATTGTCCTGTTGGTAGACACCATCACCACCGGGGTAAACGTCCAACACGAGGGGATGCGTGTGGTCAGCGAGGATGGACAGGTAGCCATTGGCATTCAGAGTCCTATCCAGCGGCAGGGCCATTGTCCTGTTAGTAGACGCCATCACCACCGGGGTAAACGTCTAACATGAAGGGATGCGTGTGGTCAGCGAGGATGGACAGGTAGCCATTGGCATTCAGGGACCTATCCAGCGGCAGGGCCATTGTCCTGTTGGTAGACACCATCACCACAGGGGTAAACGTTCAACATGAAGGGATGCGTGTGGTCAGCGAGGATGGACAGGTTGGCATTGGCATTCAGGGACCTATCCAGCAGCTGGGCCATTGTCCTGTTGGTAGACACCATCACCACAGTGGTAAACGTTCAACATGAAGAAATGCGTGTTGTCAGCGAGGATGAACAGGTAGCCATTGGCATTCAGGGACCTATCCTGCGGCAGGGCAATAGTCCTGTTGGTAGACACCATCACCACAGGGGTAAACGTTCAACATGAAGGGATGCGTGTGGTCAGCGAGGATGGACAGGTAGGCATTGGCATTCAGGGACCTATCCAGCGGCAGGGCCATTGTCCTGTTGGTAGACACCATCACCACCGGGGTAAACGTTCAACATGAAGGGATGCGTGTGGTCAGCGAGGATGGACAGGTAGAGATTGGCATTCAGGGACCTATCGAGCGGCAGGGCCATTGTCCTGTTGGTAGACACCATCACCACCGGGGTAAACGTGCAACATGAAGGGATGCGTGTGGTCAGCGAGGATGGACAGGTAGCCATTGGCATTCAGGGATCTATACAGAGGCTGGGCCATTGTCCTGTTAGTAGACACTATCACCACAGGGGTAAACTTCCAACATGAAGGGATGCGTGTGGTCACCGAGGATGGAAAGGTAGCCATTGGCATTCAGGGACCTATACAGAGGCAGGGCCATTGTCCTGTTGGTAGACACCATCACCATAGGGGTAAACGTCCAACATGAAGGGATGCGTGTGGTCAGCGAGGATGGGCAATTAGCCATTGGCATTCAGGGACCTATTAAGCGGCAGGGCCATTGTCCTGTTGGTAGACACCATCACAACAGGGGTAAACGTCCAACATGAAGGGATGCGTGTGGTCACCATGGATGGACAGGTAGCCATTGGCATTTAGGGACCTATCCAGCGGCAGGGCCATTGTCCTGTTGGTAGACACCATCACCACCGGGGTAAACGTCCAACATGAAGGGATGCGTGTGTTCAGCGAGGATAGACAGGTAGCCATTGGGATTCATAGACCTATCCAGCGGCAGGGCCATTGTCCTGTTGGTAAACACCATCACCACCGGGATAAACGTCCAACATGAAGTGATGCGTGTGGTCAGCGAGGATGGGCAAGTAGCCATTGGCATTCAGGGACCTATACAGAGGCAGGGCCATTGACCTGTTGGTAGACACCATCACAACAGGGGAAACGTCCAACATGAAGGGATGCGTGTGGTCAGCGAGGATGGGCATGTAGCCATTGGCATTCAGGGACCTATCCAGCGGCAGGGCCATTGTCCTGTTGGTAGACACCATCACAACAGGGGTAAACGTCCAACATGAAGGGATGCGTGTGGTCACCATTGATGGACAGGTAGCCATTGACATTCAGGTACCTATCCAGCGGCAGGGCCCATGTCCTGTTGGTAGACACCATCACCAGAGGGGTAAACGTTCAACATGAAGGGATGCGTGTGGTCAGCTAGGATGGACAGGTAGGCATTGGCATTCAGGTACCTATCCAGCGGCAGGGCCATTGTGCTGTTGGTAGACACCATCACCACAAGGGCAAACGTCCTACATGAATAGATGCGTGTGGTCAGCGAGGATGGGCAGGTAGCCATTGGCATTCATGGACCTATCCAGCGGCAGGGCCATTGTGCTGTTGGTAGACACCATCACCACAGGGGTAAACTTCCAACATGAAGGGATGCGTGTGGTCAGCGAGGATGGAAAGGTAGCCATTGGCATTCAGTGACCTATCCAGCGGCAGGACCATTGTGCTGTTGGTAGACACCATCACCACAGGGGTAAACTTCCAACATGAAGGGATGCGTGTGGTCAGCGAGGATGGACAGGTAGCCATTGGCATTCAGGGACCTATCCAGCGGCAGGGCCATTGTCCTGTTGGTAGACACCATCACCACCGGGGTAAACGTCCAACCTGAAGGGATGCGTGTGGTCAGCGAGGATGGGCTAATAGCCATTGGCATTCAGGGACCTATCCAGCGGCAGGGCCATTGTCCTGTTGGTAGACACCATCTCCACAGGGATAAACGTCCAACATGAAGGGATGCGTGTGGTCAGCCAGGATGGACAGGTAGCCATTGGCATTCAGGGACCTATCCAGCGGCAGGGCCATTGTCCTGTTTGTAGACACCATCACCAGAGGGGTAAACGTTCAACATGAAGGGATGCGTGTGGTCAGCTAGGATGGACAGGTAGGCATTGGCATTCAGGGACCTATCCAGCGGCAGGACCATTGTGCTGTTGGTAGGCACCATCACCACAGGGGTAAACTTCCAACATGAAGGGATGCGTGTGGTCAGCGAGGATGGACAGGTAGCCATTGGCATTCATGGACCTATCCAGCGGCAGGGCCATTGTCCTGTTGGTAGACACCAACACCACAAGGGTAAACGTCCAACATGAAGGGATGCGTGTGGTCAGCGAGGATGGACAGGTAGCCATTGGCATTCAGGGACCTATCCAGCGGCAGGGATATTGTCCTGTTGGTAGACACCATCACCACCGGGTTAAACGTCCAACATGAAGGGATGCGTGTGGTCAGCGAGGATGGACAGGTAGCCATTGGCATTCAGCGACCTATCCAGCGGCAGGGCCATTGTCCTGTTGGTAGACACCATCACCAGAGGGGTAAACGTTCAACATGAAGGGATGCGTGTGGTCCGCGAGGATGGACAGGTAGGCATTGGCATTCGGGTACCTATCCAGCGGCAGGGCCATTGCCCTGTTGGTAGACACCATCACCACAAGGGCAAACGTCCTACATGAAGGGATGCGTGTGGTCAGCGAGGATGGACAGGTAGCCATTGGCATTCAGGGACCTATCCTACGGCAGGGCAATTGTCCTCTTGGTAGACACCATCACCACAGTGGTAAACGTCCAACATGAAGGATGCGTGTGGTCAGCGAGGATGGAGAGGTAGCCATTGGCATTCAGGAACCTATCCAGCGGCAGGGCCGTTGTACTGTTGTTAGACACCACCACCACCGGGGTATACGTCCAACATGAAGGGATGCGTGTGGTCAGCGAGGATGGACAGGTAGCCATTGACATTCAGGGATCTATCCAGTGGCAGGGCCATTGTCCTGTTGGTAGGCACCATCACCACCAGAGTAAACGTCCAACATGAAGGGATGCATGTGGTCAGCTAGGATGGACAAGTTGCAATTGGCATTCAGGGACCTATCCAGTGGCAGGGTCATTGTCTTGTTGGTTGACACCATTATCACCAGGGTAAACGTCCAACATGAAGGGATGCATGTGGTCAGCGAGGATGAGCAGGTAGCCATTGGAGTTCAGGGACCCATCCAGTGGTACCAGCGCTCCCAGATCATAACAGGAAAACATCTCCCGGTCATTCACACTATCACCGCCGGTCTGTACGTGACCAACAAGCGTGCTGTTGGTTCTCGTGTGTCTAACGCCGCATCCGCCCGTCACGTCTGTGGAGTAGAAACCTGGATTCGTCGGAGAAGGCAACCTTTTCCCACTCTTCCAATGACGGTGGTCACATGCAAACTGCAGGCGTCATTGCCGTGCCTAGAAAGCAAACTCTCGAGACAGCAACATTATGCGGACGAGAACAACTCTCGTCCGCATACTGTTGCTGTCTCGAGAGCTTGCCTTCAAGGTACTGACACTCTGCCATGGCCAGCCGCATCGCCAGACCTATCGCCTATTGAATATTTGTGGCATGCTATTGGACGCTCTAGCCACGCTCCACCCCTACCAGACAATCTGCAGGAACTGCGTGAGAAGATTCAAGCTGCATGGGATGTCTTATCGCTGGACACCATTATTATCCTATACAACTCTATGCAGATACGTCTGGCATGCTGTGTGAGTAAAAATGGCGACCCGACGCTATACTGAGAGACACTACTTATTGGCGTGTAGCTCAATAATTATTGCCCATATCAGTCTTAATTTTTAATCATTTATTGTTCCTGGTAATCTTTACCTTCCTCTAGAATAGGATTGAAATCAGGCCCGTCCTTCTGGGTGCAACTATTTTGTTGACAATGAGTACATTCCTTCCACCCCCCAACCCCCTTGGGCAGCTGGCACACCCCTTAGTTTCAGAACCACTGAACTAGACGATACCGGTTTTCTGGTTATGCGTTGTCCTTATCTGCATAACGTATGCGCGTTGAGTAATTACTTGACACTAGAGAGATGGGCAAACCGATTCTTTTGGAAAAATAGATTCGACTCACGAGAAAGATTTCTTCCAACCCATTCGTTCGTTTCGGTCGTTTCATTATTCCGGTGTAGAGCACGATATGTGTCTAGGGAGTCGATTCTGAGTCGGTACCTTTCGTTCGTTTCGGTCAGTGATTCTTCCCATTGATAGAACGATTTGTATCTAAGGAAACGATTTTGAGTCATATCCTTTCGTTGGTTGATAGTTTCCGGTTTAGTTGCCGTTTTTTAACTTTAAATTTGTTTTTTAACTCTTACGGGAAAATTTTTCCTCGGTTTTCGTATCCGTTCGTTTCGAAACGTTCAAATAATTTATTGCATTTGTATACTTCTGAACTAGGTAAGGTTTTCTAACTAGAACACGAACCTGCGTGAGATACCGTGGAGAAATATTTGTATCTAGTAAGAAGTAATTCCGACTGATTCTTTTAAGGAATCGATCGTTTTGCGGAATCGATTCTTTTCTGGAAAGATTCGTTTGCCAATGACCATGAACTAGCGTCTCGCGACAGCGATATCCACATGTATCAAGTTATCTCATTGGCAGCAATAAAATCGGCACCCACCAATTGGCGACCGGCACTGAAACGGCACTTGTTGTTTACAGCGGAATGCTAGAACAGCTCCGCGAGCAATCTACTGTTTTCGATCTGGCAACGCTCAGTAAATATTAAGTTGTCCGTCCATATTACCCTTCGATAGTATTAAAATTCCATGAAGTTGTCGTTGAATAGTCTCGTTAACGATGACGTACGAGATAGAAAAACATGCATATCATGGTGAGAAAGATATGGTTCGCTACCCACCCTTGAAATAATTATATATTTCTCAGTACGAATTAAAATACTTACTGTAAATACGAAAGTATGATTTGTTATTAGTCTCCCAACGTTTATAGCGGTAAGATCGTTCACTTTTTTTTAGTTTTTTTTCAACATCTCAGTTATAGTTTCCACTTAGTACACGAAATATTTTTTTTTTGATGGAACCAACGTTAGTCAACATGATGAATAAAAAATAAGAACAGAATAAAAAATAAGAAAAGATAACCACCCATAATGTTTGCATTCGAATGTAAACAACAACAGATGCATTGCCAGATCGAAAAGAGTAGATTGCTCGCGGAGCTGTTCTAGCGTTCCGCTGTCTTAGCTGTGAGAAATGAGGAATGCGCCCGTTTGTGGAAGAATAGCCATTTTTATATTTGGATGTATACTGCAAACAGGTTAAATTGTTCGATTTGTACAGACAGCCGCCAATGAAGAAACTAATGTTAACTAAGATGTAAACAACCTGTGTCACGACTTCGACGACGTATACGAACACTAGCGTCTGTAAACAACAAATGCCGTGCCGGTCGCCAATTGGAGGGTGCCGGTTTTATTGCTGCCAATGAGATAACTCGATACATGTGGATATCGCTGTTGCGAGACGCTAGTGTAAACAACAAGTGCCGTTTCAGTACCGGTCGCCAATTGGTGGGTGCCGGTTTTATTGCTGCCAATGAGATAACTCGATACATGTGGATATCGCTGTCCCGAGACACTAGTACGACCATGATGATTCGTTCTGTTTGAACGAATCGTTCGCCAACGACACATCCTACGTCTCTTCGAAACGTTTGAATCACTCTTTGGTACATTCTATTTCCACTTGAAAGGAAAAATATTTATTTAATTATTGCTGGGGTAGGAGTTTTTGTAGTAATTTTGGTGTACGTGATGTCTCAATAAAAGTTCCTGTCAAATTTCGTTACATTTCTTTTCGTCAAGAGCCATCACTGTAGTATTTTGTTGATTAGTAGGGGAAATAGCGGAGTTCCATGACAAAGGAAACGCTCCACGACGCTCCCCCACTCCACGCCCCCGAACACGTGACCTGCCGGGCGCCATCTGGGAACGACACGTGCTCGCCAGGTGGTCATCTACGGTTGAGTGAATGGAGGAGATTTAAAAATGGATTTGGTGGGGGAAACTGACGTCATTTGAGTTGTGTATGGGAAGGTGTGAACACGAATTTTTCTCTCACGGTGGAATATCTCTCTTTGAAGTGTTGTAACGGAGGATGTAATGAAACAAGCATACCTCTCAGTCCAAAAAGAAGGAAGCTTAGGTGGAGTCAATGCTTTATTGCGTGCTATCAAGAAAGAAGACATCAAGAAAACAGACGTCAGTTTCCCCAACAACTCCATTTTTAAATCCTCCATTCACTGAACCGTAAATGACCACGTGGCGATCCAATATGGCGTCTGGTATGTCACGTGGTCAGGGACGGGGCTTGGAGCGGGGGAGCGTCGTGGAGCGTTTCTTTTGTCTTAGAACTGCCCCATTTCCTCTACTTTAATTCTTTAATTTTTTCAGGCCTATGTATTTATTTATAGTTAATTCCCTTGCAGGTCCAGATGTTTTCGGACGCTCAACTATACAGCGGCCATCGCGGCATGCAGGTGAGAGATTGCAACTTGCTTCTGGACACTATTCTTCCGAAAATGAGCTTCAGCGAAGAAGACGTAGTCATGGATATCGGCTGTGGAACCGGTGATAGCTCAAGAGAGTTAATATATCCCCGAATACCAAAACTCAAGAAACTAATAGGGGTTGATGTGATCCCCGAAATGATTGAATTCGCCAGAAAGCACAACACCAACGAAAAGATGGAATTCCACGTGGCCGACTTGGAAAATCAGTAATTCTCTTTCTGAATTCTCTTTCGTTCTTTATAAAGTTACTTGTGATAAATTTGGTTTGTATTTTTGCATGTTTTATTTGGCGTACACCGAATAAAATATGCAGCTCCACGTAGCAGACTGTAAGAGAGAAACGTTTAAATGCGTCGTCGAAGTGTCACGTCACAAGACGGCGCTGGGCATAAATACACTGCTGGCCATCTTAATGCACCACCAAGAAGGACACGAGATAGCAAAGCCAGATTTACTGGACACATAACAACAGATCTTACAGGCCCGTGCGACTTGCGGAACACGCTGACATCAATAGTTCGCGTGGCCCTCATGGCTGGCAATAACGGTCGCTACACGCCGCGGCATCGAACAAAAGAAGCTTATGATATGGGCTTGGCGTAGCCGCGGGTGGTGCTTGCCAGGCCACTCGGTTGCCGATCAGCGACCAGACGTGTTCGATGGGCGACATATCGGGAGGACAGGCGAGCTGGTGGGCCGTGAAGAATTGTTGCAGGATGCGTGCCACGTGCGGGTGCGCATTGTCCTGTTGAAACGTGGCCGCTGGCAGGTCATGCAGGTAAGGGAGGACTACAGGCTACAAAACGTCGGAGATGTAGCGGTGGCTGTTGAGTGTACCGGCGATGCGTACTAGAGGGGTGCGGGTGTCATATCCAATTGCGCCCCAAACCATAACGCCGGGCGACGGACCGGTACGGCGATGCATAATGCAGGCGTCATACAGTCTCTTTCCGCGGTGCCGCCACACGTGGATCCGACCATCGTGGTGTTGCTGGCAGAAGCGGGATTCGTTGGAGAAGACAATGTCGCGCCATTCCGTAGTCCAAGTGCGGCGTTCACGTCAATGATAATTGGAGCAATGGGCGCCGTGCGACAAGTCCCCGCTCCTGCAGACGAAGCCGAACGGTACGTGCTGACACAGGTTGTTGCGCAACAGAGACTAATTCCTGCGCTAACGTTCGTGATGTGGCGGTGCGAGCCGTCAATGCCCGCCGCACAACATGCCGGCCCTCTCGTTCGGTGGTGTGTCGCGGCTGCGACAATCGCTCACGTCGCACAGTGGTCCGGATAGAAAAAAGGCGGACAAAAATATTTGTACGTCTTAAACGAAAGAAACTGTAGTGAGATAACTAAATATTCGCTTATTTAAGTGTTTTAATGAATTATAATTACTCACAGTACTGTAAGAAGGGTCCAGATATCCAGTCGGTTATTCGTCTTCTGAAGCAGATGTTTCACATTCATCGTCTTCTTCCCCCTCCTCCTCTTCATCGGATATTACCAATAGACCTAGCACTTCCGAAGGTAGTTTTATTTGTTTTTTCTTTGGTAGTCCTCCCAAGCTGGAAATTAATGGGTCAGAAGTCAACATTAACCTGCGAAAGAGGTCCAAATTGCTGTCTTGTCGTGAAATTTTTCGGGTAAAGCTTTCTCGAAATTTTCTCACATCTTTGTTTCTACACTCAATGGCTTCTTCTGAAAGCTCTCCAATCGGTAAAATCGCTGCCTGCACAATTACGGATCCTTGAACAAGAATTTTATGTACCGTGTGTGACATATAGTACCAGGGATACAATCTCACGAATAACTGTCCTGTTTCCATGCAGTACATATTGAATTTCGTTGCAATTATTTCGTGGCAGCATGAAATTGCTGTCAAAATATTTCCAAAACGAGAAATCAAATTTTGGTCTACTCCAGTCACTTCGGAATTTATTTCGGGATTTGTAAAGAATCTTCTGGTGGTATCGCCGTCATTCGTGTTTCCATAGCCTGGTTTTGGGACATCTACAATAAGTCCTAGTCTATTCCCGAAGGAATCTTGGACAATTCTTTTCCTTTTTTCCAGAAGCTCGCGGGTTCCATCTTTCTTACTCGCTTTCCATTTCTTAAAATCTAAGCAGTAAGAGATATGCAGAATACACTCAAAAAAGCTTATATGGGCATGAAGAATAGACAGTCCAAACATAAAGGAAGAGGTATCCTCTGGCACTTGTGTAACGTAATCTAACTTGTTCAGGTCCGACACTTTCGCGCCACATATGTAACATTTCATGCTTGATGACTGGGTCACAGCATTACATATTTTCCCATCAATCATTGACCATATGAGAGAATACTGTACTGTAACGTTGTCACTTCTTAATGGCTGTAAATTTTTAATTTGTTCGTTCATGTATTCTCTTTCTGCTTGGACAACTGCGGGAGTTTAATGAAGCCACTGGAGACAAATAGGCTTACAAAAACGGCTTGATGATGGTCTTTCATTTTCCCATACGGAATCTTCCGTTTCACTGTCAACCGTTCGTAAAGGAACGATCGATGTCATAAATAAATATTCATCACTACTGCCGCTTTGAACCCATTTCTGCTGGTATTGGGAATGACCAGCGCTACCGTCGAAACCCCATTTACAATGTAAAATATAAGTTTTTTCGTTGTTAGACGGCTCACTTTCAGGTAGAAATGACAAAATTCGGGTAGCAGTATGGTCCAATAAATTCTGAACTTTCACTTCACATGCACTCTCACTAACACTTATATATTGTGCGGATAAGTTGCATTTTTTCCTTTCAGAGTTGCATAATAACCTGGATATAAGTCATGATTGTGATTAATTGCCATTTTTCTAATAGACATATATTGATGTTTTTATAAATGTGTACTTACTATCATAGATAACGCTTCTTCTTCTGATAGCTTCGTGGCTTGTTTTCTTTTCTTCAACCACGAGTCACGAATTTGTTTACCTCTGGTAAGTGTCATTGTGGTCACTTCTTTTAATAATTTTGCGGCATTTTCGTCACCTTCAGCCCTCAAATTCATCACTGTGGCATATGAAAGCTCCGCAGCACCTACATTCTCTCTCAGATATTGAATTTTCCGCCTCTTACTTCTTTCACTTAATTGCTGAAATACTTTCAAAGGACGTCCACGCTTTTCCCAAGTAGAAGGAAAGTCTGTAAATGGTAATTCAATTTCTTGCTGTAACCAGTCTGAATATTTACGAAGAAACATGCTTTCGGTTCGGTGACATTTTTTCCAACGCTGATAGTATTTAAATAAAAAGCTCATTCTTATTACGCTGTGTAGAGATTTTGTGCTCTGACTGTCCAAATTTAATTCAAATTTGTTCTTCACATATTGCACAACATGTTCTTCTTGTAGCACACTGGTCTCATTATTCTTTTCTTTCATTTTCTCGTAAAGTTCTCGGCGACTAACATGTAAATTCATTTTCCACACACTATATTGCCACACATTATTCACTGACCTGATACAAACAACAGCCCTCTGGAAACTGAAGAAATGAAGGTCTGTGGTTTACCACCGACAAGCCACCCCTTGAGTAAACAAACATAAATTTCAGGAAGTGCTCAGCGCCCGCGAGTTGTATAGCGGGAGAACACCTTCCCGATGTCAGCAGCTGGCTGCTCATAAATAACAGGGAAGCTTCACAAACAAAAGGTCATAGTTCACATCATTGCAAGGTCTTGCAGATGAAACCATCAGTGATAGACTTATAATTATCTACCAATATACATTTGTAAGTTTCGCGGTGGACATGTTTGGCCAATTTTTTAAAACTCTAAAAACATTTTTTTTTTCGCAAAATACGGGCATTCCAATTTGTATTTTTTATCAGTACTTAGAAACAAAAAACACTAAAAATTGTAATTGTGCCCTATATGTAAGACCATTTAAGTTGTGGAGTCATTTTGGAGGGGTTTGGCCATAACTCACCAACTGTGAACTAGTGAGGAAAGCAATTGAAAACAACCAAAGCCTAAAGATAGCAAAGGAACATCTCAGTAAGGGAAGAAAACAGATTATGGCACTGAGAAAAGAAGATGGTTCCGTAACAAGAAATAGAGGCGAAATTTTGACAAGAGTGAAAGATTTCTACTGCAAATTATATGAAAGGGATGATACATGCACTCCAGACATCATGAAAGATACCAGTACCAGAGTTCCTCCAGTCCTTCCAGCAGACGTTGCACATGCAATCAAGAACATGAAGCGGGGAAAAGCTCCAGGAGAAGATGGAATTACTGTAGACATCATACAAGAAGCAAGTGGAGAAATCGAAACAGTACTCGCCCAAATTTTCACTCGATGCCTTAATGAAGGAAAGATTCCTGAGGATTGGAACACCGCTACAATGATCCTGCTACATAAGAAAGGTGACATTGAGGATCTCGGAAACTACAGACCTATCAGCCTCCTATCAGTAGTTTATAAAATCTTCCCTAAAGTTCTTTCACACCGCTTGAAGGTAACACTGGACATGGCTCAACCGAGAGAACAAGCTGGATTCAGGAGTGGCTACAGCACAATAGATCATATCCATGTGCTGAGAGAACTAATTAAAAGAGCGAGGGAATATGAACTTCCATTGTGCATGGCTTTTATCGATTATGAAAAAGCCTTTGATTCGGTGAAACCATCAGCAGTTACCACGGCTCTGAAAACCTGCGGTATTGAAGATGCGTACATTAATATTATTAATAACATCTATGAAAATGCAAGTGCAAACATTAGGCTGTTTGAAAATACAACACACATAAAAATTGGAAAGGGAGTGAGACAAGGTGACACCATATCTCCGAACCCCGCACGGGGATAACTGGTTTACCAGTTATTTGGGGAGCGGCGCCCCCACGGCCCGAGCTGACCTTGTGACGGATCATTTTGTCGTTACGACTAGAACGATTACATCACCGAAGGGACAGCTGTTCATCCAGCTGATGGGGGATGGCGTCCCCACGGCCCGAGCCGACATGAACTATATGTGATGAATTTCACATTTTTTATGTTTTTTCACTATACATGAACCCGCCTCAGTTGTAGGTTGCTGAGGTTGTGATTGTGCGCCAGCTCCGGATTTTAGTTTCTCGTTTTCTTTCCTGTCTTCTCCATTTTATGTTCCTTTTGTTTTTCCGAGCTGGTTAGCTAGACCTGCCTGCACGTTTGCCGTGTGCGGTGACCCGTAAGGTGGAAAAGGGGATGCTGGAGGCTGAGGTTTCTGGAGGCCTGGGTGTTGTTGTCGCCAGTTGCCAACACCTCTCTTTGCCCCCTGCTTCACCCTAAACGGGCGGCTGGGAGCTAACCCACTCCTAGTCAATGAGGTCTGTGGCCGAGTGGAGCCCAGACCTCTAACGGCTTGTCGTCTCGTACGACAGGGTGAGTCTGGGGATAGGGTGGGCATGCCAAAGGGGTGTTCCCCAGGCATGGGAAAGTCAGGGTGCACGCCGAGCGCATGTCTGCCCTATCAACTTGCTATATCCGCTTGCTATCCCTAGAGCCGTGTCCTGCGTCCACTTGGGCTTGCGGACCTCCGGTTCTCCCTTGTTGGGCTCGATTGTGGGTGGGGAAGTCGGCGGATGAATCCTTTCAATTTTTTCATGGCTCTCAATTAAATTTCCCATGAACCCAAAACTAAAAGAAGTATGGAGGAAGGTTCAGGTCCTTCCGCCAAAAAATTTGTCGCTGATGTTTCCAATGCTAGATTCTTTTTTGTGCACTCATTGGACCCTTCAAAGCCTTTGAGTGCCAAAAGTCCATTTTGGATCCATAAAGCACTGCAATCAATTGCAAGCTCTCCTAAAAGCGTCAAGAAGCTCCAGTCTGGAGATCTTCTTGTTGAGATGTCTACTGTGGCCTACAGTTCCACACTTATCAACACCAGCATGCTGCTTGAGACTCCGGTCAAAATAACACCACACGGTTACCTAAATTCATCTCGAGGTGTTGTCTCCTCTCGGGATCTTATTGATTGCACTGAGGAGGAACTTCTCGAAGAACTGAGGAGCCAACATGTTACGGGTGTGCGGCGTATTTCTTTCAGGAGGAATGGGCAGTTTGTCCCATCCTGGAACATTATCTTGACATTCAACTGCCCTTCCCTGCCTACATCCATCAAGGCAGGGTATCTCCACCTCGAGGTACGACCGTACATTCCTAACCCGTTGAGATGTTTTAGGTGCCAGTCGTACGGCCACTCTCAGCAGTCATGTAGGAGTACTCCTAGGTGTGGACGCTGTGGTGCCACAGAGCATCTACTCTCAGAATGTGTGGCCGAGGCCGAGTTTTGTGTGAACTGCAAGGGTTCACACCCAGCATCAGCCAAAGATTGTCCCAAGTGGAAGGAGGAGAAGGAAATCCAAAGGCTCAAAACGGTGGAAAATATTTCCTATCCTGAGGCCAGAAGAAGAGTGGTTCCCGTTACATCTGATCGGCGATCATACGCTTCAGTGGTGGTTGCCAAATCTACGGTTGGCATTCAGACCGACGCTCAGATCTCCCCTAACTGTCCATTCAATATGGAGGAAATCATCGCAGCCGGACTGGAGGCACTCCAGTCGCGAGCTAGGAGTCTGAAAGCGGCACCCGCCACTTCACCGAAGCAGACTCACTCCAACACCAGCAAGGGCACTCAGTCCACTTCTTCTGGCAAAAACGCCAACACTAACACCAACACCAAGGTCAAGGATAAGAAGAGCATTTCTTCTCCTTCAAAGTCTCAGCCAAACAATCAACGGCGAGCGAATCCCGCCAAGACACTTGGGACAAAGCATTCACCAATCTTGGCCCCTGGTCACACACCACCAAATCTGGGGGAACGCTCACCAGAGGAAATGGAGGCTGACCAAGTTTAATCATTTCCTTTTTCATTTCATTTTTACCCATGGGTTCAATAATTCAGTGGAACTGCCGAGGTTTTCGCACCAGTTTTGATGACGTGAAACATCTGCTTTATTTGTACTCTCCGGTGTGCCTTTGTCTTCAGGAGACAAAGCTTAAACCATCGGACCTGCTTTCAGTTCGAGGCTACAGTGCATTTCGGACAGACCACTCGTCTGGAAATATAGCCTGTGGGGGTGTCGCTATTCTCGTTCCTCACAGGGTTCCGGTATCTTCCGTCGCGGTTTCCACAACTGTGCAGGCCGTGGCGGTTCGTATTTCTATGCCTGTGCCTCTTACTGTTTGCAGTGTTTATCTACCACCGGATGAGGATGTTAGCGTCTCTGTTCTGGAGAGCTTGATTGATCAGCTGCCCTCTCCCTTCCTTCTTTTGGGTGACTTTAATGCTCATCATCCTTTGTGGGGTAGTGTCAGCGCCAGCGCTAGAGGTCGTCGCATAGAGTCTCTTCTGTGCTCGGCCTCTGTGTGCCTTTTAAACACCGGTGCTGACACTTACTTCCATGAGCCGACAAGATCTTTCAGTGCGATCGATTTGACCTTGGGTTCACCATCGATCATTGCTGACTGGTCGTGGACGGTGTGTAAGGATCTCCACGGGAGCGACCACTTCCCAATCGTCCTCTGGCACCATGCAAACGTGCCATATTCTGCCTCCCGCCCACCTCGATGGAGGATGGATTGTGCCAGATGGGAGGTCTTCACATCGTCCGCGGTGATATCTTCTGAAATGGTGACCCAAGAGTCAATCGACGCAGCTGTACTTAAAGTCACAACTTGTATTCTTCAGGCAGCTGATCTTTCAATTCGTAAGACATCTACGAAGCTCCCCAGAATTCCGAAACCTTGGTGGAACCCTAAATGCGCAGCAGCTAGGAGAGCTCAACACAAGGCCTGGTCTACTTTTCGGCGTTATCCAACCGAGGCTAATCTCGTTGCTTTTAAACGTGCTAAATCCTATGCTCGGTTGGTACGTCGACGTAGCAAGAGGGAGTCTTGGATCCAGTATGTATCATCTCTTACCTCACGTGCCAATTCGAAAACTGTGTGGGAAAGGATTCGTAAGATCCGGGGAACCTACAGTTCACACCAGATTGCCATTCTCGAGAGTAACGGCTGCACATATGCTGACGTCGGGGAGATTGCAGACTGTCTGGGGGAGGCGTTTGCCTCCGTTTCGAGTGATCTGGCGTATCCGGCCTCCTTTCATAGGATTCAGTCCTCCGCGGAACGCCAGAGAATCTCTTTTGCGCCGTATACCAACACTGGTTATAACTCCCCCTTCAGCATGTGTGAACTTCGGGTGGCTCTGCATCGGTCCGGGGCTACTTCTGTCGGTCCCGATGACATCCACTACGACATGCTCCGTCATCTCTCCCAGTCGTCTCTCGAGAACCTTTTAATCTTATACAACCGCATCTGGTTAGAACACAGTTTCCCGGAGTCTTGGCGAAAGGCTTTTGTTCTACCTTTTCCGAAGCCTGGCAAGGATCCTAAGTCTCCCTCTAGTTATCGCCCAATTGCTCTCACTAGCTGTCTGTGTAAAGTTCTCGAACGCATGGTTAACTCACGATTAATTCATTTTTTAGAACATCATCAATTACTTTCACCATCACAAAGCGGTTTTCGGCGTCATCGTTCACCTCACGATCATCTCCTGCACCTTGAGACATCTGTGCGCGAGGCGTTCGTGCGTAGGCAGCACCTGGTTTCTGTATTCTTTGACATCGAGAAGGCCTATGATCGTGCGTGGCGGCACGGGATTATCCGTGACCTCCGCGCATGCGGATTGCGAGGGAATCTTCCGACCTTTATTGTAAATTTTCTTCGCAATCGGGTGTTCCAGGTGCGCCTGGGTACGACGCTATCTGCAACATTCCATCAAGAACAAGGTGTTCCTCAAGGTTGCATTTTATCTGTCACATTGTTCATCCTTCGCATTAATTGTCTCCTCACAAATCTTCCTCCTGCGGTTTCGGCTACTGTGTATGTCGATGACTTGCACATCTTCTGCTCGTCATCGAGCATGCGTTTCATTGAAAGGCAGTTGCAGTCTAGTATTAATCAGATTTTTAAAGCGGCAAATAGCAATGGTTTCGTTCTTTCTCCCGACAAGACAGCGTGTGTTCATTTCTGCCGGAGGCGTGGCCTCCATCCTGACCCCGAGCTGTATTTGGACCGTGCAGCCATTCCAGTTTGGCCGGAGACCAAGTTTCTTGGACTGACCGTCGACCGTGCGCTTACGTTCCGTGTGCACGTTCGGCGGCTCAAGATTTCCTGTCTGCGTGCTCTTTCTATTCTAAAAATCCTTTCGAGAGTTTCGTGGGGCGCAGACAGGATCTCTTTGTTTCGCATTTACCACTCCTTAATTCGGTCGAAACTGGATTACGGCTGTATCGTGTATGGCTCGGCTCGTCCTTCCGTTCTCCGGCCTTTGGACGCTGTTCATCATCAGGCACTGCGTCTTTGTACGGGAGCATTTCGAACATCTCCGATTCCCAGCCTTTACGCTGATGCGAACGAACCATCGCTTGAATTACGCCGTCTGCAGCTGTCTGTCCACTTTTACTTAAAACTTCGGTCTCTTCCAGACCATCCTTTGTACGGTGCAGTTTTCCATCCTCAGCATGCTCGTTTATTTGCGAACCGGCCCTCGTGCGTTCCAACCTTCGGTCTTCGTATGGCGGCCGTAGCTCGTGATGCAGGGCTCGGCTTGTCGCTTGTTGCAGCGATCAGGGGCTTTGGGGATCCTCCATGGCACCCACTTGGTGTCATGGTTGATACCACCTTTACGTCTTTCGACAAATCCTCAACCCCTGCGTCAGTGTACCAGCAGCTCTTCGCTGAGCATCGTGCCCTCAAATCTGAATACACTCCCATTTTCACTGATGGCTCCAAGATGCATGGAGTCGTTGGATCCGCAGCTGTCTGTGTTGATGACGTGTCAGTAGCGCGGATCCCAGCTGGGGCCACGGTGTTTTCGGCGGAGATGCATGCTGTGTATCTTGCACTTCTTCATGTTCAGTCGAGTTCTCATCATAGTGCTATGGTCTATACGGATTCCTTAAGTGTCCTGCAGTCTTTGTCATCGCTGGACTATTGTAATCATCCTTTTCTTTTGAACGTACGGGGGCTTCTTCGTTCCTTGCTCGAGGCCGGTGTCCAGATTCAATTCGTCTGGATTCCTGGGCATGTTGGAATCTCAGGTAACGAGTGTGCTGATGCGGCCGCTAGATCTGCTTCCTCTTTGGTTGTCACACCCTTGCGACTCTTTCATCGCGATTTTCGATTTCTTGTTCGTGATCATATCAAACGAACGTGGCAGGGTCTGTGGGACCAACAGGTGGAAAATAAACTGCATCGTATAAAACCTACTCTCGAAATCTGGAACTCCTCATCTCGTCGGAACCGCAGGGAGGAAGTGGTGCTTGCGCGTCTCCGCATTGGGCATTGTCGTTTCACTCACCGCTTTTTGCTGTGTGGCGACACTGCACCGATGTGTGAGACGTGCAACTGCCGACTCACCGTCACTCATCTTTTGTGTACCTGTGTTCGTTTTCGTGATGTACGTTTTCATTTCTTTCATTCTCATTTGTTGAACGAGGACGCCGCTACACTGCAGCGGCTCCTCAATGACCACTGCAATACTGTTGTTGTTTTTTCATTTTTTAAACAAATTGACTATTTTAGACGTATCTAGATTTTAGCCCTATCATCATCCTCATTTTTCAGTTTTACTGAATCAGCTAGATTTTAATCTTTGTATCATGTTTTTAGTACTGTTTGTTTCATTATCTTTTTTAGCCCTTTCATCGTTCTCATTCTTCAGTTTTATTTGATCAGCCATATTTTAAACTTTATCGCACATTTTTTAATACTGTTTGTTTGTCTGTCTTTTGTCTGGCGCTCTTTGGCCAACCATGGCCCTTGCGCCATTAAAATCAACCAACCAACCAACCAACCATATCTCCGAAGCTTTTTAATGCCACATTGGAGGGTGTTTTTCAGTCACTGAGCTGGGAAAACAAGATGATAAAGATTAATGGAGATTATCTAACCCACCTTCGTTTTGCTGATGACGTAGTCATTTTTGCAACTAGCCCATCAGAGCTGCAGAGTATGATCCAGGAACTTGCTGACAAGAGTAAAGAAGTGGGATTAAAAATGAACTTTCAGAAGACAAAAGTGATGTTCAATGCTTTTACAAGAAATGAAGATTTATCGATTGATGGAGAAAAGCTGGAGATTACAGACACGTACGTTTATCTTGGACAGCAGATATCAAGTGAGGGTCACATTGATGAAGAAATTAATCGGCGTACAAAACTTGCCTGGAGAGCTTTTGGAAGAAATAGCATAATTTTCAAGAGCAATATGCCATTATGTCTTAAAAGAAAAGTGTTTGATCAATGCATCCTTCCAGTGCTTACGTATGGTGCAGAGACGTGGACCTTAGCTAAAAGAGACATACAAAGGCTGCAGACAACTCAAAGCAGCATAGAGAGGTGCATACTTGGTGTAACCAGGAGAGATAAGAAGAGGAACTCGTGGATCCGAAAAATGACAAGAGTGGAAGACATCATGATCAGAGTTAAATCCCTGAAATGGCAATGGGCTGGACATACTGCCAGAAGGACAGATCATCGATGGACAGCCTAAATTTTAGATTGGATTCCAAGGGACAGGAAAAGACCCAGAAGAAGACCACATGGGAGATGGGTGGATGAAATTCGAAAGTATGCAGGGGTGACATGGAGGAGACTGGCACAAGACAGACCGTTGTGAAGGAAACTTGGGGAGACCTTCGTCCAGCAGTGGATTGATAATATTTGACAATGATGATGATGATGATGATGTAAGACCATAACACATTCACAAAAAATACACTTAGTATTTTATTTTGCATTGTTCAGTCAGAAACAATGTAAACAAAATCCCCTACAGAGTTGCAAAATTAATCAAGAAAGAGTTGCAGCACTTTTGAACTTAAGTATTGACCAGAACCATTGGAGTATACTTTCAAAAACACTTAGTCCTATCAGAATGACTACTGAGGATTATTATTATGCGAATTGTGTGTTTAAAATATAAAGTTCGAAAAATTATTTTTGTCCGGGTTTTTAGCGATTCGGACCACTGTGGGTCGGTCCGTCCGTCCCTCCTGCACCCACCGAATCCATACTCGCTTCACTGTGGCTAGATGTCGTTCCACACGGGCGCCGATGTCTCGGTACGATAAACCGCTGTCGCAATAAGCCGCTATTCGTCCTCTGTCGAACTCCGAAACGTGCTGGAATGACTGCCGTATTCTGCGACGAGGCATCAGGAAGCTTCCCACGCACAGGTCCGGCAGCGCAACACACTTCCGCTACTTACACATCGCCTTCTGTGCACCCTTGTTATAGTGGTTCTCGGTGGCGTGCCGGGCCCAAAACCCCTGAAGATTAAGAAAGCCTTCGAACTGGTCTGTGACGTCAGAGCTAGTGGGCCGACCGACTCGAGCCTCGAGCTCTCCGCTCGTGAAAACGCCAACGAAGTACCTCGGTGTTTCCGCAGGGAAATAATTTCTCGAGTATGATACTAGACAATTTGCGCACACAGAAATATATTGACTATGGTTTTTTTCTTTGTAATTTTTATCCTTAGAAAGATTACATCCTTAGAAAGATCGAAAGATTACATTTTTAGCTTTCATTTTTTTTTCTCAGTTTACAGCACTGATACCGGTAAATCGGGGAATTCCAAAGTTTTGCTCTTGTGCTGGGAAATGATTTCATGTACGGGTCTTAAAACTAGATATTTCAAGAAATGTTTCCTTTTTTTTTTTTTTTTTTTCAATTTGGCTAAAGAAACACAAACATAATAGTTTTTTCACGCATAACTTGAAAACCCCAACATTTTACGTTAAGCATTTTTGCAACTATGATTTTTTGAATGGCGAATTTGTAGGACTTTATGAACATAATCATTTCACTTAAAACTTTTAGAAATGCTATTCGCGTTCGATTTATTAAAAAAGAAAGACCGTTCTTTAATTACGTAACGTACGCGAAAGCAAAATTTCTGATTTAGTTAATATATTTCCTGAAAATACGGTAAGACGTGTGCTCAGATCTTACAACTACTTCTAGAAAGTAAAAAAAAAAAAAAAAAAAAAAAAACATTATAAATTAAAATCCCTCAGGAAAAAGGTCTCGTTAGATAAATATCGAAGGTATTAATTTGGATATCTTCGAATTTATCCCCATAACATTGCAAAATTTATGCTGGGAAATCAGAATGTCACATCCTTTTTTCCCCTAACTTTGTAAAAACATATTTTACACAAAAGGTATTAATTTTCTCCAGCAGTTTATTCATTAAAAGGCAAACTTTTTTTTTTCAACTGAAAATATTGAAAATGTCAATTAACACATTAACAGACTCCCCCAAAAAACGTAAAACACAAGTATCATCAAATGTGTTCCTTCATTATGCAAAAGTACTTCCTTTTTTGCACAATGTGCTTCTTGCAGAGAGAAACGTCTCACTGCCGCCAATATTCTTGAAACTATCCTTATACATGTGAATGATGTGACTAGGAATTCGACTAGGAATTAAAGTGCTATTTTGTAGAAGAGTTCAATGTAGACAATTCAAGTTCATAGTTTTCTAATCGGAACCTCAAGTTAAACTTACTTTAACTTAAATTGTACGCAGAACATTCTATCGTGAGAATAATTAGGCTTAACTAGCCTTTGAATTCACGGTGGGTTCAAAATCCTTTATTGGTATGGAAGAAATCCATCTTCTTTGAAGTCTTTCATCTTTAGAAAAGCTGAAAACAGTGGCTTTTAGACGTGTTTGTAATTAGATCTACATAAAAGCACCAGATATTTTCCACGAATGTTGTATAAAAACGCTAATTCACGTGCACGAGCTTCGCACGAACGCGAAGCTAATATTGGCACTTCCCTTACGTTTGCCCTTTGACCCCTCTGGAGAGAGGGATTGCGATGGCCCTCTGACGGTGACGTCACACCCTTTCGCATTTCGCGCGCTGGGGCTTTCTCTCCAGGGGGTTTTAGCCGGGCGCACATGATTTGCATATTCCCTGCAATGCTAATCGTTTGCATGTCGACTCGCGGGCGACGCATGCTGCGAATTTCAGGCCAATCGGATGCTTCCTTCTTGGTGTTGCATTTTGGGTGGCCGGCAGTGTAGATGTCTGTTCCTCCATTGTTCCCGTAATGTTTCAATGTGATTGGCGGCGTGTTTTCATATTTCGCAATTTCTTCATTTTTTTCTGACGATTTGAAGCTGATTTAACGTGGTGAAAATACTGTGAAGTCCCCTCACATGCAGTCATTTTATTATGAACCGCATACCAAGGAAATACTTGGGCAAATTCATGCTTCTGTGAAAGATAAGATATATAGCATAGAGCTGTCTGCTTTTTATGCTTATGTTTCATAAATTACACTGACGGAAAAAAATCCCAACACCAAGAAGGGGTTGTGTTAGATAAACGACAGTTGGTAGGCGGTGAGAGTACATCTGTAAGATGACGTCTATGCAAATTTCGCGCTCGGCGCATACGTGTGGCGCTAGTAGCGCCCCTCGGAACATGCAAACCAGGTTTGCTGTAAATACGCGCTGTAACGTTCGTGAGCGTTAGTTATCGTTGAGATTCGACGTAGTGTGTTGATGTTAGTCAAGAATGCCTTTAAGAAGACGAAGAAGCCATTATCAACAGCTCACGGAGTTTGAACGAGGTCGTGTAATAGGGCTACGAGAAAGTGGATTTTCTTTCCGCAATATTGCAGAATGACTTGGCAGGAATGTAGCCGCCGTGCATCATTGTTGGCAGCGGTGGTCAAGGGAAGGTGCTGCCTCAAGAAGACCGGGTTCCTGCCGGCCACGTGGCACTACTGAGAGGGAAGACCGCCGTGTACTGCGTATGGCCGTGGCGCATCGTACTGCGTCTGCGGCAGCGATTCGAGCTGCAGTTGCTACCACAGTGACACAACGAACTGTTACAAATCGGTTACTTGAAGGACAGCTCCGAGCCAGACGCCCTCCAGCGTGCATTCCACTTACACCAAACCACTGCCGTTTGCGACTTCAGTGGTGTCAAGCTAGAGCTCATTGAAGGACGGAGTGGAGATCTTTTGTGTTTTCTGATGAAAGCCGGTTCTGCCTGGGTACCAGTGATGGTCGTGTGTTGGTTAGATGGAGGCCAGGTGAGCGCCTGCAACCAACCTGTCTGCGGCCGAGACACACTGGACCTACACCTGGAGTTATGGTCTGGGGAGCAATTTCCTATGACAGCAGGAGCACTCTCGTGGTTATCCCACGCACCCTGACGGCCCAGTTGTACGTCGGTCTGGTGATTCAACCTGTTGCGCTGCCATTCATGAACAGCATTCCAGGGGGTGTTTTCCAACAGGATAACGCTCGTCCGCATACCGCTGATGTAACCCAACATGCTCTACAGAGTGTCGACATGTTGCCGTGGCCTGCTAGATCACCAGATCTTTCTCCAATCGAGCACGTATGGGACATCATTGGACGACACCTCCAGCGTCACCCCCAACCAGCATTAACCGTCCCTGTATTGACCGACCAAGTGCAACAGGCATGGAACTCCATCCCACAAACTGACATCCAGCACCTGTATACGACACAATGCATGAACGTTTGCGTGCTTGCATTCAACATTCTGGCGGTTACACCGGTTATTAATGTACCAACATTTCAATGGCTTTTCTCGCGCTTATATTAAGCTGTGATCTTGAAACCTTAATCGATTAAATATGTTACCTATACAAATGTATTGCCGCCATTTCATTCTTCTACAACTATTTTTTCGTGGTGTTAGTTTTTTTCCCGTCAGTGTATTTCGTCTTACTTTTTTCAGTTTTATATCATATTTGAATTGACCGCCCAAAGAGAGCACAACTTTAAGGCTAAACCGTATCATTGTTGTGGTAAAGATGAATGAAATGCCCAGCCTGGTTGCAATTTCATAGCAGCATCTGATGATTCACGCTAGCGAGAAATCTCACCAATGCGCTGATTGGATTCAACCTTACAGTGTTAAAATAGCGAATGATTTCATTTTAACACATTGAATTTTACCTTACAGTATTTTAACATACACAAATTGCAGTCATATTGCTTTCTAGTCACACACACACACGTCACATAGCTTTCCACATTGGTGAAAAACTTCACCAATGTACAAATACGTAACAAGTCATTTACGCAAAAATGTCATCTATTAGCTTAGCTATGGATTCACACTGGTAAGAAACCTCATCAATGTGACCTTTGTAACAAGTCATTTACACATAAAGAAAATCTGTTAATTCCTGTCCATTTACATGCTTGCATTGCAAAGTGTGCATTTTATTAATGCTCATCAACTGCGTCAATATACACTGAACAGCAATTGAATTAGAGACAGTTATGCAAATGTGGCGCTGTGGGCAGTAATATAAACGGAAACAACTTGACGTATGCAGCGATCCGACAATTTTTTTTTTTTTTTTTGATCGGAGGTTTAACGACCACCGTGAGCAACTCAATGGGCTATAAGCAGTCGCCCGTCCCTAATTTAGGGTCACTGGTTCCAGGGAAGGGAGAGAGCCAGTGCCGTAAGACAAACACAACATCCATGCCTCACCGGGATTCGAACCCGGACCCCTTATGGACGAATGATCAGAGGCCAACGCCTTAGACCACTGCGCCACCGGGGCGGCTGATCCGACAATATAAGGAGTGATGCGACAGGAATCAGTAAGAGTCGGACGCAGTATGGGTAAGACGAAGGTTCTAAGCGCATTTGATCGTGGGAAAATTGTTGGAGCCTAACAAATGTGTCACTCCATCTCGGAAGTCGTGCAGCCACTGGGATTTTCACGAGCCATTGTGTCACGGGTGCACCGTGAGTACACGGAATCTTGTAAAACCATCCCTGCAAGGGCCAACTGCCGTGGACAACAGCGTGTGGATGAGCGGGGTCATCGTCGGCTAGCTCGCATTGTAACAGCGGATAGACGGGCCACAGTGCAAGAAATCACTCGGCAATTTAACGCTGGTGCACAAAAACGTGTAAGCAGCCACACCATCCAGAACCAACTCCTCGCTATGGGGTACAGAAACCATCGTCCCACGAGGGTACCGCTGCTGACCGCACATCACAGGGTGCAAAGATTAGCATGGGCGCGGGAACGTCTCGGCATGGACTCGACAAGACACCGGAAGCCTTGGGAAGCCATACGGATCCACGACCCCTGAACAAGCTCACACAGTTCACAAAGATTTGATGGAGGGGGATCATCTCTCTCGATGGCATCACAGATGTGCTAGATGGGATTGAGGTCAGGTGACCTAGCTGGCCAAGGAAGAGGGGTCACGTGGGTGGAGTGTTTATCCAACATTTCGGATACAATTCGGGAGCTGCATTGTCTTGTTGAAGGATGAGGTCCCCAGTGGGATGTTAAAGACGCACAAACGGGAACAAATGGTTGTCCAGGATATCCCGGTAACGTTAACCTGCGAGGGACGATGTCACGCGTACCAGGGGTCCCAATTCAGTCCACGTAAACAGTCCCCAGACGAGAATACCACCCCCACCAGCTTGAAGAGTACCCTGCTGGCAAGAAGGATCCATCGCTTCATGTGGTTTACGCCGTACTCGTATCCTGCCATCCGCACGTACCATCGTGAATCTCGACTCATCAGTCCAGGCATCATTTTCCACATGTCTAGGGTCCAATGGCGATGTTCCCGCGCCCATGCTAATCTTTGCACTCTGTGACGTGCGGTTAGCAGCGGTACCCTCGTGGGACGATGGCTTCTTTACCTCATAGTGAGGACATGGTTCCGGATGGTTTGGCTGCTTACACGATTTTGTGTACCAGCGTTAAATTGCCGAGTGATCTCTTGGCCCGTGTATCCGCTGTTACAATGCGAGCTAGCCGACGGTGGCCCCGCTCATCTACACGCTGTTGTCCATGGCAGTTGGCCCTTGCAGGGATGGTTTTACCGGATTCGATGTACTCACGGTGCACCCGTGACACAGTGGCTCGTGTAAAGCCCAGTGCCTACACGACTTCCGAGATGGAGTGACCCATTGGTCGGGCCCCCGACAATTTGCCCACGATCAAATGCGCTTAGATCCTTCGTCGTCCGACTCTTACTGATTCCCGTCGCATCACTCCTTATATTGGAGGATCGCTACATAAGTCATGTCGTTTCCGTTTACAACACCACGAGCCGCGGTTGGCTTAGTGGTTAGTGTTTTAGACTATCTATGTTGGATCCACAGGTTCAAGCCTGGGCTGATCTTTCAGAGGTGGTGTGATTTACTAACAATCGCTGAATATCCGCCGTGCATCGGACGAGCACGTTAAGTGACGGCCCCCAGGCTGGACCCACTGGTTAAATGGGTATCCTTTCCTATATCCCACCTGAAATTCTCTCACCCCTCTATGTGCAATATCGTACTTGTACGGTGGCGCCATCTACTGTACTCTAATCTCACTACAGACTGTTCTGTCAAAAGTCGCTAGACTTGCTCTCATTCCTTCCGTTTCTGTGTCCTGCCCAAAAGGCGATCTCGCTGTAGGTGGCTGGGACCTAAACTCTACTCACTGTGGACGGAAGTCCTACAAGAAGACGGTGGCGCCATCTACTGTACTCTAATCTCACTACAAACTGTTCTGTCAAAGTCGCTAGACTTGCTCTCATTCCTTCCGTTTCTTTGTCCTGCCCAAAAGGCGATCTCGCTGTAGGTGGCTGGGACCTAAACTCTACTCACTGTGGACGGAAGTCCTACAAGAAGACGGTGGCGCCATCTACTGTACTCTAATCTCACTACAAACTGTTCTGTCAAAGTCGCTAGACTTGCTCTCATTCCTTCCGTTTCTGTGTCCTGCCCAAAAGGCGATCTCGCTGTAGGTGGCTGGGACCTAAACTCTACTCACTGTGGACGGAAGTCCTACAAGAAGACGGTGGCGCCATCTACTGTACTCTAATCTCACTACAAACTGTTCTGTCAAAGTCGCTAGACTTGCTCTCATTCCTTCCGTTTCTGTGTCCTGCCCAAAAGGCGATCTCGCTGTAGGTGGCTGGGACCTAAACTCTACTCACTGTGGACGGAAGTCCTACAAGAAGACGGTGGCGCCATCTACTGTACTCTAATCTCACTACAAACTGTTCTGTCAAAGTCGCTAGACTTGCTCTCATTCCTTCCGTTTCTGTGTCCTGCCCAAAAGGCGATCTCGCTGTAGGTGGCTGGGACCTAAACTCTACTACCTGTGGACGGAAGTCCTACAATAAAATGACGCTGACTCCCCCTGAGTTTACAGCACCACATTTGCATAACGCCAGCTGTCTCTAATTCAATTGCTCTTCAGTGTACACAGTACACGTCTCGCAATGGCAGCTGGCTTAGGAAATTGAGAATTCTTTTACCACGGTAACAAATCCACAGCTTTAAAGTGTGTTTCTCCCATGCGTAATTCCACATACTTACAAATTTCATCTGGATCAGGATAATGAATTTGAAACTCATCTTCTAAATCTTTAAATATGCCAGCTGATTTTTTCCCGGAGAAATAAGCTTGCTGAAGAAATCAAGCAACAGATCTAGAAGTAGCACCACCCGTGTACTTAACACTAGAAATTCTTTAATTTTTGGTAACCAGTTTATAACAATAATATCCAGGGAATTATTTTTTTAATTACAGTCTTTCGTTATGGTAACTTATAAACAATGAAGGATATATATATAAAGAATTCAGTAATGAAATTCAACATGTGTAATGCCATGCCCGTGCCCAGTTTCCGTAGACGAACCCGGGCCCGAGCTGATCTCTAAACAGCGCCACTGGGGTAGTTCCGGTTTACCAACTCAAACCACAAATGTTTGGTAGGATTCATGCCCGACGAATTTAGGGACCATGAAAATAAATGGAATTCCTCTTCATGTTCTTGGAACCATTCCTGACATGGAGCATTGTCTTGTTGAAAGGCGCCATCTCCGTCAAAAAATACAGTCGCCACAAAAGGGTGTGTTTGGTCAGCCACGATGTTCAGGTATGTGACAGCTGTCAAAGTTCACTGTACAAGGAGAATTGGTCCATGTGTTCTTCGAGGAAATATTTCCCACACCATCACAATCCCTCCAGCCACCATGATCCATCTCGCAGTGTGGCCAGGTGAGAAGGCTTCCTTGGGTAAACGTCGCACATGAGCGCGTCCGTCGGCATAACACAAAAAAAAAAAAAACCAAGATTCGTTTGACCATGAGGCCCTCTTCCAGCCTTCTACACTAAGAGGCCCTCTTCCAGTCTTCTACACCATGGGGGCCCTTTTCCTGCCCAGTCTGAGGCCCTCTTCCAGAAAACGGAATTCGTCTGACCACGAGGCACTCTTCCAAACGGAATTCGTCTGACCATGAGGCCCTCTTCCAGAAACGGAATTCGTCTAACCATGAAGCCTTCTTCCAGTCTTCTACATCATGAGGTCCTGTTCCAGTCCAGTCTGAGGCCCTCTTCCAGAAAATGGAATTTGTCTGACCATGAAGCCCTCTTCCAGAAACGGAATTCGTCTAACCATGAAGCCTTCTTCCAGTCTTCTACATCATGAGGCCCATGTTCCAGTCCAGTCTGAGGCCCTCTTCCAGAAAATGGAATTTGTCTGACCATGAGGCCCTCTTCAAGAAACGGAATTTTTCTGACCATGAAGCCTTCTTCCAGTCTTCTACATCATGAGGCCCTCTTCCAGTCCAGTCTGGACCCTCTTCCAGAAAACGGAATTCGTCTGACCATGAGGCCCTCTTCCAGTCTTCTACACCATGAGGCGCCCTTCTAGTCTTCTACATCATGAGGCTCTCTTCCAGTCCAGTCTGAGGCCCTCTTCCAGAAAACGGAATTCGTCTGACCATGAGGCCATCTTCCAGTCTTCTACACCATGAGGCTCTCTTCTAGTCTTCTACATCATGAGGCCCTGTCCCAGTCCAGTCTGAGGCCCTCTTCCAGAAAACGGAATTCGTCTGACCATGAGGCCCTCTTCCAGTCTTCTACACCATGAGGCGCCCTTCTAGTCTTCTACATCATGAGGCTCTCTTCCAGTCCAGTCTGAGGCCCTCTTCCAGAAAACGGAATTCGTCTGACCATGAGGCCATCTTCCAGTCTTCTACACCATGAGGCGCTCTTCTAGAATCTTCTACACCATGAGGCCCTGTCCTAGTCCAGTCTGACGCCCTCTTCCAGAAAACGGAATTCGTCTGACCATGAGGCCTTCTTCCAATATCTTCTACACCATGAGGCTCTTTTAGAATCTTGAGGCCCTCTTCCAGTATAGTGTCAATGATTACGAGCCCACTGCAAGCGATGACGAGAGTTAGCAGCTGTGATCATAGGCACACGAATGAATCTGCGGCTGCGGAGACCCATATCCAAGAAAGTACGATGAACTGTATGTTCGGACACATTCACCGCAATTGAAATTATGGGTACTAGGTGCCACAGTAGCCTTTCTATTGCTGCGGCCAAGACAAGATAGCCGGCGTTGACCTCAGGCGTCAGCGCCTGCCAACGTCTTGTCGACGGCTCGAAGTGTCACTTATTTCGGACCATCTTATTAACTACTGCGTAGCGTAAACAGTATACCACTGTCGCTGTTTCGGAGATGCTGTTACCAATGCGTCTCTCCATAACGATCTAGCCGTTGTCGAAATCAGATAATAACGATGACGATATAACGGTCTGCCTTTTTCGAAATCTTTGTTTTTCCCGCGTTGAGACGAAACGAAATACTGATTGAGAGAGTTCTGTAAATATCATTCCCGACCTTGGAGCTTGACGCTGCTTTTTTTGCATAACACAAGGGTGGTTTTAATGTTTTGGCTGATCGGTGTATGTTCCGATCGTCTTCCGTGTTACGCTTTAGGTTCGATTGGAAGCCTTTTTTGAAAAGGTGTTTGCTTTTAAATATTCTTCTCGACATTAAAATCGCATTATGCAGAAAAAAATGAGCCGTAAACACAAAAGATATAGAATATGAAATGGGTAATGTATGATTACATTTCTAAGACAGTACACACAGGTAGTGACCATAGATTGGTGAGATGTAAGATGCACCTCAACACTAAACTCGAACGTAGCAAGCTCATAAGACAAACAAAATGTATTGACATAACCAACCTTAAAAAACACCATAATACCTTCAAATTGGAACTGAAGAACAGATTCTCTGCTTTAGAAGACCTAACATCGGAAGAAGTGGATATTTCTGAAGTTAACAGAAAAGTAACCAAAGCTCTTATGGAAACAGCAACAAAATTAGCTGGGTCTAAGAACAAGTTGCATGTAAATAAATTATCAGGAAAAACGAAAATGTTGATGCAAAAAAGAAGAGAGATGAGGACAACTAAAGAAGATGTGACTTCCAAAGTGGAATATATAGAGCTATGCAAGACAGTAAGAAAAAGTATCACTGAAGACGTAAGAAAATTCAACTGTGAACTAGTGAGGAAAGCAAATTGAAAACAACCAAAGCCTAAAGATAGCAAAGGGACATCTCAGTAAGGGAAGAAAACAGATTATGGCATTGAGAAAAGAAGATGGTTCTGTAACAAGAAATAGAGGCGAAATTTTGACAAGAGTGAAAGATTTCTACTCCAAATTATATGAAAGGGATGATACATGCACTCCAGACATCATGAAAGATACCAGTACCAGAGTTCTTCCAGTCCTTCCAGCAGAAGTTGCACATGCAATCAAGAACATGAAGCGGGGAAAAGCTCCAGGAGAAGATGGAATTACTGTAGACATCATACAAGAAGCAAGTGGAGAAATCGAAACAGTACTCGCCCAAATTTTCACTCGATGCCTTAATGAAGGGAAAATTCCTGAGGATTGGAACAACGCTACAATGATCTTGCTACATAAAAAAGGTGACATTGAGGATCTCAGGAACTACAGACCTATCAGCCTCCTATCAGTGGTTTATAAAATCTTCACTAAAGTTCTTTCACACCGCTTGAAGGGGACACTGGACATGGCTCAACCGAGAGAACAAGCTGGATTCAGGAGTGGCTACAGCACAATAGATCATATCCACGTACTGAGAGAACTAATTGAAAGAGCGAGGGAATATGAGCTTCCATTGTGCATGGCTTTTATCGATTATGAAAAGGCCTTTGATTCGGTGAAACCATCAGCAGTTACAATGGCTCTGAAATCCTGCGGTATTGAAGATGCATATATTAATATTATTAATAACATCTATGAAAATGCAAGTGCAAAGATTCGGCTGTTTGAAAATACAACACACATAAAAATTGGAAAAGGAGTGAGACAAGGTGACACCATATCTCCGAAGCTCTTTAATGCCACATTGGAAAATGTCTTTGAATCACTGAACTGGGAAAACAAAAGGATAAAGATTAATGGAGATTATCTAACCCACCTTCGTTTTGCTGATGACATAGTCATTTTTGCAACTACCCCATCAGAGCTACAGAGTATGATCCAGGAAGTTGCTGACAAGAGTAAAGAAGTGGGATTAAAAATGAACTTTCAGAAGACAAAAGTGATGAACAATGCTTTTACAAGAAATGAAGATTTATCGATTGATGGAGAAAAGCTGGAGATAACAGACACATACGTTTATCTTGGACAGCAGATATCAAGTGAGGGTCACATTGGTGAAGAAATTAATCGGCGTACAAAACTTGCCTGGAGAGCTTTTGGAAGAAACAGCATAATTTTCAAGAGCAATATGCCATTATGTCTTAAAAGAAAAGTGTTTGATCAATGCATCCTTCCAGTGCTTACGTATGGTGCAGAGACGTGGACCTTAGCTAAAAGAGACATACAAAGGCTGCAGACAACTCAAAGCAGCATGGAGAGGTGCATGCTTGGTGTAACCAGGAGAGATAAGAAGAGGAACACGTGGATCCGAAAAATGACAAGAGTGGAAGACATCATGATCAGAGTTAAATCCCTGAAATGGCAATGGGCTGGACATACTGCCAGAAGAACAGACCATCGATGGACAGCCGAAATTTTAGATTGGATTCCAAGGGACAGGAAAAGACCCAGAAGAAGACCACATGGAAGATGGGTGAATGAAATTCGAAAGTATGCGGGAGTGACATGGAGGAGACTGGCACAAGACAGACCGTTGTGGAGGAAACTTGGGGAGACCTTCGTCCAGCAGTGGATTGATAATGGTTGACAATGATGATGATGATGACATCAGTTTGACAGGATTACGTGAAGGCATTCAATTCCTTGTGTGACACCAAGTTGTACAATGCAGTTTGACACATGCCGCGGTATGGAGGAATACTCTAGCGGTGTCTCTTAATTTAGCCACATTACGAATGGTTAAGGAGAGGTTTCCAAGCGTCGTCAACTGTGATCTCACACATGCTGGATGGGTGACCGGTAAGTAGTGGTCAAGAACCCATTTGATTCCTGTTCCTGATCTCCAGTACGGCAGGAACTTATTCAGAGCACAAGGACTCATTGGTCATCTCCTTAAGATCTCGAGCGCAACACTGTACTTCATGACCAAAGTTAAAGCACTTATTCGTTTTTAGCTCCTGAGCTCCAGTACCGAAAGAACTTATTCCGAGCTCAAGGACTCATAAAATTAATGCACTTATTCAATTTCAGGTCTTCAGCTCCAGTACCGATAGAACTTATTGAGAGGTCAAGAACTCTTAACAGCTTGAGTACCAATTGGACTTCATGACCAAAGTCAAAGAACTTATTCCGTTTCAAGTCCTGAGCTTCAGTACCTAAAGAAGTTATTCAGAGTTCAACGACTCATTGGCCGTCTTCTTAAGATCTCCAGCGCTCATTGGACTTCATGACCAAAGTTAAAGCACTTATTCGATTTCAGATCCTGAGGTCCAGTACTGAAATAACTTACTCAGAGCTCAATGACTCTTGGTCATTGCACAAAGAGCTCGAGCACTCATTAGACTTCATGACCAAATCTCAAGCACCCGTTGGATTTTATGTCCAAAGTACCAGCATCTATTGGACTTGCTGTCCAAGGTTCAAGCACTCATTGAATTTTAGGTCCTTAGCTCCAGTACCGAATGAACTTATTCAGAGCTCAAGGATTCATTGCTCACCTCCTTAAGAGCTCCAGCACCAATTGGACTTCATGTCCAAGGTTCAAGCGCCCATTGGATTTCAGGTCCTGAGATTTAGTACGGAGTGAACTTATTCAGAGCTCAAGGATTCGTTGGTCATCTCCTTAAGAGCTCAAGTACCCATTGGACTTCATGACCAAAGTTAAAACAGTTATTTGATTTCAGGCCCTGAGCTCCAGTACCGAAATAACTTTTTCAGAGCTCAATCAATTTTGTTCATTACGTCAAACGCGTACAGAGCATATCTCAAGCACCCGTTGGACTTTATGTTCAAAGTTCCAGCATCTATTGGACTTGAGATCATGAGTTTCAGTTCCCAAGGAACTTATTCAGAGCTCAAGGATTCGTTGGTCATCTCCTTAAGAGCTCCAGTACCCATTGGACTTCATGACCAAAGTTAAAGCAGTTATTTGATTTCAGGCCCTGAGCTCCAGTACCGAAATAACTTTTTCAGAGCTCAATCAATTTTGTTCATTACGTCAAATGCGTACAGAGCAAATCTCAAGCACCCGTTGGACTTTATGTTCAAAGTTCCAGCATCTATTGGACTTGAGATCATGAGTTTCAGTTCCCAAGGAACTTATTCAGAGCTCAAGGATTCGTTGGTCATCTCCTTAAGAGCTCCAGTACCCATTGGACTTCATGACGAAAGTTAAAACAGTTATTTGATTTCAGGCCCTGAGCTCCAGTACCGAAATAACTTTTTCAGAGCTCAATGAATTTTGTTCATTACGTCAAACGCGTAAGGAGCATATCCCAAGCACCCGTTGGACTTTATGTCCAAAGTTCCAGCATCTATTGGACTTGAGATCCTGAGTTCCAGTACCGAAATAACTTATTCAAAGTTCGAGGACTCATTGGACATCTCATTAAAAACACGAGCACCCATTGGACTTCATGACCAAATCTCGAGCACTCATTAGATTTCTGAAAAGTGGGCACTTATTCTGAAAAGAGAATTTCCGTAATTAAAATTACTTTTTGTTTCCTTTATAGGTCTACTTTGGAAGCGTGGGAAGAATCTGTATCCAAAGTATTTTCCATACAGTGCTTTCATTGGCTGAAAAATCAGAGGAAAGGATTCGAATCTCTTTACAGAGTCTTGAAACCTGGAGGAGAAGCTGCAATAATGTTTACTTTGAGCACGCCAACATGGAACTGTTATCCAGAACTCATTAACGACCATAAGTGGAACAAATACCTTAAGGTAAGAAATGCGTTCCAATGCAATCAATTTCCTTCACAAGTTTTAAGGGGAGCTAGGAGGTAAACGACGATCACGTGGTTTGCTGTAAGGTCTATAACAGTCGCTCATCACTAATTTGGGGCCACAGGTTCAAAGGAGGAAAGGAGAGAGAAAGTGCAGCAAAACGAACACAAAACCCATGCCTAAGCGGGATTCGAACCCAGACCCATCTCGGACGAGATATCGGAAGCCAGCGCTCAGAAAACGGCGCTACCGGGCCGGCAATGTGATTCGCTCTAATTGTGAGACCAATATCAAGGATGGCATCAGCATCCTTTGACGCAGAAAAACACTGGGTGTCTTGGTAATTCCTGTGATCGCCTCTTATGGGGATAGAGTCGAAATCGTATCCATGCCCTGTGGTAAAGGGGTATTCGGTACACTGTGGACAAGAGCACCTCTGTCTAACAGAGAATAGAATTCACGACGAACTGCCGAGTGAACAAATACATTTTACAGGTACCCCGTGATCATGGAAGGAGACAATTGGAGTAAAACGAAACGCCGAACCCGTGGATGACGAATACCGAGAGGAAGAGTGACTTTCACTGACAATTAAACACCTGAATGACGGATATAGAGAGCAAGAAGGACTTTGACTGACAATTGAACTCCTGAATGACGGATATCGAGAGGAACAAGTACTTTGACTGACAACTGAATTCCTGAATGATGGATATCGAGAGGAAGAAGAACTTTGACTGACAACTGAATTTCTGAATGACGGATAACGAGAGGAAGAAGGACTTTGGCTAACAACCGAACTCCTGAATGACGGTTATCGAGAGGAAGAAGGAATTTAACTGACAACTGAAATCCTGAATGACGGATATGGAAAGGAAGAAGAGCTTTGAATGACAACTGAATTCCTAAATGACGGATATCGAGAGGAACAAGTACTTTGACTGACAACTGAATTCCTAAATGACGGATATCGAGAGGAACAAGTACTTTGACTGACAACTGAATTCCTGAATGATGGATATCGAGAGGAAGAAGAACTTTGACTGACAACTGAATTTCTGAATGACGGATAACGAGAGGAAGAAGGACTTTGGCTGACAACCGAACTCCTGAATGACGGTTATCGAGAGGAAGAAGGAATTTAACTGACAACTGAAATCCTGAATGACGGATATGGAAAGGAAGAAGAGCTTTGAATGACAACTGAATTCCTAAATGACGGATATCGAGAGGAACAAGTACTTTGACTGACAACTGAATTCCTGAATGATGGATATCGAGAGGAAGAAGAACTTTGACTGACAACTGAATTTCTGAATGACGGATAACGAGAGGAAGAAGGACTTTGGCTGACAACCGAACTCCTGAATGACGGTTATCGAGAGGAAGAAGGAATTTAACTGACAACTGAAATCCTGAATGACGGATATGGAAAGGAAGAAGAGCTTTGAATGACAACTGAATTCCTAAATGACGGATATCGAGAGGAACAAGTACTTTGACTGACAACTGAGATCCTGAATGACGGATATCGAGAGGAAGAAGAGCTTTGACTGACAACTGAATTCCTAAATGACGGATATCGAGAGGAAGAACTTTGACTGACAACTGAATTCCTTAATGACGTATACAGAGAGGAAGAAGGACTTTGACTGAAAACTGAATTCCTGAATGACGGATACATATAAAGACGAAGAGTCAGGAGTCACCGCTTTGACCACTGAGCCACCGAAATGATCAGTTTCTTTTATCCCATTGCGCTGCCGGGTCCACCAATTTCTTTTATCCCACTACGCCGTCGGTGTGTCTAATTTCTTTTAGCCCACTGCGCCACAGGAGTGTTCAATTTCTTTTAGCACATTGTGTCACGGGGGCGGCCAATTTCTTTTCTAAAGTAAATAACTGTTAATGTAACATGTTCTGATATCCTTTTTTGTTTGTTTGAGGGTGTAACGACCACCACGAGCAATCATGAGGGCTACAAGCAGTTGCTTATCCACAATTTAGGACGAATGATTCCAGGGAAAAGAAACAACCAACGCCTTCGGAGAAAAATATCACCCATGACTCACCCGTGACTCGAACCTGAGCCCAACTGGTATAGATAGTCCAAAGTCATGGCCTCAAAAAGCCATGGCCAAGGTCTTGGGGCCGCCCTGGTGGCGCAGTGGGCTAAGGCGTTGGCCTCTGATCATTCTTCCGTAAGGGGTCCGGGTTCGAATCCCGGTGAGGCATGGATGTTGTGTTTGTCTTACGGCACTGGCTCTCTCCCTTCCTTGGAACCAGTGACCCTAAATTAGGGACGGGAGACTGCTTATAGCCCATTGAGTTGCTCACGGCGGTCGTTAAATCTCCAATCAAAAAATTAAAAAAAAAAAAAAAAAGGTCTTGGGCCAGCGTTTTTTTAATTCGTAACTCGGCCACCAAGGCGGGATATTTAAATATAGCTCTTGCATCCATTACTTGGAATAAAAAGAAATTAGAACGCAAGTGAAACGTCGATTTCGTCTTCCGAATTTCTTTCAATAAAGAAAAACAGTTTTCCAGCTGGATTACAGAATTTGTCGCCCACGTGGCACAGTGGTCTAAGCGTTGGATTCTGACCATTCGTCCGAGATAGAACCGGATTTGAATTCCAGTGAGGCATGGACGTTTTGTTTATCTTACGGCAGTGGCTCTCTCTCTTACCTGGAACTAGTGGCCCGAATTAGGAACAGACTAGTGCTTATACCACGCAGAGTTGCTCGCGGCGATCGTTAAAACCCAATGAAAAAAAAAAAAAGCATGGAAGTGGATCCCTGATGTTGTGGGGTGCCGTAAATGGGATTCCTTACTTAGAGCCACTGGCTATTCTGTAGTGTAGTATCATATCTGTAACGTACGAATCCATCCTCGACGACCACCTGTATCCAATGTTACAGGCATTGTTCTCTGATGACTGTCCCTAGTTTTATCGCGACAGTTATTCCTATCTTGGAGTCCAAACTTGGATACTTTTATTGATTGTATAACAATATGACGATCAGTCATCAGTTAGACTAAAGCCTATGACAAAATTCGACTGAACCATAAATACAGAGAGAAACCTCTCGTAGGAGCTTATTGGAACTGTTTGACAGTCTGAGTGCATAGAGCCTGGTGGTTGTCTGCACAGTCTTAGGCCAGTGTATGTTTTTTATTCGTAAGTGAAACTTTCTGGATTTGGGCTGGTTGGGTCCGTGCTGGAATGTTTAGGATTTTGCTCCAAACATGTTCGACAGTGAGCACAACGATGACTGAAAGTTCCTGAGGGACCGGATAAAAAGTAATGTTAGTTGGTCTCTTAGGAAGAGGAGATGAAATAAGATGATTATTTTTTGATTGAGGTTTAACGACCACCGTGGGCTATAAACAGTCAGCCGTCCCTAATTTAGGGCCCGTGGCTTCCAGAGCCAGTGCTTTGGGACAAGCACAACAACGTCCATGCCTAGCGGGATTCGAACCCTAACCTATCTCGAACGAGAGATCGGAAGCCAGCTCTAAGACCACGGGGCTACCGGGCAGGCAATGTATGATTCGCCCCAACTGTGAGACCAACATCAAGGATGGCATCAGCATCCTTTGACGCAGAAAAGCAGCGGGTGTCCTGGTAATTCCTGTGATCGCCTCTTTTGGAAGAAGAGTCGAAATCGTATCCATGCACTGCGGTAAAGGGGTGTTCGGTACACCGTGAAAAAGAAGACCTCTGTCTAATAAGGAATAGAATTCACGACGAACTGCCGAGTCAGCAGACACATTTATAGGTACCTCGTGATCACGGAAGTAAACAACTGGAGTAAAACGAAACGCCGAACTCGTTGATGACGGATACCGAGAGAAAAAAGGACTTTCACTGATAATTTAACTCCTGAATGACGGATATCAAGAGCAAGAAGGACTTTGACGGACAATTGAACTCCTGAATGACGGATATCGAGAGGAAGGAGGACTTTGACTGGCAACTAAATTCCTGAATGACGTTTATCGAGAGGAAGACGGACTTTGACTGAAAAATTGAACTCCTGAATGACAGATATCGAGAGGAAGAAGGACTTTGACTGACAACCGAACTCCTGAATGACGGATACCGAGAGGAAAAAGGACTTTCACTGATAATTTAACTCCTGAATGACGGATATCAAGAGCAAGAAGGACTTTGACGAACAATTGAACTCCTGAATGACGGATATCGAGAGGAAGGAGCACTTTGACTGACAACTGAATTCCTGGATGACGTATATCGAGAGGAAGGAGGACTTTGACTGACAACTAAATTCCTGAATGACGTTTATCGACAGGAAGACGGACTTTGACTGAAAAATTGAACTCCTGAATGACAGATATCGAGAGGAAGAAGGACTTTGACTGACAACCGAACTCCTGAATGACGGTTATCCAGAGGAAAAAGACTTTAACTGTAAATCATACTCCTGAATGATGGATTTCGAGAGGAAGAAGTATTTTGAGTGACAACTAAATTCCTGGATGACGTGTATCGAGGGGAAGGACGACTTTGACTGACAGCTAGATTCCTGAATAAGGGATATCGAGGGGAAGGAGGACTTTGACTGACAACTGAATTCCTGAATGACGGATATCGAGAGGAAGGAGGACTTTGACTGAAAATTGAATTCCTGAATGAGGTATATCGAGAGGAAGGAGTACTTTGACTGACAACTGAATTCCTGAATGACGTATATCGGAGGGAAAATAACTTTGACTGACAACTGAATTCCTGAATGACGGATATCGAGAGGAAGAACTTTGACTGGCAATCATACTCCTGAATGACGTATATCGAAAAGAAGGAGGACTTTGACTGAAAACTGAACTCCTGAATGAGGTATATCGAGAGGAAGGAGGATTTTGACTGACAACTGAATTCCTGAATGAAGTATGTCGAGAGAAAGGAGGATTTTGACTGACAACTGAATTCCTGGATGACGTGTATCGAGGGGAAGGACGACTTTGACTGACAGCTAAATTCCTGAATAAGGGATATCGAGGGGAAGGAGGACTTTGACTGACAACTGAATTCCTAAATGAGGTATATCGAGGGGAAGAAGAACTTTGACTGTCAACTGAATTCCTGAATGACGGATATCGAGAGGAAGGACTTTGGCTGGTAATCATACTCCTGAATGACGTATATCGAGAGGAAGGACGACTTTGACTGAAAACTGAATTCCTGAATGAGGTATATCGAGAGGAAGAACTTTTAATGGCAACTGAATTCCTGAATGATGGATATCGAGAGGAAGAAGAACTTTGACTGACAACTGAATTTCTGAATGACGGATAACGAGAGGAAGAAGGACTTTGGCTAACAACCGAACTCCTGAATGACGGTTATCGAGAGGAAGAAGGAATTTAACTGACAACTGAAATCCTGAATGACGGATATGGAAAGGAAGAAGAGCTTTGAATGACAACTGAATTCCTAAATGACGGATATCGAGAGGAACAAGTACTTTGACTGACAACTGAATTCCTAAATGACGGATATCGAGAGGAACAAGTACTTTGACTGACAACTGAATTCCTGAATGATGGATATCGAGAGGAAGAAGAACTTTGACTGACAACTGAATTTCTGAATGACGGATAACGAGAGGAAGAAGGACTTTGGCTGACAACCGAACTCCTGAATGACGGTTATCGAGAGGAAGAAGGAATTTAACTGACAACTGAAATCCTGAATGACGGATATGGAAAGGAAGAAGAGCTTTGAATGACAACTGAAATCCTGAATGACGGATATGGAAAGGAAGAAGAGCTTTGAATGACAACTGAATTCCTAAATGACGGATATCGAGAGGAACAAGTACTTTGACTGACAACTGAATTCCTGAATGATGGATATCGAGAGGAAGAAGAACTTTGACTGACAACTGAATTTCTGAATGACGGATAACGAGAGGAAGAAGGACTTTGGCTGACAACCGAACTCCTGAATGACGGTTATCGAGAGGAAGAAGGAATTTAACTGACAACTGAAATCCTGAATGACGGATATGGAAAGGAAGAAGAGCTTTGAATGACAACTGAATTCCTAAATGACGGATATCGAGAGGAACAAGTACTTTGACTGACAACTGAGATCCTGAATGACGGATATCGAGAGGAAGAAGAGCTTTGACTGACAACTGAATTCCTAAATGACGGATATCGAGAGGAAGAACTTTGACTGACAAATGAATTCCTTAGTGACGTATACAGAGAGGAAGAAGGACTTTGACTGAAAACTGAATTCCTGAATGACGGATACATATAAAGACGAAGAGTCAGGAGTCACCGCTTTGACCACTGAGCCACCGAAATGATCAGTTTCTTTTATCCCATTGCGCTGCCGGGTCCACCAATTTCTTTTATCCCACTACGCCGTCGGTGTGTCTAATTTCTTTTAGCCCACTGCGCCACAGGAGTGTTCAATTTCTTTTAGCACATTGTGTCACGGGGGCGGCCAATTTCTTTTCTAAAGTAAATAACTGTTAATGTAACATGTTCTGATATCCTTTTTGTTTGTTTGAGGGTGTAACGACCACCACGAGCAATCATGAGGGCTACAAGCAGTTGCTTATCCACAATTTAGGACGAATGATTCCAGGGAAAAGAAACAACCAACGCCTTCGGAGAAAAATATCACCCATGACTCACCCGTGACTCGAACCTGAGCCCAACTGGTATAGATAGTCCAAAGTCATGGCCTCAAAAAGCCATGGCCAAGGTCTTGGGGCCGCCCTGGTGGCGCAGTGGGCTAAGGCGTTGGCCTCTGATCATTCTTCCGTAAGGGGTCCGGGTTCGAATCCCGGTGAGGCATGGATGTTGTGTTTGTCTTACGGCACTGGCTCTCTCCCTTCCCTGGAACCAGTGACCCTAAATTAGGGACGGGAGACTGCTTATAGCCCATTGAGTTGCTCACGGCGGTCGTTAAATCTCCAATCAAAAAATTAAAAAAAAAAAGAAAAAGGTCTTGGGCCAGCGTTTTTTTAATTCGTAACTCGGCCACCAAGGCGGGATATTTAAATATAGCTCTTGCATCCATTACTTGGAATAAAAAGAAATTAGAACGCAAGTGAAACGTCGATTTCGTCTTCCGAATTTCTTTCAATAAAGAAAAACAGTTTTCCAGCTGGATTACAGAATTTGTCGCCCACGTGGCACAGTGGTCTAAGCGTTGGATTCTGACCATTCGTCCGAGATAGAACCGGATTTGAATTCCAGTGAGGCATGGACGTTTTGTTTATCTTACGGCAGTGGCTCTCTCTCTTACCTGGAACTAGTGGCCCGAATTAGGAACAGACTAGTGCTTATACCACGCAGAGTTGCTCGCGGCGATCGTTAAAACCCAATGAAAAAAAAAGCATGGAAGTGGATCCCTGATGTTGTGGGGTGCCGTAAATGGGATTCCTTACTTAGAGCCACTGGCTATTCTGTAGTGTAGTATCATATCTGTAACGTACGAATCCATCCTCGACGACCACCTGTATCCAATGTTACAGGCATTGTTCTCTGATGACTGTCCCTAGTTTTATCGCGACAGTTATTCCTATCTTGGAGTCCAAACTTGGATACTTTTATTGATTGTATAACAATATGACGATCAGTCATCAGTTAGACTAAAGCCTATGACAAAATTCGACTGAACCATAAATACAGAGAGAAACCTCTCGTAGGAGCTTATTGGAACTGTTTGACAGTCTGAGTGCATAGAGCCTGGTGGTTGTCTGCACAGTCTTAGGCCAGTGTATTTTTTTTATTCGTAAGTGAAACTTTCTGGATTTGGGCTGGTTGGGTCCGTGCTGGAATGTTTAGGATTTTGCTCCAAACATGTTCGACAGTGAGCACAACGATGACTGAAAGTTCCTGAGGGACCGGATAAAAAGTAATGTTAGTTGGTCTCTTAGGAAGAGGAGATGAAATAAGATGATTATTTTTTGATTGAGGTTTAACGACCACCGTGGGCTCTAAACAGTCAGCCGTCCCTAATTTAGGGCCCGTGGCTTCCAGAGCCAGTGCTTTGGGACAAGCACAACAACGTCCATGCCTAGCGGGATTCGAACCCTAACCTATCTCGAACGAGAGATCGGAAGCCAGCTCTAAGACCACGGGGCTACCGGGCAGGCAATGTATGATTCGCCCCAACTGTGAGACCAACATCAAGGATGGCATCAGCATCCTTTGACGCAGAAAAGCAGCGGGTGTCCTGGTAATTCCTGTGATCGCCTCTTTTGGAAGAAGAGTCGAAATCGTATCCATGCACTGCGGTAAAGGGGTGTTCGGTACACCGTGAAAAAGAAGACCTCTGTCTAATAAGGAATAGAATTCACGACGAACTGCCGAGTCAGCAGACACATTTATAGGTACCTCGTGATCACGGAAGTAAACAACTGGAGTAAAACGAAACGCCGAACTCGTTGATGACGGATACCGAGAGAAAAAAGGACTTTCAGTGATAATTTAACTCCTGAATGACGGATATCAAGAGCAAGAAGGACTTTGACGGACAATTGAACTCCTGAATGACGGATATCGAGAGGAAGGAGGACTTTGACTGGCAACTAAATTCCTGAATGACGTTTATCGAGAGGAAGACGGACTTTGACTGAAAAATTGAACTCCTGAATGACAGATATCGAGAGGAAGAAGGACTTTGACTGACAACCGAACTCCTGAATGACGGATACCGAGAGGAAAAAGGACTTTCACTGATAATTTAACTCCTGATGACGGATATCAAGAGCAAGAAGGACTTTGACGAACAATTGAACTCCTGAATGACGGATATCGAGAGGAAGGAGCACTTTGACTGACAACTGAATTCCTGGATGACGTATATCGAGAGGAAGGAGGACTTTGACTGACAACTAAATTCCTGAATGACGTTTATCGACAGGAAGACGGACTTTGACTGAAAAATTGAACTCCTGAATGACAGATATCGAGAGGAAGAAGGACTTTGACTGACAACCGAACTCCTGACTGACGGTTATCCAGAGGAAAAAAGACTTTAACTGTAAATCATACTCCTGAATGATGGATTTCGAGAGGAAGAAGTACTTTGAGTGACAACTAAATTCCTGGATGACGTGTATCGAGGGGAAGGACGACTTTGACTGACAGCTAGATTCCTGAATAAGGGATATCGAGGGGAAGGAGGACTTTGACTGACAACTGAATTCCTGAATGACGGATATCGAGAGGAAGGAGGACTTTGACTGAAAATTGAATTCCTGAATGAGGTATATCGAGAGGAAGGAGTACTTTGACTGACAACTGAATTCCTGAATGACGTATATCGGAGGGAAAATAACTTTGACTGACAACTGAATTCCTGAATGACGGATATCGAGAGGAAGGAATTTGACTGGCAATCATACTCCTGAATGACGTATATCGAAAAGAAGGAGGACTTTGACTGAAAACTGAACTCCTGAATGAGGTATATCGAGAGGAAGGAGGATTTTGACTGACAACTGAATTCCTGAATGAAGTATGTCGAGAGAAAGGAGGATTTTGACTGACAACTGAATTCCTGGATGACGTGTATCGAGGGGAAGGACGACTGTGACTGACAGCTAAATTCCTGAATAAGGGATATCGAGGGGAAGGAGGACTTTGACTGACAACTGAATTCCTAAATGAGGTATATCGAGGGGAAGAAGAACTTTGACTGTCAACTGAATTCCTGAATGACGGATATCGAGAGGAAGGACTTTGGCTGGTAATCATACTCCTGAATGACGTATATCGAGAGGAAGGACGACTTTGACTGAAAACTGAATTCCTGAATGAGGTATATCGAGAGGAAGAACTTTTAATGGCAACTGAATTCCTGAATGATGGATATCGAGAGGAAGAAGAACTTTGACTGACAACTGAATTTCTGAATGACGGATAACGAGAGGAAGAAGGACTTTGGCTAACAACCGAACTCCTGAATGACGGTTATCGAGAGGAAGAAGGAATTTAACTGACAACTGAAATCCTGAATGACGGATATGGAAAGGAAGAAGAGCTTTGAATGACAACTGAATTCCTAAATGACGGATATCGAGAGGAACAAGTACTTTGACTGACAACTGAATTCCTAAATGACGGATATCGAGAGGAACAAGTACTTTGACTGACAACTGAATTCCTGAATGATGGATATCGAGAGGAAGAAGAACTTTGACTGACAACTGAATTTCTGAATGACGGATAACGAGAGGAAGAAGGACTTTGGCTGACAACCGAACTCCTGAATGACGGTTATCGAGAGGAAGAAGGAATTTAACTGACAACTGAAATCCTGAATGACGGATATGGAAAGGAAGAAGAGCTTTGAATGACAACTGAATTCCTAAATGACGGATATCGAGAGGAACAAGTACTTTGACTGACAACTGAATTCCTGAATGATGGATATCGAGAGGAAGAAGAACTTTGACTGACAACTGAATTTCTGAATGACGGATAACGAGAGGAAGAAGGACTTTGGCTGACAACCGAACTCCTGAATGACGGTTATCGAGAGGAAGAAGGAATTTAACTGACAACTGAAATCCTGAATGACGGATATGGAAAGGAAGAAGAGCTTTGAATGACAACTGAATTCCTAAATGACGGATATCGAGAGGAACAAGTACTTTGACTGACAACTGAGATCCTGAATGACGGATATCGAGAGGAAGAAGAGCTTTGACTGACAACTGAATTCCTAAATGACGGATATCGAGAGGAAGAACTTTGACTGACAACTGAATTCCTTAATGACGTATACAGAGAGGAAGAAGGACTTTGACTGAAAACTGAATTCCTGAATGACGGATACATATAAAGACGAAGAGTCAGGAGTCACCGCTTTGACCACTGAGCCACCGAAATGATCAGTTTCTTTTATCCCATTGCGCTGCCGGGTCCACCAATTTCTTTTATCCCACTACGCCGTCGGTGTGTCTAATTTCTTTTAGCCCACTGCGCCACAGGAGTGTTCAATTTCTTTTAGCACATTGTGTCACGGGGGCGGCCAATTTCTTTTCTAAAGTAAATAACTGTTAATGTAACATGTACTGATATCCTTTTTTGTTTGTTTGAGGGTGTAACGACCACCACGAGCAATCATGAGGGCTACAAGCAGTTGCTTATCCACAATTTAGGACGAATGATTCCAGGGAAAAGAAACAACCAACGCCTTCGGAGAAAAATATCACCCATGACTCACCCGTGACTCGAACCTGAGCCCAACTGGTATAGATAGTCCAAAGTCATGGCCTCAAAAAGCCATGGCCAAGGTCTTGGGGCCGCCCTGGTGGCGCAGTGGGCTAAGGCGTTGGCCTCTGATCATTCTTCCGTAAGGGGTCCGGGTTCGAATCCCGGTGAGGCATGGATGTTGTGTTTGTCTTACGGCACTGGCTCTCTCCCTTCCCTGGAACCAGTGATCCTAAATTAGGGACGGGAGACTGCTTATAGCCCATTGAGTTGCTCACGGCGGTCGTTAAATCTCCAATCAAAAAATTAAAAAAAAAAAAAAAGGTCTTGGGCCAGCGTTTTTTTAATTCGTAACTCGGCCACCAAGGCGGGATATTTAAATATAGCTCTTGCATCCATTACTTGGAATAAAAAGAAATTAGAACGCAAGTGAAACGTCGATTTCGTCTTCCGAATTTCTTTCAATAAAGAAAAACAGTTTTCCAGCTGGATTACAGAATTTGTCGCCCACGTGGCACAGTGGTCTAAGCGTTGGATTCTGACCATTCGTCCGAGATAGAACCGGATTTGAATTCCAGTGAGGCATGGACGTTTTGTTTATCTTACGGCAGTGGCTCTCTCTCTTACCTGGAACTAGTGGCCCGAATTAGGAACAGACTAGTGCTTATACCACGCAGAGTTGCTCGCGGCGATCGTTAAAACCCAATGAAAAAAAAGCATGGAAGTGGATCCCTGATGTTGTGGGGTGCCGTAAATGGGATTCCTTACTTAGAGCCACTGGCTATTCTGTAGTGTAGTATCATATCTGTAACTTACGAATCCATCCTCGACGACCACCTGTATCCAATGTTACAGGCATTGTTCTCTGATGACTGTCCCTAGTTTTATCGCGACAGTTATTCCTATCTTGGAGTCCAAACTTGGATACTTTTATTGATTGTATAACAATATGACGATCAATCATCAGTTAGACTAAAGCTTATGACAAAATTCGACTGAACCATAAATACAGAGAGAAACCTCTCGTAGGAGCTTATTAGAACTGTTTGACAGTCTGAGTGCATAGAGCCTAGTGGTTGTCTGCACAGTCTTAGGCCAGTGTATTTTTTTTATTCGTAAGTGAAACTTTCTGGATTTGGGCTGGTTGGGTCCGTGCTGGAATGTTTAGGATTTTGCTCCAAACATGTTCGACAGTGAGCACAACGATGACTGAAAGTTCCTGAGGGACCGGATAAAAAGTAATGTTAGTTGGTCTCTTAGGAAGAGGAGATGAAATAAGATGATTATTTTTTGATTGAGGTTTAACGACCACCGTGGGCTATAAACAGTCAGCCGTCCCTAATTTAGGGCCCGTGGCTTCCAGAGCCAGTGCTTTGGGACAAGCACAACAACGTCCATGCCTAGCGGGATTCGAACCCTAACCTATCTCGAACGAGAGATCGGAAGCCAGCTCTAAGACCACGGGGCTACCGGGCAGGCAATGTATGATTCGCCCCAACTGTGAGACCAACATCAAGGATGGCATCAGCATCCTTTGACGCAGAAAAGCAGCGGGTGTCCTGGTAATTCCTGTGATCGCCTCTTTTGGAAGAAGAGTCGAAATCGTATCCATGCACTGCGGTAAAGGGGTGTTCGGTACACCGTGAAAAAGAAGACCTCTGTCTAATAAGGAATAGAATTCACGACGAACTGCCGAGTCAGCAGACACATTTATAGGTACCTCGTGATCACGGAAGTAAACAACTGGAGTAAAACGAAACGCCGAACTCGTTGATGACGGATACCGAGAGAAAAAAGGACTTTCAGTGATAATTTAACTCCTGAATGACGGATATCAAGAGCAAGAAGGACTTTGACGGACAATTGAACTCCTGAATGACGGATATCGAGAGGAAGGAGGACTTTGACTGGCAACTAAATTCCTGAATGACGTTTATCGAGAGGAAGACGGACTTTGACTGAAAAATTGAACTCCTGAATGACAGATATCGAGAGGAAGAAGGACTTTGACTGACAACCGAACTCCTGAATGACGGATACCGAGAGGAAAAAGGACTTTCACTGATAATTTAACTCCTGAATGACGGATATCAAGAGCAAGAAGGACTTTGACGAACAATTGAACTCCTGAATGACGGATATCGAGAGGAAGGAGCACTTTGACTGACAACTGAATTCCTGGATGACGTATATCGAGAGGAAGGAGGACTTTGACTGACAACTAAATTCCTGAATGACGTTTATCGACAGGAAGACGGACTTTGACTGAAAAATTGAACTCCTGAATGACAGATATCGAGAGGAAGAAGGACTTTGACTGACAACCGAACTCCTGAATGACGGTTATCCAGAGGAAAAAAGACTTTAACTGTAAATCATACTCCTGAATGATGGATTTCGAGAGGAAGAAGTACTTTGAGTGACAACTAAATTCCTGGATGACGTGTATCGAGGGGAAGGACGACTTTGACTGACAGCTAGATTCCTGAATAAGGGATATCGAGGGGAAGGAGGACTTTGACTGACAACTGAATTCCTGAATGACGGATATCGAGAGGAAGGAGGACTTTGACTGAAAATTGAATTCCTGAATGAGGTATATCGAGAGGAAGGAGTACTTTGACTGACAACTGAATTCCTGAATGACGTATATCGGAGGGAAAATAACTTTGACTGACAACTGAATTCCTGAATGACGGATATCGAGAGGAAGGAATTTGACTGGCAATCATACTCCTGAATGACGTATATCGAAAAGAAGGAGGACTTTGACTGAAAACTGAACTCCTGAATGAGGTATATCGAGAGGAAGGAGGATTTTGACTGACAACTGAATTCCTGAATGAAGTATGTCGAGAGAAAGGAGGATTTTGACTGACAACTGAATTCCTGGATGACGTGTATCGAGGGGAAGGACGACTTTGACTGACAGCTAAATTCCTGAATAAGGGATATCGAGGGGAAGGAGGACTTTGACTGACAACTGAATTCCTAAATGAGGTATATCGAGGGGAAGAAGAACTTTGACTGTCAACTGAATTCCTGAATGACGGATATCGAGAGGAAGGACTTTGGCTGGTAATCATACTCCTGAATGACGTATATCGAGAGGAAGGACGACTTTGACTGAAAACTGAATTCCTGAATGAGGTATATCGAGAGGAAGAACTTTTAATGGCAACTGAATTCCTGAATGATGGATATCGAGAGGAAGAAGAACTTTGACTGACAACTGAATTTCTGAATGACGGATAACGAGAGGAAGAAGGACTTTGGCTAACAACCGAACTCCTGAATGACGGTTATCGAGAGGAAGAAGGAATTTAACTGACAACTGAAATCCTGAATGACGGATATGGAAAGGAAGAAGAGCTTTGAATGACAACTGAATTCCTAAATGACGGATATCGAGAGGAACAAGTACTTTGACTGACAACTGAATTCCTAAATGACGGATATCGAGAGGAACAAGTACTTTGACTGACAACTGAATTCCTGAATGATGGATATCGAGAGGAAGAAGAACTTTGACTGACAACTGAATTTCTGAATGACGGATAACGAGAGGAAGAAGGACTTTGGCTGACAACCGAACTCCTGAATGACGGTTATCGAGAGGAAGAAGGAATTTAACTGACAACTGAAATCCTGAATGACGGATATGGAAAGGAAGAAGAGCTTTGAATGACAACTGAATTCCTAAATGACGGATATCGAGAGGAACAAGTACTTTGACTGACAACTGAATTCCTGAATGATGGATATCGAGAGGAAGAAGAACTTTGACTGACAACTGAATTTCTGAATGACGGATAACGAGAGGAAGAAGGACTTTGGCTGACAACCGAACTCCTGAATGACGGTTATCGAGAGGAAGAAGGAATTTAACTGACAACTGAAATCCTGAATGACGGATATGGAAAGGAAGGAGAGCTTTGAATGACAACTGAATTCCTAAATGACGGATATCGAGAGGAACAAGTACTTTGACTGACAACTGAGATCCTGAATGACGGATATCGAGAGGAAGAAGAGCTTTGACTGACAACTGAATTCCTAAATGACGGATATCGAGAGGAAGAACTTTGACTGACAACTGAATTCCTTAATGACGGATACATATAAAGACGAAGAGTCACCGCTTTGACCACTGAGCCACCGAAATGATCAGTTTCTTTTATCCCATTGCGCTGCCGGGTCCACCAATTTCTTTTATCCCACTACGCCGTCGGTGTGTCTAATTTCTTTTAGCCCACTGCGCCACAGGAGTGTTCAATTTCTTTTAGCACATTGTGTCACGGGGGCGGCCAATTTCTTTTCTAAAGTAAATAACTGTTAATGTAACATGTTCTGATATCCTTTTTGTTTGTTTGAGGGTGTAACGACCACCACGAGCAATCATGAGGGCTACAAGCAGTTGCTTATCCACAATTTAGGACGAATGATTCCAGGGAAAAGAAACAACCAACGCCTTCGGAGAAAAATATCACCCATGACTCACCCGTGACTCGAACCTGAGCCCAACTGGTATAGATAGTCCAAAGTCATGGCCTCAAAAAGCCATGGCCAAGGTCTTGGGGCCGCCCTGGTGGCGCAGTGGGCTAAGGCGTTGGCCTCTGATCATTCTTCCGTAAGGGGTCCGGGTTCGAATCCCGGTGAGGCATGGATGTTGTGTTTGTCTTACGGCACTGGCTCTCTCCCTTCCCTGGAACCAGTGACCCTAAATTAGGGACGGGAGACTGCTTATAGCCCATTGAGTTGCTCACGGCGGTCGTTAAATCTCCAATCAAAAAATTAAAAAAAAAAAAAAAAAAGGTCTTGGGCCAGCGTTTTTTTAATTCGTAACTCGGCCACCAAGGCGGGATATTTAAATATAGCTCTTGCATCCATTACTTGGAATAAAAAGAAATTAGAACGCAAGTGAAACGTCGATTTCGTCTTCCGAATTTCTTTCAATAAAGAAAAACAGTTTTCCAGCTGGATTACAGAATTTGTCGCCCACGTGGCACAGTGGTCTAAGCGTTGGATTCTGACCATTCGTCCGAGATAGAACCGGATTTGAATTCCAGTGAGGCATGGACGTTTTGTTTATCTTACGGCAGTGGCTCTCTCTCTTACCTGGAACTAGTGGCCCGAATTAGGAACAGACTAGTGCTTATACCACGCAGAGTTGCTCGCGGCGATCGTTAAAACCCAATGAAAAAAAAAAAAGCATGGAAGTGGATCCCTGATGTTGTGGGGTGCCGTAAATGGGATTCCTTACTTAGAGCCACTGGCTATTCTGTAGTGTAGTATCATATCTGTAACGTACGAATCCATCCTCGACGACCACCTGTATCCAATGTTACAGGCATTGTTCTCTGATGACTGTCCCTAGTTTTATCGCGACAGTTATTCCTATCTTGGAGTCCAAACTTGGATACTTTTATTGATTGTATAACAATATGACGATCAGTCATCAGTTAGACTAAAGCTTATGACAAAATTCGACTGAACCATAAATACAGAGAGAAACCTCTCGTAGGAGCTTATTGGAACTGTTTGACAGTCTGAGTGCATAGAGCCTGGTGGTTGTCTGCACAGTCTTAGGCCAGTGTATTTTTTATTCGTAAGTGAAACTTTCTGGATTTGGGCTGGTTGGGTCCGTGCTGGAATGTTTAGGATTTTGCTCCAAACATGTTCGACAGTGAGCACAACGATGACTGAAAGTTCCTGAGGGACCGGATAAAAAGTAATGTTAGTTGGTCTCTTAGGAAGAGGAGATGAAATAAGATGATTATTTTTTGATTGAGGTTTAACGACCACCGTGGGCTATAAACAGTCAGCCGTCCCTAATTTAGGGCCCGTGGCTTCCAGAGCCAGTGCTTTGGGACAAGCACAACAACGTCCATGCCTAGCGGGATTCGAACCCTAACCTATCTCGAACGAGAGATCGGAAGCCAGCTCTAAGACCACGGGGCTACCGGGCAGGCAATGCATGATTCGCCCCAACTGTGAGACCAACATCAAGGATGGCATCAGCATCCTTTGACGCAGAAAAGCAGCGGGTGTCCTGGTAATTCCTGTGATCGCCTCTTTTGGAAGAAGAGTCGAAATCGTATCCATGCACTGCGGTAAAGGGGTGTTCGGTACACCGTGAAAAAGAAGACCTCTGTCCAATAAGGAATAGAATTCACGACGAACTGCCGAGTCAGCAGACACATTTATAGGTACCTCGTGATCACGGAAGTAAACAACTGGAGTAAAACGAAACGCCGAACTCGTTGATGACGGATACCGAGAGAAAAAAGGACTTTCACTGATAATTTAACTCCTGAATGACGGATATCAAGAGCAAGAAGGACTTTGACGGACAATTGAACTCCTGAATGACGTTTATCGAGAGGAAGACGGACTTTGACTAAAAAATTGAACTCCTGAATGACAGATATCGAGAGGAAGAAGGACTTTGACTGACAACCGAACTCCTGAATGACGGATACCGAGAGGAAAAAGGACTTTCACTGATAATTTAACTCCTGAATGACGGATATCAAGAGCAAGAAGGACTTTGACGAACAATTGAACTCCTGAATGACGGATATCGAGAGGAAGGAGCACTTTGACTGACAACTGAATTCCTGGATGACGTATATCGAGAGGAAGGAGGACTTTGACTGACAACTAAATTCCTGAATGACGTTTATCGACAGGAAGACGGACTTTGACTGAAAAATTGAACTCCTGAATGACAGATATCGAGAGGAAGAAGGACTTTGACTGACAACCGAACTCCTGAATGACGGTTATCCAGAGGAAAAAAGACTTTAACTGTAAATCATACTCCTGAATGATGGATTTCGAGAGGAAGAAGTATTTTGAGTGACAACTAAATTCCTGGATGACGTGTATCGAGGGGAAGGACGACTTTGACTGACAGCTAGATTCCTGAATAAGGGATATCGAGGGGAAGGAGGACTTTGACTGACAACTGAATTCCTGAATGACGGATATCGAGAGGAAGGAGGACTTTGACTGAAAATTGAATTCCTGAATGAGGTATATCGAGAGGAAGGAGTACTTTGACTGACAACTGAATTCCTGAATGACGTATATCGGAGGAAAAATAACTTTGACTGACAACTGAATTCCTGAATGACGGATATCGAGAGGAAGGAATTTGACTGGCAATCATACTCCTGAATGACGTATATCGAAAAGAAGGAGGACTTTGACTGAAAACTGAACTCCTGAATGAGGTATATCGAGAGGAAGGAGGATTTTGACTGACAACTGAATTCCTGAATGAAGTATGTCGAGAGAAAGGAGGATTTTGACTGACAACTGAATTCCTGGATGACGTGTATCGAGGGGAAGGACGACTTTGACTGACAGCTAAATTCCTGAATAAGGGATATCGAGGGGAAGGAGGACTTTGACTGACAACTGAATTCCTAAATGAGGTATATCGAGGGGAAGAAGAACTTTGACTGTCAACTGAATTCCTGAATGACGGATATCGAGAGGAAGGACTTTGGCTGGTAATCATACTCCTGAATGACGGATATCGAGAGGAAGGACTTTGGCTGGTAATCATACTCCTGAATGACGTATATCGAGAGGAAGGACGACTTTGACTGAAAACTGAATTCCTGAATGAGGTATATCGAGAGGAAGAACTTTTAATGGCAACTGAATTCCTGAATGATGGATATCGAGAGGAAGAAGAACTTTGACTGACAACTGAATTTCTGAATGACGGATAACGAGAGGAAGAAGGACTTTGGCTAACAACCGAACTCCTGAATGACGGTTATCGAGAGGAAGAAGGAATTTAACTGACAACTGAAATCCTGAATGACGGATATGGAAAGGAAGAAGAGCTTTGAATGACAACTGAATTCCTAAATGACGGATATCGAGAGGAACAAGTACTTTGACTGACAACTGAATTCCTAAATGACGGATATCGAGAGGAACAAGTACTTTGACTGACAACTGAATTCCTGAATGATGGATATCGAGAGGAAGAAGAACTTTGACTGACAACTGAATTTCTGAATGACGGATAACGAGAGGAAGAAGGACTTTGGCTGACAACCGAACTCCTGAATGACGGTTATCGAGAGGAAGAAGGAATTTAACTGACAACTGAAATCCTGAATGACGGATATGGAAAGGAAGAAGAGCTTTGAATGACAACTGAATTCCTAAATGACGGATATCGAGAGGAACAAGTACTTTGACTGACAACTGAATTCCTGAATGATGGATATCGAGAGGAAGAAGAACTTTGACTGACAACTGAATTTCTGAATGACGGATAACGAGAGGAAGAAGGACTTTGGCTGACAACCGAACTCCTGAATGACGGTTATCGAGAGGAAGAAGGAATTTAACTGACAACTGAAATCCTGAATGACGGATATGGAAAGGAAGGAGAGCTTTGAATGACAACTGAATTCCTAAATGACGGATATCGAGAGGAACAAGTACTTTGACTGACAACTGAGATCCTGAATGACGGATATCGAGAGGAAGAAGAGCTTTGACTGACAACTGAATTCCTAAATGACGGATATCGAGAGGAAGAACTTTGACTGACAACTGAATTCCTTAATGACGGATACATATAAAGACGAAGAGTCACCGCTTTGACCACTGAGCCACCGAAATGATCAGTTTCTTTTATCCCATTGCGCTGCCGGGTCCACCAATTTCTTTTATCCCACTACGCCGTCGGTGTGTCTAATTTCTTTTAGCCCACTGCGCCACAGGAGTGTTCAATTTCTTTTAGCACATTGTGTCACGGGGGCGGCCAATTTCTTTTCTAAAGTAAATAACTGTTAATGTAACATGTTCTGATATCCTTTTTTGTTTGTTTGAGGGTGTAACGACCACCACGAGCAATCATGAGGGCTACAAGCAGTTGCTTATCCACAATTTAGGACGAATGATTCCAGGGAAAAGAAACAACCAACGCCTTCGGAGAAAAATATCACCCATGACTCACCCGTGACTCGAACCTGAGCCCAACTGGTATAGATGGTCCAAAGTCATGGCCTCAAAAAGCCATGGCCAAGGTCTTGGGGCCGCCCTGGTGGCGCAGTGGGCTAAGGCGTTGGCCTCTGATCATTCTTCCGTAAGGGGTCCGGGTTCGAATCCCGGTGAGGCATGGATGTTGTGTTTGTCTTACGGCACTGGCTCTCTCCCTTCCCTGGAACCAGTGACCCTAAATTAGGGACGGGAGACTGCTTATAGCCCATTGAGTTGCTCACGGCGGTCGTTAAATCTCCAATCAAAAAATTAAAAAAAAAAAAAAAAAGGTCTTGGGCCAGCGTTTTTTTAATTCGTAACTCGGCCACCAAGGCGGGATATTTAAATATAGCTCTTGCATCCATTACTTGGAATAAAAAGAAATTAGAACGCAAGTGAAACGTCGATTTCGTCTTCCGAATTTCTTTCAATAAAGAAAAACAGTTTTCCAGCTGGATTACAGAATTTGTCGCCCACGTGGCACAGTGGTCTAAGCGTTGGATTCTGACCATTCGTCCGAGATAGAACCGGATTTGAATTCCAGTGAGGCATGGACGTTTTGTTTATCTTACGGCAGTGGCTCTCTCTCTTACCTGGAACTAGTGGCCCGAATTAGGAACAGACTAGTGCTTATACCACGCAGAGTTGCTCGCGGCGATCGTTAAAACCCAATGAAAAAAAAAGCATGGAAGTGGATCCCTGATGTTGTGGGGTGCCGTAAATGGGATTCCTTACTTAGAGCCACTGGCTATTCTGTAGTGTAGTATCATATCTGTAACTTACGAATCCATCCTCGACGACCACCTGTATCCAATGTTACAGGCATTGTTCTCTGATGACTGTCCCTAGTTTTATCGCGACAGTTATTCCTATCTTGGAGTCCAAACTTGGATACTTTTATTGATTGTATAACAATATGACGATCAGTCATCAGTTAGACTAAAGCTTATGACAAAATTCGACTGAACCATAAATACAGAGAGAAACCTCTCGTAGGAGCTTATTGGAACTGTTTGACAGTCTGAGTGCATAGAGCCTGGTGGTTGTCTGCACAGTCTTAGGCCAGTGTATTTTTTTTATTCGTAAGTGAAACTTTCTGGATTTGGGCTGGTTGGGTCCGTGCTGGAATGTTTAGGATTTTGCTCCAAACATGTTCGACAGTGAGCACAACGATGACTGAAAGTTCCTGAGGGACCGGATAAAAAGTAATGTTAGTTGGTCTCTTAGGAAGAGGAGATGAAATAAGATGATTATTTTTTGATTGAGGTTTAACGACCACCGTGGGCTATAAACAGTCAGCCGTCCCTAATTTAGGGCCCGTGGCTTCCAGAGCCAGTGCTTTGGGACAAGCACAACAACGTCCATGCCTAGCGGGATTCGAACCCTAACCCATCTCGAACGAGAGATCGGAAGCCAGCTCTAAGACCACGGGGCTACCGGGCAGGCAATGTATGATTCGCCCCAACTGTGAGACCAACATCAAGGATGGCATCAGCATCCTTTGATGCAGAAAAGCAGCGGGTGTCCTGGTAATTCCTGTGATCGCCTCTTTTGGAAGAAGAGTCGAAATCGTATCCATGCACTGCGGTAAAGGGGTGTTCGGTACACCGTGAAAAAGAAGACCTCTGTCTAATAAGGAATAGAATTCACGACGAACTGCCGAGTCAGCAGACACATTTATAGGTACCTCGTGATCACGGAAGTAAACAACTGGAGTAAAACGAAACGCCGAACTCGTTGATGACGGATACCGAGAGAAAAAAGGACTTTCAGTGATAATTTAACTCCTGAATGACGGATATCAAGAGCAAGAAGGACTTTGACGGACAATTGAACTCCTGAATGACGGATATCGAGAGGAAGGAGGACTTTGACTGGCAACTAAATTCCTGAATGACGTTTATCGAGAGGAAGACGGACTTTGACTAAAAAATTGAACTCCTGAATGACAGATATCGAGAGGAAGAAGGACTTTGACTGACAACCGAACTCCTGAATGACGGATACCGAGAGGAAAAAGGACTTTCACTGATAATTTAACTCCTGAATGACGGATATCAAGAGCAAGAAGGACTTTGACTAACAATTGAACTCCTGAATGACGGATATCGAGAGGAAGGAGCACTTTGACTGACAACTGAATTCCTGGATGACGTATATCGAGAGGAAGGAGGACTTTGACTGACAACTAAATTCCTGAATGACGTTTATCGACAGGAAGACGGACTTTGACTGAAAAATTGAACTCCTGAATGACAGATATCGAGAGGAAGAAGGACTTTGACTGACAACCGAACTCCTGAATGACGGTTATCCAGAGGAAAAAAGACTTTAACTGTAAATCATACTCCTGAATGATGGATTTCGAGAGGAAGAAGTATTTTGAGTGACAACTAAATTCCTGGATGACGTGTATCGAGGGGAAGGACGACTTTGACTGACAGCTAGATTCCTGAATAAGGGGTATCGAGGGGAAGGAGGACTTTGACTGACAACTGAATTCCTGAATGACGGATATCGAGAGGAAGGAGGACTTTGACTGAAAATTGAATTCCTGAATGAGGTATATCGAGAGGAAGGAGTACTTTGACTGACAACTGAATTCCTGAATGACGTATATCGGAGGAAAAATAACTTTGACTGACAACTGAATTCCTGAATGAGGTATATCGAGAGGAAGAACTTTTAATGGCAACTGAATTCCTGAATGACGGATATCGAGAGGAAGAAGGACTTTGACTGACAACTGAATTCCTGAATGCCGGTTATCGAGAGGAAGGACGTTGACTGACAACCGAACTCCTGAATGACGGATTCGAGAGGAAGAAGGACTTCGAGTGACAACTGAATTCCTGAATGACGGATATCGAGAGGAAGAAGGACTCTGACTAACAATTGAACTCCGGAATGGCGGATATCAAGAGAAAGAAAACCTTGACTGACAGTTGAAGTAAAGCTTTCAGCAGAGGTAGGTAGATGATCGGCAAAAAGAGAAACAATGCTACGTGAAGGCAGCGGATCAACTCGTTGCTGTGCAGCAGAAGTAACGTCGCCGTGAGTGACAGATGAAGAAAGAATCGAAGACGCACGTTCTTCAGGAACATAATCGTGTTGAGGAGAAGATGACTGAGAAAACAGAAACATCGCTAAGATACACATTTCTACAACAACAGAACGAGCAGAGTCTGTAGAGTTGGTAGAATTTATGACGCAATAAGACTCGACATCATCAGGATAGTAGCCATCATTAACTACACGAAGGTGACCATAACCGTTACTACAGTTCTCACGAATCAGAAACACGTGCTTTTTTTATTTTTTATTAGAGGTTTAACGACCACCGTGAGCAACTGAATGGGCTATAAGCAGTCGCCCGTCCCTAATTTAGGGTCACTGGTTCCAGGGAAGGGAGAGAGCCAGTGCCGTAAGACAAACACAACATCCATGCCTGACCGGGATTCGAACCCGGACCCCGTACGGACGAATGATCAGAGGCCAGCGCCTTAGACCACTGCGCCACCAGGGCGGCACGCCGTGCTCTAAGCGATGGCCTCTGATCATTCGTCCGAAAGGGGTCCGGGTTCGAATCCCGATGAGGCATGGAAGTTGTGTTTGTCTTATGGGTCTGGCTCTTTCTCTTCCATGGAACTAGTGACCCTAAATTAGAGACGGGATGACTGCTTATATCCCATTGAGTTGCTCACGGTGGTCGTTAAACCTCCAATAAAATATATATGTATATATATGTGACATGCGCGCAAAAATATTTAAGTAAATATTGCTGGAAATTATTATTAATATTCCTATTAAGCATACACTGAGTGGCCACTTTATTATGACCACCTGACAGTTTTAAGCAAATGAGCTAAGGCTGCACGCTGTTGCCGCCAGAGCGCGATGCTAGTATAAAAAGGGAAAGCTTAGTGCTTGCGACAGTAGAAGAAGTGATTTTTGGGTGACGAGATGGGTAAAAAATGCGATTTGACGGACTTTCAACATGGGTTGACTGTAGTAGCTTGGAGCCAGGGAGCGAGTATCACCGAAATCGCCGCATTCGTTAAATATTCCAGAGCAGCTGTTGTGAAAGTGTTTAAAGACTGGACTGTCAGCCAAAAAACTGGGTCTCTACGTGCAACGTGTAATCGTCATCGACTAGTGACTGCTCGGGCGGAACGGAGAGTGTCTAGACTGGTAACAGACAACAGAAGGGCAGCAGTGCAGCAAATTACAGACCATCTTAATCGAGGATCCCCTGAAATGATCTCTTTGCTTTCTGTAGTTAACAAGAGAAAACGTCTCCAGTTTGCACGAGAGCACAAGGATTGGACAGTCGACAATTGGAAACAAATTGTGGTCCGACGAATCACGTTTTCAGTTGCACCATGCCGATGGCCGAGTGAGATTTTGGGCGGAAACAGCACGAAAGCATGGACCCCAAACCATAACGGAGACAACGTTATGGTTTAGAGAATGTTTTGCTGGCATGCTTTGGGCCCTTTAATTCGTGTGTGATTGGTTTATCCCAATGGCGATGGCTACTTTCAACAAGATAATGCGTAGTGCTCGTATTGTACAGGATTGGTTTCAGGAAAATGCCGGTGAGTTTACTTTGCTTAGGTGGCCCCCACAATCTCCAGATCTCAACCCCATTGAGAATTTGTGGGATGAAGTTGAACGAGCCATCAGACAGCTGGATCCACACCCTGCAATCTCACACTGCTGGAAAGTGCTATTCATGAAGCATGGTCTCAGATTCCACAAACCACATCTCGTGGAGTCCATGCCACGAAGAATCGACGCAGTATTAAAGGCAAAAGGTCGCACAACGAAGTACCGAGGGGTTGGTCACAATAAAGTGGCCATTCATCGTATAAAAACCGTATGGATATGGGATGTATTAATGTGTGAAATACAATAACTTATCTGATGAGGTATATTTCTCAAATACAGTTCTCATTATCCTAAACTCTGTGCGCATTCCTTCATATGAGTAGTTTAGTTTCACTTCAATGCATGCGCTAAAAAATGTATCAGTCTGGATATTGCAGTAAAAAATATATTAAAAAACAAAAGGTTTTAGGGACTATTTAGTTCAAAACAGTATTCGTCTTACTTTTGAGAACATTTCACTAGGAAATATTTATTACCATTTAGTACACAAATTCTCAAATGCTAGCTGAATTATGCTTACTTTGTACAATTAAAATCTGAAGGAAATATTAAGGACAAAATACGTAGTGTGGCAAAGAATTTTTAAGACTGGGTCTGTAAAATCAAATAGAAACATGAAATTATAATTTGTTTTGGTTTGTTATTCAAAATAATTCCCTCCGGCTTCAATACACTTGTTACAGCGATTTAATAATGATTCGAATGCCTGTTCCAGTTCACTTTGTAGAATTGCCTCCGAAGCACGCGTCGAAGCTGTTTGTATGGTCGAAATATCATAAATAAAACACCGTTTTAACGTCATTTTATGTTTTGGGAATAAAGAAAAGTCGCAGGGTGCTAAATCAGGCGAATACGGTGGATGATTCAACAAACAGACGTTATCTTTCGCCAAAAATCTACGAAGAAGAAGTGAGGTTTGACTGAGTGCATTACCGTGCAACCAACCCTAACTGTTTTCATCCCGATATTCTGGACGAATGCGACGAATTCTGCCCCCCATCAAACGCCTCAAAACATTTAAATAAAACTCACCAATAATTGTTTGTCCACTTGGAACAAATTCTTTCTGGATAATACCCTTACTATCGAAGAATGTAATGAGCATTGTTTTGATTTTCGATGGAATGTTTCTTGTTTTTTGGCTTGTTGCGAGTTTTTTGACTTCCATTCCGCACTTTGTCGCTTTGTTTTAGGATCATATTAAAAACACCATGTTTCATCACCAGTAACAATCGATTTTAAGATGTTTGGATCATTTTCAGCGGTTGAAATGATGTCTCTGCAATGTGCACTTCTCCTTGATTTTTGTTCATTGGTTAACGTGTGTGGAACAAATTTAGCACAGACTTTTGTTTTGCCCAAATCTTCATGCAGGATGGTTCGAATCGTTTCTTTGTTGATGTTTAAAGACTCTTCCATCATTCTCAGTGACGCACATCGATTGTTTGCCACGAAATCACGCACTTTTTCAGTAATCTCAGGTGTCCCAAATGAACTTGGTCTTCCGGTATGCTTATCATCTTCTAGCGTATCTCTTCCGTCCAAAAACCTTTGTGCCACAGGAAAACATTTGATCTACTTAAACAAAACTCACCGTAAACTTGTTTCATCATTTGGTACGTTTCCGAGGCACTTTTACCAAGTTTTGCGTTAAATTTAATAACAGCCCTTTGTTCCATCTTAATAATTCAACATGAAAAAAATTTGATCTCTAATGAACGACCGTTTCGTTTGAGTTACTTTAACAACTGCGCAGAACTTTTGGCAGAAATCAAGCAGATGGTCACGGTTTATAAGGCATTCGCGATTACACTGGTGGCGCCACCGTAGGCTGAAATCAAGCGCCAGTCTTAAAAATTCTTTGACGCACTGTGTACTGTGTTAAAAAACGTCGAAAAGTCAACACTATCACGACACTCTCACTTCTGCACGATCTTCGGAATTCACAATGCATTTCGATACCTACTTCAGTATAATTAGCAAGCTGTCATGTGAAGTCTCTCAAAGCAACTTAGGTGTACACTATATTGACAAAAGTCACCGGACATCTAGAAGACAAACACAACATAGCATTGATAGACATACATTAGTACGGTGTCGGTCCACTTTTGGCCTTAATGCATTCACTGACTCGTTGAGACATGCTGTAACGTACCAGGAGATGTGACGTACCTGCCAGAAGGACGCACACGACATAAAGGCAGATAGGAATCAGAATACATGTCCGCGTAGCTTAATTGGTAGAGCAACTTGTTCCGGAATAAGCGGCCTCGGGTTCGAACCCCGGCGCGGATAAAAATGACGAAGAAATTCACTTCGTTATAATGGCGCCCGAACTATCCGGATGACCCGACCGTTCAAAATCTCGCATTGGTGTGATGTTATTTCCACACCACGAGATCGGAAAAATAAGAAGAGCACTTCGAATAAAAAAAAAAAAATAATAATAATAATAAGGAGGAGATGATGTGACGTACCTGCCAGAAGGACGCACACGACATAAAGGCAGATAGCAATTAGAATCAATGTCCGCGTAGCTTAATTGGTAGAGCAACTTATTCCGGAATGAGTGGACCCGGGTTCGAACCCCGGCGCGGATAAAAATGACGGAGAAATTTAATTCGTTATAATGCTTTCGACAAGGTTTTGGAACACAGCGATAGGTATGCGCTTCCATTCAGTACATAATGCTGCCTCTAACTGTAGCTTAGTAGTAGGGCTTGGTTCCAAACTTCTTATGCGGCGCTCTAATTCATCCCATAGGAGATCAATGGGATTAAGATCAGGGCTCTGTGCTGGCTAGTCCACACACACAGATACGGAATTATCATCAAACCACGTGGTAACAGCCCTTGCGTTATGGCTCGATGCATTATCCTCCTGGTACCAACGAGGCTCGGTTCCATAGTATTGCCACAGAGTTGGCAGGGAATAATTGTCCAGAATATCGAGGTTAGACATGCTGGTTAACAAGTTTGTCCACGATAACCAATGGGCCGGGACCATACCACTGTTACCTCGTATTTTGACGATAATTTCATACCACATGTGGACAGCGCAGCACAGAGCCCTGATCTTAATCTCATAGAGCACCTATGGGATGAATTAGAGCGCCACATAAGAAGTTCGGAACCAAGGCCTAATACTAAGCAACCGTTAGTGGCAACATTATATACTGAATGGAAGCGCGTACCTATCGTTTGTGTTCTAAAACCTTGTCGAAATCATGTCTCGAAGGGTCAGTGCATGCATTAAGACCAAAGGTGGAGCTACACTGTACTAATGTATGTCAATAAATGCTACGTTGTGTTTCTCGTCTAGGTGTCCGGTGATTTTTGTCAATATAGTGTATGTCAAATTTCTTACCTGTTTTGAATGTATTGGGTTGTCGAAAAAGTCATGAACGTCATGACATTTTAGCCATGTTTTGCGAAATTCATTTATTGATAGAAAGAACAAAGATCAATCAATGATATAATGCCTGTTTTGTTCGATGACCTTTTGCCATCTGTCAGTGAGCTGCAGAATGTCTCGTTCATAGAAGGACCTGTCTTTCGTGGCGAAAAACTGTACAACGTGCTGATTTACAGCATCATCTGAATTGAACGTTATACCACGCAAGGACTGTTGAAGAGAGCGAAACAAGTGGAAGTCTGACGGCGCAAGGTCAGGCGAGTATTCTGGGTGTGGCAACACATCCCACCCAAGCTCCAATCATTTTTGGCGGGTGATCAAACTTGTGTGTGGTCTCGCGTTGTCGTGATGGAACACAACAGTTTTACGATGAACGAGCTCTGGATGTTTCTGGAAGATGGATTCGTTCAAACTGTCCAATTGCCGACAGTACACATTCGAATTGATTGTTTGGTTCCGTGGTAGGAGCTCGAAAAACACGACACCTTTAAAATCCCACCACACTGAGACCAGAACCTTCCGCTGATGAGTGTCTGCTTTGGATGTCGTTTGAGGCGAAGCAGCACGTCGGGACCAAGACCGTTTGCGCAGAACATTGTTGTACACAATCAACTTTTCGTCACCAGTTATCAGTCGCTTCAAAAAGGATCGTTTTCCTCACGTTTAATGAGCATATCGCAGATGTTTATACGCGTCGTCAGTTGAGCTTCTTTGAGTTCATGAGGAGCCCACACATCGAGCTTGCTTACGAATCCCAGCTTCTTCAGGTGGTCGTGAACGCTTCAATGATGGATGTGCAATGTGTCTGCAATCTCTCGTGTCGTGCAACGTGGGTTTGACTCGATCAATGCCTTGATTTGGTCGTCATCAACCTCGGTGGGCCTCCCGGACCGAGGAGCACCGTTGAGGTCAAAATCACCAGCACGGAATTTCGCGAACCACCGCTGGCACTGACGTTCTTGTAGAACATTATCACCGTACACTTTACGCAATTTTTCAAAAGCTTGACGCGCGTTCTTCCTTTTACGGAAGTAAAACAGTAAAATATGGCGAAAACGTACAGTTTGGTCTTCCATTTTTAACTTGAAGTCAAATATCTGCAAATCAACCAAATCGCTCACTCTTCCTTTCAGACTGCAGCTAGAACTGGCACCTGTCGAATGCCATAGCGATAACAGAGCTGCGCATGCCTCTAGTACTTCCAAAACCGCCCAACCGCCATCGCGTGCAGTGGCGTATAAACGCTTTTGATTTAGGGGGTACAAGCTCATGAACCTTACATCTCAAGGATTAAGCCATCTATGGATGACTCCTCCGAAATTTTTTTTTTGGGTGGGTAGTATATTAGAGTTTTTATAAAATACGTATACTGATCACGAATTCATCCGAATGAAGATTGTTATCATCATATTATTATTAATTATTATCATTATTATTTTTATTGCTGACAAAAAGTTCACATTATTAATTTCTTATCGGAAAATGAATGGAGAATTTTTTTTTTGTGTTCTCTGTTGTTAATTTTTGTACTTTTTTTTCCATTAAAATATTGAGCAGGGACAAGTCAACATTAGGATGAATTTCTGTCAGCAGGGTTTGGAAAAGAGGGATTTCTCAGGAAATGTTATATAACTCTTTACAAGAACGAATTAAATTTCTTATCATTTTTGTTTACGTTAATAAAGCACAACCGCAGTAAGATAAAAACTGCTTTACCCGCGAAGATACTACTATTGAAACATTATGAAGTCTATATTAAAAACTTTGAACGATACATAGGCTGACAATTGATGTAAAAAGCACATTGGTCTGGTGCAAAGCTAAGTGATGGTGGAGATATCGAGGAATTGGAGTTCTATGAGTGGTATGAGAAATCCGTAATGCACTTGTTGTATTGCTACAGATCTTAAGAAAGAAAACAATTTTAGATACATAGGCTGACAATTGATGTAAAAAGCACATTGGTCTGGTGCAAAGCTAAATGATGGTGGAGATATCGAGGAATTGGAGTTCTATGAGTGGTATGTGAAATCCGTAATGCACTTGTTGTATTGCTACAGATCTTAAGACAGAAAGCAATTTTAGATACATAGGCTGACAATTGATGTAAAAAGCCCATTGGTCTGGTGCAAAGCTAAATGATGGTGGAGATATCGAGGAATTGGAGTTCTATGAATGGTATGTGAAATCCGTAATGCACTTGTTGTATTGCTACAGATCTTAAGACAGAAAACAATTTTAGAAGATACATAGGCTGACAATTGATGTAAAAAGCACATTGGTCTGGTGCAAAGCTAAATGATGGTGGAGATATCGAGGAATTGGAGTTCTATGAGTGGTATGTGAAATCCGTAATGCACTTGTTGTATTGCTACAGATCTTAAGAAAGAAAACAATTTTAGATACATAGGCTGACAATTGATGTAAAAAGCACATTGGTCTGGTGCAAAGCTAAATGATGGTGGAGATATCGAGGAATTGGAGTTCTATGAGTGGTATGTGAAATCCGTAATGCACTTGTTGTATTGCTACAGATCTTAAGAAAGAAAACAATTTTAGATACATAGGCTGACAATTGATGTAAAAAGCACATTGGTCTGGTGCAAAGCTAAATGATGGTGGAGATATCGAGGAATTGGAGTTCTATGAGTGGTATGTGAAATCCGTAATGCACTTGTTGTATTGCTACAGATCTTAAGACAGAAAACAATTTTAGATACATAGGCTGACAATTGATGTAAAAAGCACATTGGTCTGGTGCAAAGCTAAATGATGGTGGAGATATCGAGGAATTGGAGTTCTATGAGTGGTATGTGAAATCCGTAATGCACTTGTTGTATCGCTACAGATCTTAAGACAGAAAACAATTTTAGATACATAGGCTGACAATTGATGTAAAAAGCACATTGGTCTGGTGCAAAGCTAAATGATGGTGGAGATATCGAGGAATTGGAGTTCTAAGAGTGGTATGTGAAATCCGTAATGCACTTGTTGTATTGCTACAGATCTTAAGACAGAAAACAATTTTAGATACATAGGCTGACAATTGATGTAAAAAGCACATTGGTCTGGTACAAAGCTAAATGATGGTGGAGATATCGAGGAATTGGAGTTCTATGAGTGGTATGTGAAATCCGTAATGCACTTGTTGTATTGCTACAGATCTTAAGACAGAAAACAATTTTAGATACATAGGCTGACAATTGATGTAAAAAGCACATTGGTCTGGTGCAAAGCTAAATGATGGTGGAGATATCGAGGAATTGGAGTTCTATGAGTGGTATGTGAAATCCGTAATGCACTTGTTGTATTGCTACAGATCTTAAGACAGAAAACAATTTTAGATACATAGGCTGACAATTGATGTAAAAAGCACATTGGTCTGGTGCAAAGCTAAATGATGGTGGAGATATCGAGGAATTGGAGTTCTATGAGTGGTATGTGAAATCCGTAATGCACTTGTTGTATTGCTACAGATCTTAAGACAGAAAACAATTTTAGAAGATACATAGGCTGACAATTGATGTAAAAAGCACATTGGTCTGGTGCAAAGCTAAATGATGGTGGAGATATCGAGGAATTGGAGTTCTATGAGTGGTATGTGAAATCCGTAATGCACTTGTTGTATTGCTACAGATCTTAAGACAGAAAACAATTTTAGATACATAGGCTGACAATTGATGTAAAAAGCACATTGGTCTGGTGCAAAGCTAAATGATGGTGGAGATATCGAGGAATTGGAGTTCTATGAGTGGTATGTGAAATCCGTAATGCACTTGTTGTATCGCTACAAATCTTAAGACAGAAAACAATTTTAGATACATAGGCTGACAATTGATGTAAAAAGCACATTGGTCTGGTGCAAAGCTAAATGATGGTGGAGATATCGAGGAATTGGAGTTCTAAGAGTGGTATGTGAAATCCGTAATGCACTTGTTGTATTGCTACAGATCTTAAGACAGAAAACAATTTTAGATACATAGGCTGACAATTGATGTAAAAAGCACATTGGTCTGGTGCAAAGCTAAATGATGGTGGAGATATCGAGGAATTGGAGTTCTATGAGTGGTATGTGAAATCCGTAATGCACTTGTTGTATCGCTACAGATCTTAAGACAGAAAACAATTTTAGATACATAGGCTGACAATTGATGTAAAAAGCACATTGGTCTGGTGCAAAGCTAAATGATGGTGGAGATATCGAGGAATTGGAGTTCTAAGAGTGGTATGTGAAATCCGTAATGCACTTGTTGTATTGCTACAGATCTTAAGACAGAAAACAATTTTAGATACATAGGCTGACAATTGATGTAAAAAGCACATTGGTCTGGTACAAAGCTAAATGATGGTGGAGATATCGAGGAATTGGAGTTCTATGAGTGGTATGTGAAATCCGTAATGCACTTGTTGTATTGCTACAGATCTTAAGACAGAAAACAATTTTAGATACATAGGCTGACAATTGATGTAAAAAGCACATTGGTCTGGTGCAAAGCTAAATGATGGTGGAGATATCGAGGAATTGGAGTTCTATGAGTGGTATGTGAAATCCGTAATGCACTTGTTGTATTGCTACAGATCTTAAGAAAGAAAACAATTTTAGATACATAGGCTGACAATTGATGTAAAAAGCACATTGGTCTGGTGCAAAGCTAAATGATGGTGGAGATATCGAGGAATTGGAGTTCTATGAGTGGTATGTGAAATCCGTAATGCACTTGTTGTATTGCTACAGATCTTAAGACAGAAAACAATTTTAGATACATAGGCTGACAATTGATGTAAAAAGCACATTGGTCTGGTGCAAAGCTAAATGATGGTGGAGATATCGAGGAATTGGAGTTCTATGAGTGGTATGTGAAATCCGTAATGCACTTGTTGTATTGCTACAGATCTTAAGACAGAAAACAATTTTAGATACATAGGCTGACAATTGATGTAAAAAGCACATTGGTCTGGTGCAAAGCTAAATGATGGTGGAGATATCGAGGAATTGGAGTTCTATGAGTGGTATGTGAAATCCGTAATGCACTTGTTGTATTGCTACAAATCTTAAGACAGAAAACAATTTTAGAAGATACATAGGCTGACAATTGATGTAAAAAGCACATTGGTCTGGTGCAAAGCTAAATGATGGTGGAGATATCGAGGAATTGGAGTTCTATGAGTGGTATGTGAAATCCGTAATGCACTTGTTGTATTGCTACAAATCTTAAGACAGAAAACAATTTTAGAAGATACATAGGCTGACAATTGATGTAAAAAGCACATTGGTCTGGTGCAAAGCTAAATGATGGTGGAGATATCGAGGAATTGGAGTTCTATGAGTGGTATGTGAAATCCGTAATGCACTTGTTGTATTGCTACAAATCTTAAGACAGAAAACAATTTTAGAAGATACATAGGCTGACAATTGATGTAAAAAGCACATTGGTCTGGTGCAAAGCTAAATGATGGTGGAGATATCGAGGAATTGGAGTTCTATGAGTGGTATGTGAAATCCGTAATGCACTTGTTGTATTGCTACAGATCTTAAGACAGAAAACAATTTCAGATACATAGGCTGAAAATTGATGTAAAAAGCACATTGGTCTGGTGCAAAGCTAAGTGATGGTGGAGATATCGAGGAATTGGAGTTCTACGAGTGGTATGTGAAATCCGTAATGCACTTGTTGTATTGCTACAGATCTTATGACAGAAAACAATTTTAGTGCCGGGGCTGCGGGCGCTGAATTGTCCACTTGTGCATTAAATTTTTTTTAAAGTGCAGAAAGGACGACCTGATCAAGATGCATGGAATTTTAAGAGAAAAGAAACACTGATCACAAGTATGTTATCAAGCCCTAGCCCTACCATATGCTGTTTGAAGTTATTAACAAAAACCTCGCACTCGTCGTTTCCCTGCAGAACTAATTTGCTGGAGTTTCCCAGATGGTTGGCCAGCTTTTGGTGGATGAAAAGCCTCCCACTACAAACTTCGGATATAAAAAAAACAGATGACCCGTGATATTTCTTTGAACAAAACAGAGAATAAAAAAAATAAGTAGCATATAAATTTTACAGTTCACTCTGTATGAATGTTTGGTTTGTGTTTGCTCATATCTGGGGGAGTGGGGGGAGGGGAGCAGTAGATATTAATGTAGCCCTCTCCAAAATTTGGGGGTACATTGTACCCCTGTATCCCCCTGTTCCTACGCCACTGATCGGGTGCCAAAATACGTCATAACTTTTCCGACAACCCAATAGTATATTTTACTCAAAAGTGTAAGAAAGTGACAGAAATAAAACTTCCTAATTGTGTGGTTTTTTTTCTCTTAATTATGTTTTGAATAGGATGCTGAAACACGTGTTCCTGAATCACATCATCTGAACTACAGATCTGAGTACTACAGGAAAATTTTCGAAGACATAGGATTTGAAGTACTTCTTTGTGATGACGATTACAGGACATTTACATATAGCAATGACGATGAATGTAAAGGTACGTTTTAAATGAAAATGGACGATGTCATCACTCTTTCCACGTTATTTTTTTTAAACAACGCATAGCGACTGAAAAATTGTATTCCGGCACTGCTGGGATCGAACCCCAGAACTCTCGATAACTAGTCGAGTGCGTTCGAATTTACGCTACAGCGCCAACAATTCTCAGCGCAATGCGTGGTTTATCAGTCAGCATCTGACTACACGAATGCGTATTGATGGTCTCAGCAACTGAGATGTCGTCATCTGGTGGCATTTAACGCAACAGCTATTTTAATTGTAGCTGATAAATTCAAAGGGCGATAGAAATGGTTAATATATATCAAATACGTGGAGATAATGTAAATGGACGATCTCATCACTCTTTCCACGTTATTTTTTTTTTTTTTTTTTAAACAAGGCATAGCGACTGAAAAATTGAAAATATTCAGACATGTTTATTTTGCTTAATGCTGGGGATTCACCAATCCCCAGCATTGTGCGGGGCTCCAAGAAGCAACCTGGTGAATCCCCAGCATTGTGAATCCCCAGCATTCTGCGGGGCTCCAAGAAGCAACCTGCCAAATTGGCTTGGCAGTTAGCGTGTGCGAGTCTGGAGGAATTCGAGGCCGCTGTGGTGTAGCGGAAGCATATCCGGCGCGTAACTGGAAGACCCTGGGTTCGACTCCTGGTGGCGGCCAATGGGAATTTTTCCGTGACTCACTTATAAACGTGGAAAGAGCGAAGATCTTTGTTTGGTGTTCCTGGTCCACGTTAAATCTCTGTATTAATAAAAGGGGTAACAAATACATTTATTGACGCCAAAAGTTTCGGGTTGGTCCGAATTTAAACCCTGCACCATATCGCTTCAGACGAATTGCAAAGAAACCTTGCATACATAAACAAGACGAAGAATTGTCGAACTTTACTTACAAACCAAACCGTTTTCAATTCAACAAATTAGTCATCATCATCATCATCATTGTCAACCATTATCAATCCACTGCTGGACGAAGGTCTCCCCAAGTTTCCTCCACAACGGTCTGTCTTGTGCCAGTCTCCTCCATGTCACCCCTGCATACTTTCGAATTTCATCCACCCATCTCCTATGTGGTCTTCTTCTGGGTCTTTTCCTGTCCCTTGGAATCCAATCTAAAATTTCGGCTGTCCATCGATGATCTGTCCTTCTGGCAGTATGTCCAGCCCATTGCCATTTCAGGGATTTAACTCTGATCATGATGTCTTCCACTCTTGTCATTTTTCGGATCCACGAGTTCCTCTTCTTATCTCTCCTGGTTACACCAAGCATGCACCTCTCCATGCTGCTTTGAGTTGTCTGCAGCCTTTGTATGTCTCTTTTAGTTAAGGTCCACGTCTCAGCACCATACGTAAGCACTGGAAGGATGCATTGATCAAACACTTTTCTTTTAAGACATAATGGCATATTGCTCTTGAAAATTATGCTGTTTCTTCCAAAAGCTCTCCAGGCAAGTTTTGTACGCCGATTAATTTCTTCATCAATGTGACCCTCATTTGATATCTGCTGTCCAAGATAAACGTACGTGTCTGTTATCTCCAGCTTTTCTCCATCAATCGATAAATCTCCATTTCTTGTAAAAGCATTGAACATCACTTTTGTCTTCTGAAAATTCATTTTTAATCCCACTTCTTTATTCTTGTCAGCAAGTTCCTGGATCATACTCTGCAGCTCTGATGGGGTAGTTGTAAAAATGACTACGTCATCAGCAAAACGAAGGTGGGTTAGATAATCTCCATTAATCTTTATCCCTTTTTTTCCCAGCTCAGCGACTGAAAAACACCCTCCAATGTGGCATTAAAGAGCTTCGGAGATATGGTGTCACCTTGTCTCACTCCCTTTCCAATTTTTATGTGTGTTGTATTTTCAAACAGCCGAATCTTTTTCACTTGCATTTTCATAGATGTTATTAATAATATCAATGTATGCATCTTCAATACCGCAGGATTTCAGAGCCATTGCAACTGCTGATGGTTTCACCGAATCAAAGGCTTTTTCATAATCGATAAAAGCCATGCACAATGGAAGCTCATATTCCCTCACTCTTTCAATTAGTTCTCTCAGTACGTGGATATGATCTATTGTGCTGTAGCCACTCCTGAATCCAGCTTGTTCTCTCGGTTGAGCCATGTCCAGTGTCACCTTCAAGCGGTGTGAAAGAACTTTAGTGAAGATTTTATAAACCACTGATAGGAGGCTGATAGGTCTGTAGTTCCTGAGATCCTCAATGTCACCTTTTTTATGTAGCAAGATCATTGTAGCGTTGTTCCAATCCTCAGGAATCTTTCCTTCATTAAGGCATCGAGTGAAAATTTGGGCGAGTACTGTTTCGATTTCTCCACTTGCTTCTTGTATGATGTCTACAGTAATTCCATATTCCCCTGGAGCTTTTCTCCGCTTCATGTTCTTGATTGTATGTGCAACGTCTGCTGGAAGGACTGGAGGAACTCTGGTACTGGTATCTTTCATGATGTCTGGAGTGCATGTATCATCCCTTTCATATAATTTGGAGTAGAAATCTTTCACTCTTGTCAAAATTTCGCCTCTATTTCTTGTTACAGAACCATCTTCTTTTCTCAGTGCCATAATCTGTTTTCTTCCCTTACTGAGATGTCCCTTTGCTATCTTTAGGCTTTGGTTGTTTTCAATTGCTTTCCTCAGTAGTTCACAGTTGAATTTTATTACGTCTTCAGTGATACTTTTTCTTACTGTCTTGCATAGCTCTATATATTCAACTTTGGAAGTCACATCTTCTTTAGTTGTCCTCATCTCTCTTCTTTTTTGCACCAACATTTTCGTTTTTCCTGATAATTTGTTTACAGGCAACTTGTTCTTAGACCCAGCTAATTTTGTTGCTGTTTCCATAAGAGCTTTGGTTACTTTTCTGTTAACTTCAGAAATATCCACTTTTTCCGATGTTAGACCTTCTAAAGCAGAGAATGTGTTCTTCAGTTCCAACTTGAAGGTATTATGGTGTTTTTTAAGGTTGGTTATGTCAATACATTTTGTTTGTCTTATGAGCTTGCCACGTTCGAGTTTAGAGTTGAAGTGCATCTTACATCTCACCAATCTATGGTCACTACCTGTGTTGAACTTGTTTAGCACACTGCAGTCTTCTATGACGAATTTTTTGTTACACATAATAAAATCAATTTCACTTGTCGTCCCATTTGGATGTCTCCATGTCCATTTCCTGTGTGGCTTTTTCTTGAAGAAGGAGTTCAAGATGAAAAATCCTTCTGCCTCTGCAAACTGAACGAGAGTATTTCCACGCTGGTTTCTGTTGCCGTGACCGAATTTACCTACTGAAGTTTCATTCTGTTTGCCGTTGCCCTATTTTTGCATTGAAATCTCCCATAATTATCTTCAAGTGCTGTTTACCTTTATTATTTAGACGACAAATTTTCTCATAAAATTCTTCAATTTCTTCTTCAGGATGACTTGTGGTGGGTGCATAAGTTTGAATAATCTGAGCCTGGTATCTTTTCGAGAGATGGATAACGAGTCGTGCAGCTCTGTCAGAGGAACTTTCAACTTCTACAACTTTATCCTTCAGTTTCTTGTTTATTATAAATCCAACACCACTAGTTCTGCCAGTATCTGTCCCACGATAGTAGAAGAGATGTCCACTTTTCAGTTCGATGAGATCTTCTCCTTTTCTCCTTACCTCACTTAGCCCCACGATGTCCCACTTGATCCTTTGTAGTTCCTCTTCCAATTCAAGAAGCCTTGAATCAGAAGATAGGGAGCGTCCATTATACGTAGCCAAGGTCAGCATCAGATGGCAGCCTAGTCTGGTCTTCCGGGTATTCTTAGCACCCTCTGCCTTCATGTCGCACTGGCCGCTGCCTTGGCCAGGTACATTCCAGCTGCCGGAGACTGAGGGCCAAGATTTAAGTTGTAGAGTCATTTTGGAGGTGTTTGGCCATAACTCACCACGCTGGCCAAGCAGGTTGGTGAGTGTGGGATAGAATTTCCTCTAATCCCGATGGTATAGTTATACCGCTATTGGCGGTCGTCAGAGCCCCTTTAGTGGGAACAATATGCACCACGAGAAGGCGGGGTTGACATTTGTCAAGGAGACTTTTATATATATATATATATATATATATATATATATATATATATATATATATATGAAGTCTGGAGAACATGTATCATCAATTTCATATAATTTGGAGTAGAAATCTTTCACTCTTGTCAAAATTTCGCCTCTATTTCTTGTTACAGAACCATCTTCTTTTCTCAGTGCCATAATCTGTTTTCTTCCCTTACTGAGATGTCCCTTTGCTATCTTTAGGCTTTGGTTGTTTTCAATTGCTTTCCTCACTAGTTCACAGTTGAATTTCCTTACGTCTTCAGTGATACTTTTTCGTACTGTCTTGCATAGCTCTATATATTCCACTTTGGAAGTCACATCTTCTTTAGTTGTCCTCATCACTCTTCTTTTTTGCATCAACATTTTGGTTTTTTCTGAAAATTTGTTCACATGGAAAAACCAAAATGTTGATGCAAAAAAGAAGAGGGATGAGGACAACTAAAGAAGATGTGACTTCCAAAGTGGAATATATAGAGCTATGCAAGACAGTACGAAAAAGTATCACTGAAGACGTAAGGAAATTCAACTGTGAACTAGTGAGGAAAGCAACTGAAAACAACCAAAACCTAAAGATAGCAAAGGGACATCTCAGTAAGGGGAAAACAGATTATGGCACTGAGAAAAGAAGATGGTTCTGTAACAAGAAATAGAGGCGAAATTTTGACAAGAGTGAAAGATTTCTACTCCAAATTATATGAAAGGGATGATACATGTACTCCAAACATCATGAAAGGTACCAGTACCAGAGTTCTTCCAGTCCTTCCAGCAGAAGTTGCACATGCAATCAAGAACATGAAGCGGGGAAAAGCTCCAGGAGAAGATGGAATTACTGTAGACATCATACAAGAAGCAAGTGGAGAAATCGAAACAGTACTCGCCCAAATTTTCACTCGATGCCTTAATGAAGGAAAAATTCCTGAGGATTGGAACAAAGCTACAATGATCTTGCTACATAAAAAAGGTGACATTGAGGATCTCAGGAACTACAGACCTATCAGCCTTCTATCAGTGGTTTATAAAATCTTCACTAAAGTTCTTTCACACCGCTTTAAGGTGACACTGGACATGGCTCAACCGAGAGAACAAGCTGAATTCAGGAGTGGCTACAGCACAATAGATCATATCCACGTACTGAGAGAACTAATTGAAAGAGCGGCGAGGGAACATGAACTTCCATTGTGCATGGCTTTTATCGATTATGAAAAAGCCTTTGATTCGGTGAATCCATCAGCAGTTGCAATGGCTCTGAAATCCTGCGGTATTGAAGATGCATACCTTAATATTATTAATAACATCTATGAAAATGGAAGTGCAAAGATTCGGCTGTTTGAAAATACAACACACATAAAAATTGGAAAAGGAGTGAGACAAGGTGACACCATATCTCCGAAGCTCTTTAATGCCACATTGGAAAATGTCTTTCAATCACTGAACTGGGAAAACAAAGGGATAAAGATTAATGGAGATTATCTAACCCACCTTCGTTTTGCTGATGACATAGTCATTTTTGCAACTACCCCATCAGAGCTACAGAGTATGATCCAGGAACTTGCTGACAAGAGTAAAGAAGTGGGATTAAAAATGAACTTTCAGAAGACAAAAGTGATGTACAATGCTTTTACAAGAAATGAAGATTTATCGATTGATGGGGAAAAGCTGGAGATAACAGACACGTACGTTTATCTTGGATAGCAGATATCAAGTGAGGGTCACATTGGTGAAGAAATTAATCGGCGTATAAAACTTGCCTGGAGAGCTTTTGGAACAAACAGCATAATTTTCAAGAGCAATATGCCATTATGTCTTAAAAGAAAAGTGTTTGATCAATGCATCCTTCCAGTGCTTACGTATGGTGCAGAGACGTGTGTACCTTAGCTAAAAGAGACATACAAAGGCTGCAAACAACTCAAAGCAGCATGGAGAGGTGCATGCTTGGTGTAACCAGGAGAGATAAGAAGAGGAACACGTGGATCCGAAAAATGACAAGAGTGGAAGACATCATGATCAGAGTTAAATCCCTGAAATGGCAATGGGCTGGACATACTGCCTGAAGAACAGACCATCGATGGACAGCCGGAATTTTAGATTGGATTCCAAGGGACAGGAAAAGACCCAGAAGAAGACCACATGGAAGATGGGTGGATGAAATTCGAAAGCATGCGGGAATGACATGGAGGAGACTGGCACAAGACAGACCGTTGTGGAGGAAACTTGGGGAGACCTTCGTCCAGCAGTGGATTGATAATGGTTGACAATGATGATATATATAAGGACAAAAAAATTAAAAAAATTAATGCGTGTGCCAGTGGTAGCGAAGACACCCTCAAGGCCATGTACGCGTAACGCGTTCTCAAGAGTCTCATTGTGACCCCTAGAAATATGACAATATATAGTTTTTCTTCTGATACACTCCCTTTGAAACTTCGACTTGATACCGACCACTGCAACTTGGACGGCGATGAAAAACATTTTGTGGAATTTCGAAGTGTCTTCCAGAATTTCGCGATGAGTTGTTATTGCGATACTCACACACCGGCATTCTCTTTAATAAAAACGGATTGCAAACATATTCAGTCCAGTTTTAATTCTGAAGATAACAATTTAGTGTAGAGAAATTTGTTTTCCAAAATTTACCAACTTCGTAAATTTTCTAAACAATGATATCTGATTAAATGTTTTTTTTTTCAAAGTAATTAAGTACACTACCTCAATTGAAATGGGCAGCTGATTTTTGGGAAGGAGGGGGAATGCAACAAAAAAATAAAATGTATCCAGTGGAGTGATTTTAATGATTTTTGGTGAATAAAAATTTACATGAGTTTAAAAACGAAAATTTCGCTGTGCTTGGTAAGTGAAGAAATCAATTTTGTGCAAGTATTTCGCTGCAGAAATTAGTATCTCTCTCTCTTTTTTTTTTTTTTTTTTTTTTTTTCAATTTATCCAATACTGAACTCTATTTTTCATCGCAATTTGTTCACATGCCCATTTTAACCAGAAGAGAAAATATAAGTAAAACTTTTTTTGCAAAAGTCCCGGCATTCCGGCAACTGGGTATTTGTTATTAGATGGGAGCAACATCGTTTTTAGAATTATTACGTTGAATAAAAGCAGGAACAAACCAAAAATTGGAAGAAAAAAAACAAACAAAACAGGTTGAGTAATACATTCAAACGTACTTCATTTAATACTTTATTTCAACATTCGTCATTATTTTTAATTCATTCCTCTATTTTATGTCTTATTCGGAAGCACAAGAACCGTATTAATCAACAAAGCACACAGGCCCGGCGATGCATTCCCACCCAATGAGAGACTGCATTCGCGAGCAACCCTGCTATAGCGAGAGCTGCCATGAATGCAGTCCCCAGGGAAGTTTTATTTAAAGGAAACAAACTGATGTGGGAATATGCAGAGTTTCCCACATGAGTTGGTTTCAATAGCCGTCAGGGCTGCAAGAAGCACAGTCCGTGACGTTCTTCCAGCTCCCAATGGTGTTATGCAGGGAAAACCTCCAGTTGAGTTCAGAAAACTGCAGTCGTGACATTATGCTGGAAAAACTTACAGCAGTGTTCACAAAACTTCTCTTTCATGGTACGGCAAAAAATAAAATAAAAATGCTTTGGGTAGGGGCTGCAGCCCCACAGCCCCACAGCCCCATAGCAGGAGCCGCCTCTGCTCTCTTTGAATGAGTGTAACAGAAATTCTGTCCCATATCTCTAATGCAAATTCTTTTGTACACAAGCAAAGTTTGAAATTTTGAGAACAAATAAAACTAATACGTGTCGCAGTTATTTTCCCGAAATATTTGTTAGAATTTCTTTTAAAATTAAATTTATCTGACTCGAAAGTATTCCGATTTGGCACTAGATGGCGCCAGAAGTTAGCTTGGCAGTGTTTCTGTGTTGAAGAAACGTAATCAATCATTTCTGTCTGATTTTTTTAATTATCTAGGCCAAATAGAAATTAAAGAATGGGCACTGAAGTGAGATTGGAATTTTGTCTTCTATAGAGCATCTTAAATTCTACTGTACGTTCATTTTTTGAAGAGAAAATTTGTACATTACCAGAAAACACTTGAATTTGAGACAGAAACCACGCCTACCTTTTAAGCTCCACCCCCAAAAAATATCATTGGTTAAAACGTAACAGCGGGTATATTGTCTTTTCATTATGGAGCCAACGAGAGACCTCTTACATTCTGAATATGATAAGGTCTTCAGTCATTCGCTGATGCCAACTTCTGGGACAATCCCTCAAAGCGTAAAAGTCACCCCCAAGGAGTGATATTTTGCGCCATCTATCGCAAATGATGAAGCCTAACACGCATTCAAAGACAGCCTTAAAAGTAACTGATATGAATGAGCTTATACTAAGAAAGTATGCAGGGGTGACATGGAGGAGACTGGCACAAGACAGACCGTTGTGGAGGAAACTTGGGGAGACCTTCGTCCAGCAGTGGATTGATAATGGTTGACAATGATGATGATGATGATGATACTAAGAACTAATACTCAGTTAAAATTAATAACAGATTGGCTGAATGCAAATGAATTAGTTGTTAATATTAATAAAACTAAATTAATGATTTTCTCTTGTTCACAAACTTCACATTTATACGATTTACCGATTCTGATGAATGGAGTCTGGATTAATGCGGTCTCAACATACTCTTATCTAGGTATAACTATACACAATGACTTGAAATGGAACAAACACATTGAAAATTTAAGTAACAAGATTTCTAGAAATATTGGGATGGTCAGTAGTACTTTGCCAAACATAACACCTAAAATATTAATCTCTATATATCATACTCTAATTCAAACATGTATTAATTATTGCATTTTTACCTGGGGACAAACCACATAATATAATATTAATAAACTACAGGTACTGCAAAATAGATTCATAAGACTAATAGACCTTAAAACATCAAATAATTTTCAACCAATCTTATATATTCGGTCAAAAGTGAACCCCAATATATATAATATTTTAACGATAAAGCAATTATTTGATTATAACTTGGGAAAGATAATGTATAAAATAATTAAAAATGGTATACACAATGATATAATAACACTAAATATACATACTCATTTCCACAATACTAAGAATAGATCACTACTAATTCCAATGTTCCCACAAACTGAGAAACTTAAAATGAATATAAATTATAGTGGCCCAAAATTCTGGAACTCATTGCCCCAAGAACTAACATCAATTAATAATTTTAACTTTTTTAAAATAAAACTAAAGGCATATCTTATGAAATAATTAGTAAACAATAGGCAATTTCGACTAAATGGAAGAAATGTGGGTTAGTATGATAATAGAGTGAGGTGCAAACGTTACTTGTTGTTTATTTATAAATATCATTGTCAACCATTATCGATCCACTGCTGGACGAAGGTCTCCCCAAGTTTCCTCCACAACGGTCTGTCTTGTGCCAGTCTCCTCCATGTCACTCCTGCATACTTTCGAATTTCATCCACCTATCTCCCATGTGGTCTTCTTCTGGGTCTTTTCCTGCCCCTTGGAATCCAATCTAAAATTTCGGCTGTCCATCGATGGTCTGTCCTTCTGGCAGTATGTCCAGCCCATTGCCATTTCAGGGATTTAACTCTGACCATCATGTCTTCCACTCTTGTCATTTTTCTGACACACGAGTTGCTCTTCTTATCTCTCCTAGTTACACCAAGCATGCACCTCTCCATGCTGCTTTGAGTTGTCTGCAGCCTTTGTACGTCTCTTTCGGTTAAGGTCCATGTCTCTGCACCATACGTAAGCACTGGAAGGATGCATTGATCAAACACTTCTCTTTTAAGACATAATGGCATATTGCTCTTGAAAATTATGCTGTTTCTTCCAAAAGCTCTACAGGCAAGTTTTGTGCACCGATTAATTTCTTCATCAATGTGACCCTCACTTGATATCTGCGGTCCAAGATAAACGTACGTGTCTGTTATCTCCAGCTTTTCTCCATCAATCGATAAATCTTCATTTCTTGTAAAAGCATTGAACATCACTTTTGTCTTCTGAAAGTTCATTTTTAATCCCACTTCTTTACTCTTGTCAGCAAGTTCCTGGATCATCTTCTGCAGCTCTGATGGGGTAATTGTAAAAATGACTACGTCACCAGCAAAACGAAGGTGGGTTAGATAATCTCCATTAATTTTTATCCCTTTGATTTCCCAGTTCAGTGATTGAAAGGCATTTTCCAATGTGGCATTAAAGAGCTTCGGAGATATGGTGTCACCTTGTCAATCTCCCTTTCCAATTTTTATGTGTGTTGTATTTTCAAATATATATATATGTGATTATATAGTGAAGTGTATATGATACTTGCTTGTTTAGATGTAATGAAGGCCATTGATGATGGAACACATTGATATATGTGTTGGTTGAGAGCTAGTACGTGTATATTCACATATTAACCTACCATATATGTGTTGGCTTGCCTTTTCTGTTAAGTCTTATGTTTTTTGTATTCTGGGGAGAGGAGGACTATGTCAGGCCTCACGGCCTTTTCCCTCCTTTTCCTAGTTGCTGTAGTGGCAACTGAATGAATAAATAAATGAAATGAAAATGAAATGAAATGCCTCACCGCAATTTCACCCCGGACACGTCTCGGACGAATGGTCAGACGTCAACGCTTCGACCATTACGTTATCGGGAAGGAGAATTGTGTATGACCTTCAAGGAATATGATGAAATAGAACTTCCCAGCCACAATGCATAATGACGCTAATTTACACTTACCACCAAAAAATATTTGCACCCAGAAGGAAGCAGCCAACCGGAATTCAACTTGGTGGGTAGGTCTGGACATCGTGAGACATACAAATGATTCAAGTATCACGCTCGGCCGCACATGTGACATTAGCAAGGAGGGGTCATAGCGCTGTGCTGACGGGCTATACACTGTGTGGCCACTTCATTATGACCACCCCCTCAGTACTTCGTTTGGCCACCTTTTGCCTTTAATACTGCTTCGATTCTTCGTATCTAAGAATCCACGAAATGTTGATAGGTGGGTTTGTGGAATCTGAGACCATGCTTGATGAATAGCACTTTCCAGCAGTGTGAGATTGTAGGGTTGCGGATCCAGCTGTCTGATGGCTCGTTCAACTTCATCCCACAAATTCTCAATGGGGTTGAGATATGGAGATTGTGGGGGCCACCTAAGCAAAGTAAACTCACCGGCAGGCTCCTGAAACCAATCCTGTACAATACGAGCAGAATGGCAGAACGCATTATCTTGTTGAAAGTAACCATCGCCATTGGGATAAACCATCCACATGGCAGGATGCTCTTGGTCCGCAACGATGTTTAGATGTGATGTGCCAGTCACACACGAATTAAAGGGCCCAAAGCATGCCAGGAAAACATTCCCCAAACCATAACGTTGCCTCCACCAGCTTGAAGGGTTGTAGCAATGCATTTGGGGTCCATGCTGTCGTACTGTTTCTGCTAGATTCTCACTCGGCCATCGGCATCGTGCAACTGAAAACGTGATTCATCGGACCACATATTTTTGTTTACAATTATCGACTGTCCAATCCTTGTGCCCCATGTGCGAACTGGAGACGTTTTCTCTTGTTAACTGCAGGCAGCAAAGGTGTTCGAACAGGCCTTCGGCTGCCATATCCCATCCGATGCAGTGCACTGCAAACAGTGCGGGCCGAGATCATTTGTGGGGGTCCTTGATTAAGATGGTCTGCAATTTGCTGCACTGTTGCCCTTCTGTTGTCTGTTACCAGTCCGGACACTCTCCGTTCCGCCCGAGCAGTCACTAGTCGATGACGACCACATGTTGCACGTAGAGACCCAGTTTTGTTTGGCTGACAGTCCAGTCTTTAAACATTTTAACAACAGCTGCTCTGGAAAATTTCAGGAATGCGGCGGTTTCGGTGATACTCGTTCCATGGCTCCGAGCTCCTACAATCATCCCACGTTGAAAGTCCGTGAAATTGTATTTTTTTACCCATCTTGTCACCCAAAAACCACTTCTACTACTGTTGCAAGCACTAAGCTTTCCCTTTTTATACTTGCCTCGCGCTCTGGCGGCAATTGCGTGCAGCCATAGCTCATTTGCTTAAAACTGTCAGGTGGTCAAAATAAAGTGGCCACTCAGTGTATAAGGTCGTCTCACTGCGCGTGCTTCCCATTCGGACTCGTGCTGTTGTGTTGGTTGCATCCTTTGCAAGTGACGAATACCTCGGAGAAAAGTTCGGAAGCAATTCGGGAAGTTGGAGAAGTTCGAGAGGGGCCGCATCGCCGGGCTCTGGGAAGCGAGATGGTTTTATCGCCGTATCGCTCTCCAAATCAGTCGTTCGGATATCACCATAGCACGCTGTTGGCACTAGTGGATTGAACAAGGCACGCAACAGCGACAGAAAGTGTCTGGGATACCTACACGAACAACGGGTTGTCCGTGGTTCGTGTAGACTGACGTATAGAACGTGAGAGGACTGACGGGTTCTCCGATATGCGCGGAGTGATCCAACAACCACGATTGCGGATATTCGTCGAGCAGGGCTGCCATCCATGCATCGTCCGATTAGGGCCAGCACCATTAGCATACAGCAGTACGACGTAGGATTGCTCGCACGCTGACAGTTACGATGACGGCCCTTAACACCATTGCATCGTCGCCAAAGACTGCAATGGTGTCGTGCCAGACTGTCAAGGAGCCACTAAGAATGGCAGCGGGTGATCTCCAGGGACGAGTCCCGCTTTTGTCTTGGAGGAGACGACCACCGAATCCGTGTGCGGAGGCACCTTGGTCAGCACTAAGGTGAACGGTTTGTTGTCAAGCGTCACACGTCCAGAAGGCCAGGTGCCATGGTGTTGAGTGCGATTGCTTACAATGCCAGATCACCTTTGGTGTTAGTTGCAGACACCTTGACAGTTCAACGTTACGTTAATGAGGTCCTGCAACCAGTGGGCTTACCTTTTCTGAACGCTCACTCTAGTGCGATTTTCCAACAGGACAACGCTCGCTCGCATACTGATGCTGTCTCCAGAGCTTGTCTTCAAGGCACTAGCACTCCGCCATGGCCAGCCGCATCGCCGATTAAAAATGTGTGGGATTCTATTTGACCGCGCTATCCACACTCCACCCCTACCGCACAATCTGCAGGAAATGCGTGAGAAGATTCAAGCTATATGGGATGACTTATCGCAGGACAGCATTAGGAATATGTACGACTGTATGCCGAGTCGTCTGGCATGCTGTGTGAGCAAACATGGACGCCAGACGCCATACTGAGAGGTACCATTAAGAACCTGTACGACTCTATGACGAGACGTCTGGAATGATGTGTGAGCAAACATGGCCGCCAGACGCCATAATAAGAGACACCATTAGGAACCAGTACGACTCTATGCCGAGACGTCTGGAATGATGTGTGAGCAAACATGGCCGCCAGACGCCATACTGAGAGACACCATTAGGAACCTGTACGATTTTATGCCGAGACGTCTGGCATGCTGTGTGAACAAACATGTCCGCCAGACGCCATACTGAGAGACGCCGTTAGGAACCTGTACGACTTCACGCCGAGACGTCTGGCATGCTGTGTGAGCAAACATGGCCGCCAGACGCCATACTCAGAGACACCATTCGGAACCTGTACGGCTTTATGCCGAGACGTCTGGAATGCTGTGTAAGGAAACATGGCGCCAGACGCCATACTGAGAGACACCATTAGGAACCTGTACGACTTCATGCCGAGGCGTTTGCCATGCTGTGTGAGCAAACATGGCCGCCAGACGCCATACTGAGAGACACCATTAGGAACCTGTACGATTTTATGCCGAGACGTCTGGCATGCTGTGTGAACAAACATGTCCGCCAGACGCCATACTGAGAGACGCCGTTAGGAACCTGTACGACTTTACGCCGAGATGTCTGGAATGCTGTGTGAACAAACATGGCCGCCAGACGCCATACTGAGAGACACCATTAGGAACCTGTACGACTTTATGCCGAGACGTCTGGCATGCTGTGTGAGCAAATATGGCCGCCAGACGCCATACTGAGAGACACCATTAGGAACCTGTACGACTCTATGCCGAGACGTCTGGCATGCTGTGTGAGCAAACGGCTGCCAGACGCCATACTGAGAGACACCGTTAGGAACCTGTACGACTTTATGCCGAGACGTCTGGCATGCTGTGTGAGCAAATATGGCCACCAGACGCCATACTGAGAGACACCATTAGGAACCTGTACGACTCTATGCCGAGACGTATGGAATGATGTGTCAGCAAACATGGCCGCCAGACGCCATACTAAGAGACACCGTTAGGAACATGTACGACTTTATGCCGAGACGTCTGGCATGCTGTGTGAGCAAACATGGCCGCCAGACACCATACTGAGAAACACCATTAGGATCTTGTACAGCTCTATGCCGAGACGTCTGGCATGCTGTGTGAGCGAACATGGCCGCCAGACGCCATACTGAGAGACACCGTTGGGAACATGTACGACTTTATGCCGAGACGTTTGGCATGCTGTGTGAGCAAACATGGCCGCCAGACGCCAGAAATATTTCCCATATCAGTCTCAATGTTTAATCATTTATTGTCCGTGGTAATCTTTACCTTCCTCCAGAACAGCATTGCAATCCGACATGTACTTCTGCATGCAACTATTTTTTTAACGATGAGTGTATTTTTGTCGTGCCTTTTTTTATTTCATAACCATAAATTCTGTGAGTAATAAATACGCATGCTTATTTTTGTCGTAACATTTCTTATTTCATATAATTAAATATGTAAGTGATACATTCTGTACACATCCATATCTCTTCTCTTTAGTTGCCTTTACATCTCGGTCTGCTTTGACGTCATACATTCCTAAGGAGTATCGAGGGGAATTTGCGGAAGAACTGTTCAATGGATTTATGAAACACAACCCCAGGAATTCCGAAGGCATAGCAACTGTCCACATTACCAGTCTAACAGTTTATATTAGGAAACCGTGAGAAATATTTGGAGTTATGCTATTTCTTGACGTATGATTTACAAGACTCGTTTGTAATGTTTGATATACTGGTGGCAGAGTTTAACAAACTGACATCCAAAGTCTGTGGAGAATTTAAATTGCACTGAGTTATCCAGAGATTTATTTTGTCACTACCTCATAAAAATAACTTGATAAACATGTAAATGCAATTAAATAAATGAAACAACACGTTCTCGGTTTATTACTTAAATTGTAGAATCGACTGGTTATTCGAAATACGCTGTGTAGAAAAACGCATTCCAACTCTTCCACATATTCAAATGCGAGCGGATGTTGATAAGTTCTGGGCCTCACCAAGAAGGAAATGGGCAAGAGCCATGAAACTTACAGACTATTCCACATTTTCACCCCAAAGTTCAACACACTTGGCGCAGCCTGATAAGTTCTCGTCCTCACCAAGAAGGAAATGGGCTAGAGCCATGAAACTTACAGACTATTCCACATATTCAACCCGACGTTCATCACACTTGGCACAGCCTGATAAGTTATCGGCCTCACCAAGAAGGAAATCGGCTAAAGCCATGAAACTTACTGACTATTCCACATATTCCCTCCGAAGTTCAACACACGTGGCACAGCCTGATAAGTTCTCGGCCTCACCACGAAGGAAATGGGCTAGAGCTATGAAATTTACAGACTATTCCACATATTCACCCCGAAGTTCAACACACGTGGCACAGCCTGATAAGTTCTCGTCCTCACCAAGAAGGAAATGGGCTAGAGCCATGAAACTTACAGACTATTTAACATATTCAACCCGACGTTCATTACACATTTGGCACAGATTGATAAGTTCTCGGCCTCACCAAGAAGGAAATGGGCTAGAGCCATGAAACGTACAGACTATTCCACATATTCACTTCGAAGTTCAACACAATTGACACAGACTGATAAGTTCTCGGCCTCACCAAGAAGGAAATGGGATAGTGCCATGAAACTTTCAGACTATTCCACATATTCACCCCGAAGTTCAACACATTTGACACAGCCTGATAAGTTCTCGGCCTCACCAAGAAGGAAATGGGCTAGAGCCATGAAACGTACAGACTATTCCACATATTCACCCCAAAGTACAACACATTTGACACAGCCTGATAAGTTCCCGGCCTCACCAAGAAGGAAATGGGCTAGAGCCATGAAATTTACAGACTATTCCACATATTCACCCCGAAGGTCAACACATTTGGCACAGTGTGCTAAATTCTATACCACACCAAGGAGGAAATGGGCTAGAGCCATGAAATTTACAGACTATTCCACATATTCACCCCGAAGGTCAACACATTTGACACAGCCTGATAAGTTCCCGGCCTCACCAAGAAGGAAATGGGCTAGAGACATGAAACGTTCAGACTATTTCACGTATTCACCCCGTAGTTCAACATACTTCGCGCAGCCTGATAAGGTCTCGGCCTCAGTAAGAAGGAAATGTACTAGAACCATGAAACGTACAGACTATTCCACTTATTCACCACGACGTTCAACACACTTGCCACAGCCTAATAAGTTCTCGGTCTCACCAAGAAGGAAATGGGCTAGAGACATGAAACTTTCAGACTATTTCACGTATTAACCCCGAAGTTCAACACACGTGGCACAGCCTGATAAGTTCTCGGCCTCACCAAGAAGTAAATGGACTAGGGCCATGAAATTTACAGACTATTCCACATATTCACCCCGGAGTTCAACACACTTGGCACAGCGTTTCTGGAGTTTTTTAATCCTTCCAAAAAAATTCTGAAATCTGATCACACAAATACTGCGCTGCGTCTGATATCACCTCCGAATCATTCGAAAAATACTTCCCTTTCAGAATTTTTTTAAGGTTTGGGAACAGGGAATAGTCCAATGGAGCATGGTCTGGTGAGTAGGGTGGATGTCTATGCACTTAAACCCTAGATCCCTCAAAATGTCCATTGTCTTGCCAGCTTTGTGAGCCGACGTATTGTTCTGCAAAAAGGAAAGTTTCCTTCCCATTTTTTCCTTCAACGAATCATTTAATCGCCGCAGCAAGTTTGAATAGTATTCAGGGTTTATTGTTTGGCCCTTGTGGATATAGTGAGTCAGTAAAATGCCTTCCGAATCCCCCCAAAAAAACCGTTGCCATGAGCTTCCTTGCGGACCTTTGAGGCTTGAACATCTTTGGCCGTAGAGAACCCGAATGCCACTGTAGGTACTGTTGGTTCGTCTGTGGATCGTAGTTTTGTAACCACGCTTCATCAACAGCGATAATGCGCTACAGAAAATTATCACCAGATCGCTCAAAATGATGCAAAGCCGATTTGGAAGTGTCCACTCGTTTTCGTTTCTCATCGGCGTTCAAACATTTGGGGCACCCATTTCGCTGACATCTTCTGCGTATCCAAGTGCTCATGAATTATGAATCCAACACGTTCTTTGGATATCTCCAGTGTTTCAGCCATTGTTTTAACTGAGATTCGCCGATCTCACAAAATCAAGTCATGAACACGATCAACGGTTTTGGGTGTTGCCACTGTTTAAATCCTCCGAGATCTTGCTACATCATCGGTTTCAAAGTCTGCACGCTGAAAATTGGCACATCATTTCTTCATAGCGGAATATGAAGAGCACTTGTCACTTAATTTTTGCCTCACAGATCTCCTTTGCAGTTTTCTTCTGCAGGAACAGAAATTTCATGAAATCCCAAAGCTCCACACTGGAAAAATTTAACACTTTGCATTGACATGATTCAGTTCAGGACATCAAACATCTGCTAAAAAAGAGCTATTAGTCTGAAAATTGTCACTTTACAATACAAAAGAACACCCTTTCGAGCTGCAAGGACAAAGTAATGCCGCAATTACAGGAACTGGGTTAGGCCGAGAACTTTTCAGCATTCCCTCGCAAATGGGCCTTTATAAAGTCGTATGCGCAAACGTGAGGTGTCTTGCATATAAAGAAGATTGGTTGCATTGGAAGCGACAATGTCCCCCGGAGCAGAACTAACAGACTTTCATTTTTTTTTTTTTTTTTTTTTTTTATTGGAGGTTTAACGACCACCGTGAGCAACTCAAATGGGCTATAAGCAGTCGCCCGTCCCTAATTTAGGGCCACTGGTTCCAATGAAGGGAGAGAGCCAGTGCCGTAAGACAAACACATCATCCATGCCCGACCGGGACTCGAACCCGGACCCCTTACGGACGAATGATCAGAGGCCAGCGCCTTAGACCACTGCGCCACCGGGGCGGCTAACAGACTTCGAAAAGGGTATATATGTACAGGGTGATCCATTTCAACCAGTACCCTGAAAAAACCTTACATTTTTGCAAGGGATCGCGCAAGGGACTTCTTTTTTTCAGTAGAAGCAGCAACACCTGGATAATGAAAACTGCCACCGTGAAGAAGGTTGTTAACCTTAATTGCAACTCGGCTCGTGATTTGTTTGTTGTTGCGTTGTCATTCACTTGTGTGCATTCGGAAACATGCAGTACTCTGTTCCAGAGCGCATTTTTTTTTTGGTGAAATCGTATTGGGTAACCAATTCTGTCATCAAAACGCAACGAGCATTTCCAAGAGAGTTTGGAGTTCGAAAAGTGCCAAGCAAGTCAACAATTCTGTCTATGGCAAAAAAAACTGGAGCAAACCGGTTCTCTTCTCAGCGGTAGCGGTAGACATCACCCTCCGATGCCCCAAACGCGTGTGGACGATGTTCGGCAACGTTTACTTCAATCTCCGACGAAATCGTTGCACAGATTAAGCCAACAGACAGGATATTCTTACGGAACTTGTCAAAGGGCAGCAAACAAAGCGAATATTCGACCATTTAAAGTGCACGTAATCCATCAGCTGCAGGAACCGGACAAGGGAAAGAGATTAAGTTACTGCAAATGGTTTCAAAATTTTCTTAATTTGCGATCTGATATTCTCTCCATCACATGGTTTACGGTTTAAGCCTGGTTTCATCTGTCAGGCTACGTCAATTCGCAAAACCGCAGATACTGGGCTGCCGAAAACCCACACCGTTATGTGTGAAACACCGATGCATTCACAAAAGGTTGGGGTATGGTGTGCGGTTTCGTCTACGAAAATTATTGGCCCCATTTGTTTCTCTGAGACTGTCAACACTAACGTTTATTGCCGCGTATTCAATGAATTTGTGGAACAACTTGATGACATTGAATTGACAGAGGGCTACTTTCAGTAGGATGGCGCTATGTGGCACACATCGAAAGTCTCAATGGAACTCATAACCAGCTTCTTTGATGACAGATTAATTTCAAAAAACATATGGCCTCCCCAATCTCCAGATTTAACTTCCCCTGACTTTTTTTTATGGGGCTACTTAAAGGATAGAGTTTACAAAACCCATCCAAAAACATTGGATGCATTGCGTGAAACAATCACGACTGAAATTGGCAATGTTACTGCTCGTACTCTACATGAGACATCGCTGAATATGGTGCGGCGTGTTCAACTGTGTTTACAAGAAAATGGAGGACAATTCCAACATTTGCTTTGGTAAAATGATTCTCCAATACCACATGTACTAGGGGTGTTCAAATGAAAAGGTACGAAACGTCATAAGACCGTAACCGTTAACATATTTGCCTATGCCGCTATGGGAGAACGTAGCGACACATCTAGGGATGCGATTGGAGTCGCCGGGGTGGATCGGAGCATGCGTGTGCGCCCGCATGCGCAGGAGAGAGAGCAGAGGCTCTTATAAAGAGCGCCGTCCAATTGACTACTTGTTGAATTCCTCCAGCACAGACGAACCATTAACTCCGATGTGTACTGTGAGACACTCCGAAGCCTACGCAGGTCCATCAAGAACAAAAGACCGGGGCTGCTCACGGAGGGTGTGGTTCTGCTCCATGATAACGCGCGTCCACACGTCTCCAGGGTCACACACGCGGAACTGGCCAAGTTCCAGTGGGAGCAGCTTGACCATCCGCCCTACAGCCCGGACATGTCGCCCTGCGATTTCCATGTGTTTGGTCCCCTGAAAAAACATCTGAAAGGGAAGCGCTTCCACTCGGACGACGAACTCAAGGACGCTGTGCAGGACTGGGTCTCGTCACGGCCACAGGGATTCTGGGTACAAGGAATCCTGTGGCTCGTTAATCAATGGGATAGTTGTGCTACGGCCTATGGTGTATACTTTGAATAAAGTCTTCATTTATACCCACAGTGTCGTTTCGTACCTTTTCATTTGAACACTCCTTGTATAATGCTCAACTTACTGTATGATTTTGTTGTTATTTATAAAAAAGTTATAAGTAAATCACATGGTACTGGTTTAAATGGATCACCCTGTATATATGTCACCTAAGTAAACAATCGGCTCGTTGCATTACTGCTCTCCTGGGATTGAAAGGGGTATGGGAGTTGCATGCCACCTGAGTAAGCAATCGGTTCGTTGCGTTACTGCTCTTTTGGGATTCTCAAAATCCAGTGTCGCTGATGTTCTTCATTGCTAAAAAGCCGATTGTACCACTACAACGAAGCCTCTCTCTGGGGAGACACACAAGCTGAGTGATCTTGTCAAACGAAGTTTACTGAGGAATATGCTCACGTCCTCTACCACAGACCTGGCCGGCTGCTCCGCACCAGCCCCTCGAACAATTCTTGCAGCAGAAAAGCCCGTCGGGATGTGTATGTCTACGGTTACCATGCTAAGTCTGAGGCACCACTGAAGTCGTCGTCTTGCATAGCCTGCATTACTCCAGGCTATGCAAGAGGACGACTTCAGTGGTGCCTTGCTCGCCAAAAGAGCGGAAGAGGGTTTTATGGAGTGATGAATCATGTGTAACGAAGTAGATTTCTCCGCCATTTTTGTCCACGCCGGGGACCGAACCCGAGTCCACTTGCTCCGGAACAAGTCGCTCTACCAACTGATCTACGCAGACGTTCGTTCTTGCTGCTATCTGTCTTTATGTCGTGTGCGTCGTGCGAGCCAGGCACGTCACACACGCCTTCGTTCCGATGGAAATATTTGTTTGTGTCTTTGCCCGGATACGCTGTCAGGAGAATTACATTGCTCTCACACTCAATTTTGGAGGTGCAGCTCTAATAGAGTGAGTTTTTTGCTAAAAAAGGCTGACTCGGTCATTTGATTGTGATGCGCTGCAGCCTAACGCCGCCAGGTACGAAAACATAATGAACAATTCCTCACTATTTACGCTGCGAACACTCACAATAATGAACTCAAAGATTCCTGCACCGAGAGAACTTCATTCCATGTCGTGCGGCTGCTCATAAGCCTTTCATCTCCACTCGGAATGCTACTCGTCGTTTAGCATGGTGTAAGGAACATTTATCGTGGGCCGTAGATCAAGGGAAACGGGTCCTATGGACTGATGAATCCAGATACAGTCTGATGGCCGTGTGTGGGTATGGCGGTAGCCGGGGGAACGGTATTTACCACAGTGTACTGTTCCTACGGTGAAGTTTGGAGCTGGCAGTGTACTCGTGTGGGGGTGTTTTTCGTGGTATGGTCCCAGCCCATTGGTTATCGTGGACAAACCTGCTCACCAGCACGTCAAACTCAATATTCTGAACAATTCTGCCATGTGGCAATACTATGGAATCGAGCCTCGTTGGTACCAGCAGGATAATGCACCGAGCCATATAGCAAGGACTGTTAAGGCGTGGTTTGACGATAATTCCGTATCGTGTGTGGACTGGCCAGCACAGAGCCCTGATCTTTATTCCATAGAGAACCTATGGGATGAATTAGTACTTGGGAATAGATCCCTACTTGTTTCAGCAAGATCGAGTGCCTTGTCATGTTGCAAACTCTGTATAGGCGTGGTATGAGGAACAGGACATTCAAGTGTCGGATTGGTCAGCCCAAAGATCCCATCTCAATCCAATAGAACTTCTGTGATACAAGGTGAAACGCTGAATCTGATCACGGCGGGCAAGACTTTCGTCTACAGTGGATCTGATAGAAGGTTTGCAGTTAGAATAGTCAAAAATTTCAGCACTGACTTAACGGCAGCTGGAGGAAACAAGATCTATTAGGATCACTACAGTCGTAACGGTCAAAAGGAAAGCCGACTATGTGTAGATTTCCGGTAACAAGGGTTTCGGTTCCCATTCGACGTAAGTGTCGGAACGCTTTTTCTCCAGACTGATCATTAAATACGAGGCTTGTACCGAAAGTAATGCAAAAGTGGGCATAACTTTTCTATTAACTGACAGAGGTCGTTCAAATTCCACATTTTGGTTGAGAAACTCTTCCTCTATAGTAACCATTCTACTTCATTGCAGGTAAATAATGGATTCCAAGAAGAAGCAACGTGTCGTCACGAAGAAGGAAGAGTGCAGGCTGTCCGACATCCACAGAAGGCTACAGAATGTTTACGGAGATGACACCATTGGCAAGAGCAATGTGCACAGATCGGTCACGGCCGATTCGTTCAACGACGATTGGTCCAATGCCGATTCGTCCAAAGGGACGATTGTTCCAATGCCGATTCGTCCAATGGTACGATTGGTCTAATGCCGATTCGTCCAATGGTACGATTCGTCCAATGCCGATTCGTCCAATGGTACGATTGGTCCAATGCCTATTCGTCCAATGGTACGATTGGTCCAATGCCGATTCGTCCAATGGTACGATTCGTCCAATGCCGATTCGTCCAAAGGGACGATTGGTCTAATGCCGATTGGTCCAGTGCCGATTCGTCCAAAGGGACGATTGGTCCAATGCCGATTCGTCCAATGGTACGATTCGTCCAATGCAGATTCGTCCAAAGGGACGATTGGTCCAATGCCAATTCGTCCAAAGGGACGATTGGTCTAATGCCGATTCGTCCAATGGTACGATTGGTCCAATGCCGATTCGTTCAATGGTACGATTCGTCCAATGCCGATTCGTCCAAAGGGACGATTGGTCCAATGCCAATTCGTCCAAAGGGACGATTGGTCTAATGCCGATTCGTCCAATGGTACGATTCGTCCAATGCCGATTCGTCCAATGGTACGATTGGTCCAATGCCTATTCGTCCAGTGGTACGATTGGTCCAATGCCGATTCGTCCAGTGGTACGATTCGTCCAATGCCGATTCGTCCAATGGTACGATTGGTCCAATGCCTATTCGTCCAATGGTACGATTGGTCCAATGCCGATTCGTCCAGTGGTACGATTCGTCCAGTGGTACGATTCGTCCAATGCCGATTCGTCCAAAGGGACGATTGGTCTAATGCCGATTGGTCCAATGCCGATTCGTCCAGTGGTACGATTCGTCCAATGCCGATTCGTCCAAAGGGACGATTGGTCCAATGCCAATTCGTCCAAAGGGACGATTGGTCTAATGCCGATTCGTCCAATGGTACGATTCGTCCAATGCCGATTCGTCCAATGGTACGATTGGTCCAATGCCTATTCGTCCAATGGTACGATTGGTCCAATGCCGATTCGTCCAATGGTACGATTCGTCCAATGCCGATTCGTCCAAAGGGACGATTGGTCTAATGCCGATTGGTCCAGTGCCGATTCGTCCAATGGTACGATTCGTCCAATGCAGATTCGTCCAAAGGGACGATTGGTCCAATGCCAATTCGTCCAAAGGGACGATTGGTCTAATGCCGATTCGACCAATGGTACGATTCGTCCAATGCCGATTCGTCCAATGGTACGATTCGTCCAATGCCGATTCGTCCAAAGGGACGATTGGTCCAATGCCAATTCGTCCAAAGGGACGATTGGTCTAATGCCGATTCGTCCAATGGTACGATTCGTCCAATGCCAATTCGTCCAATGGTACGATTGGTCCAATGCCTATTCGTCCAATGGTACGATTGGTCTAATGCCGATTCGTCCAATGGTACGATTCGTCCAATGCCGATTCGTCCAATGGTACGATTGGTCCAATGCCTATTCGTCCAATGGTACGATTGGTCCAATGCCGATTCGTCCAGTGGTACGATTCGTCCAATGCCGATTCGTCCAAAGGGACGATTGGTCTAATGCCGATTGGTCCAGTGCCGATTCGTCCAAAGGGACGATTGGTCCAATGCCGATTCGTCCAATGGTACGATTGGTCCAATGCCTATTCGTCCAGTGGTACGATTCGTCCAATGCCGATTCGACCAATGGTACGATTCGTCCAATGCCGATTCGTCCAATGGTACGATTGGTCCAATGCCAATTCGTCCATTGGGACGATTGGTCCAATTATGATTCGTCCAATGGTACGATTGGTCCAATGCCGATTCGTCTAAAGGTACGATTGATCTAATGCCGATTGGTCCAATGCCGATTCGTCCAAAGGGACGATTGGTCCAATGCCGATTGGTCCCATGTCCGATTCGTCCAATAGTACGATTGGTCCAACGCCGATTCGTCCAATTGTATCATCTTACTAACGGTAAACTTTTTATTTTCCAGAAAGGAATAATAATTTAAATTATTCTCCTCTTTATATCCTTTAGAAAGATAATTTCCGTATATTTGGTAATTGTAAACATTTGACATAAACCTGGTAAAAGGCTCTCAATGGAGCATTTCTCAGCTGTTTGCAAAGCACCTAGGCCGCGGGCATTTTTTGAAGATTTTAATTTACAACCTAGATATTTGGTATTTGTAAATATGTTATAAAACCTAATAAAAGGCGCTCATCCTATTATTTCTCAGGTCTTTACGAAGCACCTAGGCTCCTGGCCTTTTTAGAAGATTTTGAGTTACAATCTAGATATTTGGTATTTGTAAACATTTCATAAAACCTAATAAAAGGCACTCATCGTATCATTTCTAAGGTCTTTGCAAGGCACCTAGGCCACAGGCCTATGAATTAATATTTCGTGCTTAAGTGAAAGCGCAATATTATTAACTTGATTTAATACGTAAAGGTTATGAATATGACATCGGTAGAATAAAACGTCCTAAAAAGACGTAGGCCTAGAGCCTATGAATTAATATTTCGTGCCTAAGTAAAAACTCAATATTATTAACTTGATTTGATATGCAAACCTTATGAATCTGACATCGGTAGAATATAAACTGTTAAAAAGGCCTAGTCCTATGAATTAATATTTCGTGTTAAAGTAAAAGCGCAATATTATTTACTGGATGTAATGTGTAAACGTTATGAATATGACATCGCTGGAATAAAAACTGTTGAAAAGGCCTCTGTCCAAACCCCGACAGTTGTTTCCATTGGGCAGTTGCAGGAAAACCCCACTGCATTCTACAAAGAGAAACGGAACACTAGTGTTTTATATTATTTCATGCAAAAGAGAAACATTGAAGTTGATAAAACGGCTCGTACATCAGTAACTTCATACGGCAGCAAAGACAGTATAACAAGAAAACGCGATTTCAAAAAAAAAAAAAAAAATATGTAACCACAATATTAAGCATGGAATGTAACATTATTTTACATTCTTTGGACTACCGGCATACTTTCGGATAACATCGGAGATAGAATCAGAACAGATGAGACTTTTATAGCACGAGTAGCACTTCGGACAGATAGGACGGAATTGGACCAATCGTCCATTGGACGAATCGGCATTGGACCAATCGGCATTGGACCAATTGCACCATTAGACGAATCGTACCTTTGGACCAATTGTTCATTGGAAATATCGGCATTGGACGAATCGGTATTGGACCAATCGTCCCATTGGACGAATAGGCAGTGGACCAATTGTACCATTGGACGAATCCTACCTTTGGACCAATTGTCCATTGGACGAATCGGCATTGGACCAATCGTCCCTTTGGACAAATCGGTATTGGACCAATCGTCCCATTGGACAAATCGGCATTGGACCAATTGCACCATTAGACGAATCGTACCTTTGGAGCAATTGTCCATTGGACGAATCGGCATTGGACGAATCGGTATTGGACCAATCGTCCCATTGGACGAATCGGCAGTGGACCAATTGTACCATTGGACAAATCGGCATTGGACCAATTGCACCATTAGACGAATCGTACCTTTGGACCAATTGTTCATTGGAAATATCGGCATTGGACGAATCGGTATTGGACCAATCGTCCCATTGGACGAATAGGCAGTGGACCAATTGTACCATTGGACGAATCCTACCTTTGGACCAATTGTCCATTGGACGAATCGGCATTGGACCAATCGTCCCTTTGGACAAATCGGTATTGGACCAATCGTCCCATTGGACAAATTGGCATTGGACCAATTGCACCATTAGACGAATCGTACCTTTGGAGCAATTGTCCATTGGACGAATCGGCATTGGACGAATCGGTATTGGACCAATCGTCCCATTGGACGAATCGGCAGTGGACCAATTGTACCATTGGACGAATCCTACCTTTGGACCAATTGTCCATTGGACGAATCGGCATTGGACCAATCGTCCCTTTGGACAAATCGGTATTGGGCCAATCGTCCCATTGGACGAATCGGCAGTGGACCAATTGTACCATTGGACGAATCCTACCTTTGGACCAATTGTCCATTGGGCGAATCGGCATTGGACCAATTGTCGTTGGGCGAATCGTACCAGACCCGCACAGATTGATGAAGAAGTTTAAAGAAGGGGAAACCAGCACTGAAGACAAACCACGCAGTGGGAGACCATCATCTGCGACCACTGACACGAATCGTCAGCGAGGGGATGAATTCATTCGCGCAAAAAGACGAGTCGTAATCGGTGAGCCTGTTGCACAAATGGACTATGGTCGCAATGCCGTACAGAAGATGGTGAAGACTTAGAGTATCGGGAAGTGTGGGCAAAGTGTGTACCTCGGCAGTTGACACTCGATATGAAAGAGAGAAGTATGAAAGTCTGCTCTGATATGCTGATAGTCTCCCATCCACCGTACAGCTCAGATCTGGCGCCCTCCAACTTCCACCTGTTCGGTCCAATGACGGACAACTATTTTATGGCCCAGACGAGGTGAAAGTGACTGTGAAGAAGTGGGTACAACAGTCCACACCTGAATTTTTTCAAAGAGGATACGAGAGTTGGGTTCAACGATGGCGCAAATGCATCGCTAGTGATGGAGACTATGTTGAGTAGTACCTTTGTATAGAGGAAGAGTTACTCTATCAACATGTTACTATAGAGGAAGAGTTACTCTACCAACATGTTACTACAGAGGAAGAGTTACTCTATTAACATATTACTATAGAGGAAGTGTTACTCTACCAACATGTTACTACAGAGGAAGAGTTACTCTACCAACATGTTACTATAGAGAAGAGTTACTCTATCAATATGTTACTATAGAGGAAGAGTTACCCTACCAACATGTTACCATAGAAGAAGAGTTACTCTATCAACATATAACTATAGCGGAAGAGTTACTCTACCAACATGTTACTATAGAGGAAGAGTTACTCTATCAACATGTTACTATAGAGGAAGAGTTACTCTACCAACATGTTACTATAGAGGAAGAGTTACTCTATCAACATGTTACTATAGAGGAAGAGTTACTCTATCAACATGTTACTATAGAGGAAGAGTTACTCTATCAACACGTTACTATAGAGAAAGAGTTACTCTATCAACATGTTACTATACAGGAAGAGTTACTCTACCAACATGTTACTATAGAGGAAGAGTTACTCTACCAACATGTTACTATAAAGAAAAAGTTACTCTACCAACATGTTACTATAGAAGAAGGGTTACTCTATCAACATGTTACTATAGAGGAAGAGTTACCCTATCAACATGTTACTATAGAGGAAGAGTTACTCTATTAACATATCACTATAGCGGAAGAGTTACTCTATTAACATGTTACTATAGAGGAAGAGTTACTCTATCAACATGTTACTATAGAGGAAGATTTACTCTACCGACATGTTACAATAGAGGAGGAGTTACTCTATCAACATGTTACTATAGAGGAAGAGTTACCCTATCAAAATGTTACTATAGAGGAAGAGTTAGTCTATTAACATATAACTATAGCGGAAGAGTTACTCTACCAACATGTTACTATAGAGGAAGAGTTACTCTACCAACATGTTACTACAGAGGAAGAGTTACTCTATCAACATATTACTATAGAGGAAGTGTTACTCTACCAACATGTTACAACAGAGGAAGAGTTACTCTACCAACATGTTACTATAGAGAAGAGTTACTCTATCAATATGTTACTATAGAGGAAGAGTTACTCTACCAACATGTTACTATAGAAGAAGAATTACTCTATCAACATGTTACTATAGAGGAAGAGTTACTCTACCAACATATAACTATAGAGGAAGAGTTACTCTACCAACATGTTATTATAGAGGAAGAGTTACTCTATCAACATATAACTATAGAGGAAGAGTTACTCTACCAACATGATACTAAAGAGGAAGAGTTACTCTACCAACATGTGTAATTTAAACGACCTCTCTCTCTCACACACACACAGAAACTAAGAATACACCAGCCGCACCGGTGGTGCAGTGGTCTAAGCGATGGCCTCTGATCATTCGTCCAAAAGGGGTCCGGGTTTGAATCCCGGTGAGGCATGGGTGTTGTGTTTGTCTAACGGCACTGGTTCTCTCCCTTCCCTGGAGCCAGTGACCTTAAATTAGGGACGGGCGACTGCTTGTAGGCCATTGAGTTGCTCACGGTGGTCATTAAACCTCCAATCAAAAAAAAAAAAAAAGAATACACAAGACATAGCCTTCCAGCAGCAATTTCAGTCACTTCGTAATCGTTTTTTTGTTTTTTATTGGAGGTTTAAGGACCACCGCGAACAACTTAATGGGCTATAAGCAGTCGCCGGTCCCTAATTTAGGGTCACTGGTTCCAGGGAAGGGTGAGAGCCAGTGTCGTAAGACAAACACAACATCCATGCCTCACCGGGATTCGAACCCGAACCCCTTTCGGACGAATGATCGGAAGCAATCGCTCAGACCACTGTGCCACCTTGTAACTATTGCACGGAGTGCGTTGGCGTCGGAGTGAGTCAGTTTGAATAAACCAAGGTTTATTCAAATGTTTGCTCTTTGAATAAACCAAGGTTTATTCAAAGAGCTGTAGCAAAAACATTGAAGATTGCAGAAGGTACAGACTTCCACTAGTCACTGCAGTCATTTTTTATGGGAAATCTAGAAAGGTAAGCTTATTGTTTTTGCCACAATTACAATTAATACACTGGCGGAAAGTGAAAAAAGAACACCAAGAAGGAATTGGCGGACGATCACTAAATTTACATATGTTAAGGGGTCGAGTTTACGTAGGTGTAATGTTAATTTCGGGATCAACCAGTGAGCACTTTCGCCACAGCACGGCATAATATGCAAATTATCGTCGGTGGTATTTAAGGAGTACGGCGAAGTGAATGTAATCAGTCGTCGGCGTACGGACACGTGCGGAGACCCTGAAGAAGCTGCAATGCCTGGACATGGAAGACGTGTACGATTTCAACAGTTATCGGACTTTGAGCGAGGTCGTCTAGTCGGACTCAGCGAGGCCGGGAGGTCGTATCGTCGTATTGCGGAGCGAATTGGACGGGAAGTATCGGTGGTGGTACGACGGTGGCGTAGATGGTCCGAGGAACATTCCCACACGAGAAGACGTGGAACCGGGAGTCACAGACGGACTGATGAGCGGACCGATCGACGCATAAGAAGAGAGGCGTTGTCAAGCAGAACATCCACTGCGACACAAATCCGAGCTGCCGTTGCACCTGAGGTGACTGTGCGAACAATCCGCAACCGTCTACTGGATGCAGGACTACGTACACGTGTGCCTCTGACTCCAGCCCACCGTCAGGAACGGCTGCAGTGGTGTCGCCAACGTCTGCACTGGAGAACGCAATGGCGATCTGTCGTGTTCAGCGATGAAAGCAGATTCTGCTTGGGAGCCTCCGATGGCCGTATGCGTGTTCGCAGACGCACAGGAGAGCGTCTCCACCGTTCTTGCATCCGCCAGCGACACACAGGGCCTACACCTGGTCTTCTGGTGTGGGGAGCGATCAGCTATCACTCCCGTACACAAGTAGTGTTTGTACCGGATACGTTAAACAGCACCTCCTACATCAACAACATCATTCAGCCCGTTGTTGTGCCATTTGTAAGGTCGGTCCATCGTGGCTTTTTCCAGCAAGATAACGCACGCCCACACACGGCACGCGCAACGCAACATGCACTTCAGGTTGTGAGAGAACTTCCATGGCCACCGGATTTGTCCCCGATTGAGCACGTGTGGGATTTTATGGGACAACGACTTATCCGGTCTCCACGGCCAGCCACGACCATCCCCGATTTACGCGTCCAGGTTGAGGATGCTTGGAACTCAATACCCCAAACTTACATCCAACATCTGTACGACAGACTCCATGCCAGAATTGCACAGTGTGACGCAGTTCATGGCGGTTCAACCTCGTACTAACCATGTTACATGGAAATGTTATTTTTCAGTTTACCAGCAAATACAGCTGTATTTTGCCATAATGTTTTGATCACGTTATCCTCTGTATTCCGTTATGTATAAATTTCGTTGGTATCAGACGTCTCCTTCTTGGTGTTGTTTTTTCACTTTCCAGCCACGACCATCCCCGATTGAGGCGTCCAGGTAGAGGATGCTTGGAACTCAATATTCCAAACTTACATCCAACATCTGTACGACAGACTCCATGCCAGAATTGCACAGTGTGACGCAGTTCATGGCGGTTCAACCTCGTACTAACCATGTTACATGGAAATGTTATTTTTCAGTTTACCAGCAAATACAGCTGTATTTTGCCATAATGTTTTGATCACGTTATCCTCTGTATTCCGTTATGTATAAATTTCGTTGGTATCAGACGTCTCCTTCTTGGTGTTCTTTTTTCACTTTCCAGCCACGACCATCCCCGATTTAGGCGTCCAGGTTGAGGATGCTTGGAACTCAATACCCCAAACTTACATCCAACATCTGTACGACAGACTCCATGCCAGAATTGCACAGTGTGACGCAGTTCATGGCGGTTCAACCTCGTACTAACCATGTTACATGGAAATGTTATTTTTCAGTTTACCAGCAAATACAGCTGTATTTTGCCATAATGTTTTGATCACGTTATCCTCTGTATTCCGTTATGTATAAATTTCGTTGGTATCAGACGTCTCCTTCTTGGTGTTGTTTTTTCACTTTCCAGCCACGACCATCCCCGATTGAGGCGTCCAGGTAGAGGATGCTTGGAACTCAATACCCCAAACTTACATCCAACATCTGTACGACAGACTCCATGCCAGAATTGCACAGTGTGACGCAGTTCATGGCGGTTCAACCTCGTACTAACCATGTTACATGGAAATGTTATTTTTCAGTTTACCAGCAAATACAGCTGTATTTTGCCATAATGTTTTGATCACGTTATCCTCTGTATTCCGTTATGTATAAATTTCGTTGGTATCAGACGTCTCCTTCTTGGTGTTGTTTTTTCACTTTCCAGCCACGACCATCCCCGATTGAGGCGTCCAGGTAGAGGATGCTTGGAACTCAATACCCCAAACTTACATCCAACATCTGTACGACAGACTCCATGCCAGAATCGCACAGTGTGACGCAGTTCATGGCGGTTCAACCTCGTACTAACCATGTTACATGGAAATGTTATTTTTCAGTTTACCAGCAAATACAGCTGTATTTTGCCATAATGTTTTGATCACGTTATCCTCTGTATTCCGTTATGTATAAATTTCGTTGGTATCAGACGTCTCCTTCTTGGTGTTGTTTTTTCACTTTCCAGCCACGACCATCCCCGATTGAGGCGTCCAGGTAGAGGATGCTTGGAACTCAATACCCCAAACTTACATCCAACATCTGTACGACAGACTCCATGCCAGAATCGCACAGTGTGACGCAGTTCATGGCGGTTCAACCTCGTACTAACCATGTTACATGGAAATGTTATTTTTCAGTTTACCAGCAAATACAGCTGTATTTTGCCATAATGTTTTGATCACGTTATCCTCTGTATTCCGTTATGTATAAATTTCGTTGGTATCAGACGTCTCCTTCTTGGGGTTGTTTTTTCACTTTCCAGCCACGACCATCCCCGATTGAGGCGTCCAGGTAGAGGATGCTTGGAACTCAATACCCCAAACTTACATCCAACATCTGTACGACAGACTCCATGCCAGAATCGCACAGTGTGACGCAGTTCATGGCGGTTCAACCTCGTACTAACCATGTTACATGGAAATGTTATTTTTCAGTTTACCAGCAAATACAGCTGTATTTTGCCATAATGTTTTGATCACGTTATCCTCTGTATTCCGTTATGTATAAATTTCGTTGGTATCAGACGTCTCCTTCTTGGTGTTGTTTTTTCACTTTCCAGCCACGACCATCCCCGATTGAGGCGTCCAGGTAGAGGATGCTTGGAACTCAATACCCCAAACTTACATCCAACATCTGTACGACAGACTCCATGCCAGAATCGCACAGTGTGACGCAGTTCATGGCGGTTCAACCTCGTACTAACCATGTTACATGGAAATGTTATTTTTCAGTTTACCAGCAAATACAGCTGTATTTTGCCATAATGTTTTGATCACGTTATCCTCTGTATTCCGTTATGTATAAATTTCGTTGGTATCAGACGTCTCCTTCTTGGTGTTGTTTTTTCACTTTCCAGTCACGACCATCCCCGATTGAGGCGTCCAGGTAGAGGATGCTTGGAACTCAATACCCCAAACTTACATCCAACATCTGTACGACAGACTCCATGCCAGAATCGCACAGTGTGATGCAGTTCATGGCGGTTCAACCTCGTACTAACCATGTTACATGGAAATGTTATTTTTCAGTTTACCAGCAAATACAGCTGTATTTTGCCATAATGTTTTGATCACGTTATCCTCTGTATTCCGTTATGTATAAATTTCGTTGGTATCAGACGTCTCCTTCTTGGTGTTGTTTTTTCACTTTCCAGCCACGACCATCCCCGATTGAGGCGTCCAGGTAGAGGATGCTTGGAACTCAATACCCCAAACTTACATCCAACATCTGTACGACAGACTCCATGCCAGAATCGCACAGTGTGACGCAGTTCATGGCGGTTCAACCTCGTACTAACCATGTTACATGGAAATGTTATTTTTCAGTTTACCAGCAAATACAGCTGTATTTTGCCATAATGTTTTGATCACGTTATCCTCTGTATTCCGTTATATATAAATTTCGTTGGTATCAGACGTCTCCTTCTTGGTGTTGTTTTTTCACTTTCCAGCCACGACCATCCCCGATTGAGGCGTCCAGGTAGAGGATGCTTGGAACTCAATACCCCAAACTTACATCCAACATCTGTACGACAGACTCCATGCCAGAATTGCACAGTGTGACGCAGTTCATGGCGGTTCAACCTCGTACTAACCATGTTACATGGAAATGTTATTTTTCAGTTTACCAGCAAATACAGCTGTATTTTGCCATAATGTTTTGATCACGTTATCCTCTGTATTCCGTTATGTATAAATTTCGTTGGTATCAGACGTCTCCTTCTTGGTGTTCTTTTTTCACTTTCCAGCCACGACCATCCCCGATTTACGCGTCCAGGTTGAGGATGCTTGGAACTCAATACCCCAAACTTACATCCAACATCTGTACGACAGACTCCATGCCAGAATTGCACAGTGTGACGCAGTTCGTGGCGGTTCAACCTCGTACTAACCATGTTACATGGAAATGTTATTTTTCAGTTTACCAGCAAATACAGCTGTATTTTGCCATAATGTTTTGATCACGTTATCCTCTGTATTCCGTTATGTATAAATTTCGTTGGTATCAGACGTCTCCTTCTTGGTGTTCTTTTTTCACTTTCCAGCCACGACCATCCCCGATTTACGCGTCCAGGTTGAGGATGCTTGGAACTCAATACCCCAAACTTACATCCAACATCTGTACGACAGACTCCATGCCAGAATTGCACAGTGTGACGCAGTTCATGGCGGTTCAACCTCGTACTAACCATGTTACATGGAAATGTTATTTTTCAGTTTACCAGCAAATACAGCTGTATTTTGCCATAATGTTTTGATCACGTTATCCTCTGTATTCCGTAATGTATAAATTTCGTTGGTATTAGACGTCTCCTTCTTGGTGTTCTTTTTTCACTTTCCGCCAGTGTAAATCGCAAGTTTATTAATTTTAAATACATCTTCCTACTTATTGATTAGACTTACGTGTGCGTGTGTAGAAATAAAAATTCCACCAAGCGAAAAAAGAAAACAAAGTGTTCTTTATTCCCCCCCTCCCAAGCCAGCAGAAAGCTTGCAATTAAAGTGAAGTCCGAATTCTAATTTGAAGATTTCCACTTCGTCAGTGAACTTTTTTTCAGTGTTATTGTACACATTTTAGGGCTTCCTTAAATGGACTGTGAGCATCCGGATTTTACCAACGTGAACTCCGTCCGGAGTGTGATTGCGTTTCCTGTGCTCATTGAAAAGATCATCGGCAAATTCTTCCTTTAGCTCGTCGGGAATATGTTTAGTCAGAGACGAATGCACTAGGAATCCATCTAGAATAGAGAAAAGAAAAGAGAGAAAAAAGAAATTCACTGAAACCGACATGTCAAATTTTTATAGTTAGTCATACAATAGAAAAACGCCATACACAATTTCCATTACAGTTTTATATCCTCCCTTTTTTTTTTTTTACGCATTCCAACCGTAGGCACGTTGTCTACTTTGTCATCTACAGTTCTCCTTTTGTACAGTGCTTCATTATAATATTCTCGTTCTGTTATTTGTCAGCACTATAATATACTTATGCTTCGAGACGAAATGTTTCGACAATCTCTCTTATTGTTCTTGTGCAAAATGTCTGCACCTCTTACCACGTGGCTCCTTTGTGAATCAATACATCGTGCTGTATATAATGTACATAGAATTTTAGAGTTTTGTATATTTTACCGTACAATATATGTACCAGGACGCCCGTGTTCGCCTCCTGAACACAACCTTGTTGATAAAATTGTGTTGAACTGAAGAAGCGTATATGCTTCAACTTTGTCCGTCCTTCCGTCCGCACGATAACTCACGTGAAAACGGTTCGATTTCGACGAAATTTTAGTATGTGGTAGCGGACCACCTGGGGGACGAACCCTATTGAAAGTGGGCGAAACGGGGTCAAAGGTCAGGACATAGGAGCGGGATTCGTTCCATTGCTCTTATGCATCATAACTTGCGTAAAAACGGTTCGATTTCAATGAAATTTTAGTATGTGGTAAGGAACCACCTGGGAACAAAACCTATTGAAAGCCGGCGAAACAAGGTCAAAGGTCAGGACATAGGAGCGGGATTCATTCCATTGCTCTTATGTGTCATAACTTGCGTAAAAATAGTTCGATTTCAATGAAATTTTAGTATGTGGTAAGGAACCACCTGGGAATGAAACCTATTGAAAATGGGCGAAATGGGGTCAAAGGTCAGGACATAAAAGCGGGATCCATTTCGTTGCCTTATGCATCATAACATGCCTAAATATGGTTCGATTTCGAAGAAATTTTAGTATGTATTAGCGGACCACCTGGGGACGAACGCTATTGAAAGTGGGCGAAACGGGGTCAAAGGTCAGGACATAAAAGCGGGATCCATTGCATTGCCTTTATGTGTCATAACATGCGTAAATATGGTTCGATTTCGATGAAATTTTAGTATGTGGTAGGTAACCACTGGGCACGAACCCTATTGAAAATTGGCGAAATGGGGTCAAAGGTCAGGCAGGGCATAAGTGCGGGATTTATTCCATTGCCCTTATGCGTCATAACTTGCGTAAAAGTGGTTCGATTTCCATGAAATTTTAAAATCTGGTAAGGAACCACTTGGGAACGATCCCTATTGAAAATAAATGAAATGGGGTCAAAGGTCAGGACATAGCAGCGGGATCCATTCCATTGCTTTTATGCATCATAACTTGCGTAAAAATGGTTCGATTTCAATGAAAGTTTAGTATGTGGTAGGGAACCACCTGCGAACGAAACCTACTGAAAATGGGCGGAATGGGGTCAAAGGTCAGGACATATAACCGGGATCCATTTCATTGCCTTTATGCGTCATAACATGCGTAAATATGGTTCGATTTCGATGAAATTTTAGTATGTGGTAGGAAACCGCCTGAGCACGAACCCTACTGAAAATGAGTGGAATGGGGTCAAAGGTCAGGACATAAAAGCGGGATCCACTTCATTGCCTTTATGCGTCATAACATGCGTAAATATGGTTCGATTTCGATGAAATTTTAGTATGTGGTAGGAAACCGCCTGAGCACGAACCCTACTGAAAATGGGCGAAATGGGGTCAAAGGTCAGGCAGGACATAAGAGCGGGATTTGTTCCGTTGAGTATGCGTCATAACGTGCGTAAAAATCGTTCGATTTCAATGAAAATTTAGTATGTGGTAAGGAACCACCTGGGAACGAAACCTACTGAAAATGGGCGGAATGGGGTCAAAGGTCAGGACATAAAAGCGGGATCCATTTCATTGCCTTTATGCGTCATAACATGCGTAAATATGGTTCGATTTCGATGAAATTTCAGTATGTGGTAGGGAACCACTGGGCACGAACCCTATTGAAAATTGGCGAAATGGGGTCAAAGGTCAGGCAGGGCATAAGTGCGGGATTTATTCCATTGTCCTTATGCGTCATAACTTGCGTAAAAGTGGTTCGATTTCCATGAAATTTTGGAATCTGGTAAGGAACCACTTGGGAACGATCCCTATTGAAAATAAATGAAATGGGGTCAAAGGTCAGGACATAGGAGCGGGATCCATTCCATTGCCTTTATGCATCATAACTTGCGTAAAAATGGTTCGATTTCAATGAAAGTTTAGTATCTTGTAGGGAACCACCTGCGAACGAAACCTACTGAAAATGGGCGGAATGGGGTCAAAGGTCAGGACATAAAAGCGGGATCCACTTCATTGCCTTTATGCGTCATAACATGCGTAAATATGGTTCGATTTCGATGAAATTTTAGTATGTGGTAGGAAACCGCCTGAGCACGAACCCTACTGAAAATGGGCGAAATGGGGTCAAAGGTCAGGCAGGACATAAGAGCGGGATTTGTTCCGTTGAGTATGCGTCATAACGTGCGTAAAAATCGTTCGATTTCAATGAAAATTTAGTATGTGGTAAGGAACCACCTGGGAACGAAACCTACTGAAAATGGGCGGAATGGGGTCAAAGGTCAGGACATAAAAGCGGGATCCATTTCATTGCCTTTATGCGTCATAACATGCGTAAATATGGTTCGATTTCGATGAAATTTTAGTATGTGGTGGGGAACCACTCGGCACGAACCCTATTGAAAATTGGCGAAATGGGGTCAAAGGTCAGGCAGGGCATAAGAGCGGGATTTATTCCATTGCCCTTATGCGTCATAACTTGCGTAAAAGTGGTTCGATTTTGATGAAATTTTGGAATCTGGTAAGTAACCATTTGGGAACGATCCCTATTGAAAATAAATGAAATGGGGTCAAAGGTCAGGACATAGGAGCGGGATCCATTCCATTGCCTTTATGCATCATAACTTGCGTAAAAATGGTTCGATTTCAATGAAAGTTTAGTATGTGGTAAGGAACCACCTGCGAACGAAACCTACTGAAAATGGGAGGAATGGGGTCAAAGATCAGGACATAAAAGCGGGATCCATTTCATTGCCTTTATGCGTCATAACATGCGTAAATATGGTTCGATTTCGATGAAATTTTAGTATGTGGAAAGGAACCACTCGGCACGAACCCTATTGAAAATTGGCGAAATGGGGTCAAAGGTCAGGCAGGGCATAAGAGCGGGATTTATTCCATTGCCCTTATGCATCATAACTTGCGTAAAAATGGTTCAATTTCAATGAAATTTTAGTATGTGGTAAGGAACCGCCTTGGAACGAAACTTATTGAAAATGGGCGGAATGGGATCAAAGGTCAGGACATAAAAGCGGAATCCATTTCATTGCCTTTATGCGTCATAACATGCGTAAATATGGTTCGATTTCGATGAAATTTTAGTATGTGGTAGAGAACCACCTGAGCACGAACCCTATTGAAGATGGGTGAAATGGGGTCAAAGGTCAGGCAGGACATAAGAGCGGGATTTGTTCCGTTGAGTATGCATCATAACGTGCGTAAAAATGGTTCGATTTCGATGAAATGTTAGTATTTTGTCAGGAACCACCTGGGGACGAACCCTATTGAAAATGGGCGAAATGGGGTCAAAAGTCAGGGCATAAAAGCGGGATCCATTCCATTGCCTTTATGCGTCATAACATGCTTAAATATGGTTCGATTTCGATGAAATTTTAGTATGTGGTAGGGAACCACCTGGGCACGAACCCTATTTAAAATGGGCGAAATGGGGTCTACGGTCAGGACACTGGAGTGGGATCCATTCCATTGCCGTTGTGCATGATAACTTACCTAAAAATGTTTTGATTGCGACAAAACGTTATCATGTTGTTCCGGAGGTATAGTGAATCGGTTCTGTTGAATATCAACGAAATGGGGTCAAAGGTTATTGAACAAAAGCAAGTATTATTCCACAGCCATTATTCTCATAACTTCCGTAAAACTGCTTCTATTGCGTCAAAACTTTAGTATGTTATTCTTGGGGTATACTGAACCGGTTCTGTTGAATATCATCGAAATGGGGTTAAAGGTCAGAACACAGGAGCGAGATTTATACCACAGCCATTCTCCTCATAACTTGAGTAATAATTTCTGGTATGTTGGAAAGCGTATCATAATCAATGCATTGCATGATTTTACTTACTTGTTTAATCTCAAGAGGAAACTTTTTGAGCTACTGAGAAACAGAAATTCCATTATAATGCCTGATTTCCAGGACCTACGTAATGAAAAATATCGTTCCAATTGGTAACATACCCGAGCTGATCTTTAAAAAGTACACTGCTGTCCAAAGTTCAAAAACCTGGTACATTTTTGACCAGTTAAAATCTGCAAAAGCTGTCTTACAGCTGTAACTCGTATAGACGGGAATCGTAATACTAAAATGAAATGGAAAAAAAAATCTTGAGAAGTATTTAATACAAATCGAAGCACAGCAAAAGGTTACGAAGGAGGTACAGGTTCATATCACGCAGCGACACTCTGTGAAAACACAAATTTGCTGGTGACGAGCTCGAAACCGCATACTTCTGCTTCGGAGCCGAATGCTTTCGCATTTAAGCTACACCGACGACATTTCTCGCTGAAATTTTGCCGTCTAGACATGTGTTATCCAGTGTAGTATGTCACATATATCACCCCCCCCCCTTTGAAAAAGGGCTGGGATGGAATCATTAGTTTCTGGGTCACCCGGCAAACCATGTTTGAAGTAGCACGATCAAGAAGAAGGAATTCTGTTTCATTCTATAGAGGATGTGTGGAAACAGCGTCACACTTTTTTTCTCGAAACGAAGAGGGAATTCTCATTAATTTCAGACCCTGTTTAGAAAGAACGGTCATTCTGCTGGTTCGTACAGCGAGAACGACATGAAGGAAAACATCTGGTAAGGGTTCTGTGTCTCGTGAACGCTGACAAAAGCCACGACATTACGCTGAGCGCTAATCCAAACTCTCTGGCGGTATCGGTCACAGCCTAGCCTTCTTCGCAGGGGCGTAACTACCATCCCGGAAGCTGCAGGGGAAGGGGGAGGGGGGTACACCCTCCCCCTGCATTCATATTTTGCTTTAAAGTAGACTATATTGACAAAAGTCAATATAGTCTACTTCAAAACACCCCTTCAAAAGCAAATGAACAAAAGTCAATATAGTCTACTTCCGGACACCCCTTCAAAAGCAAATGAACGGATCCGCTGCGCTGTTAAGATGCGTGGTACTGCTGCAAACGGTATAAAAACAAGCCTGCAGCTGACCGCGATCATATCACACTGTGAAGTTGAGTGAAAATGTCCCTGAACTGACTTCGAGAAAGGAAAGATTGTTGCGTGTTATATTAGTGGGTTGTCCATAAGGGAAACCGAGGGGCGTTTAAACATACCCAAGTCAACTCTTTGGGATGTACCGAATAACTAAAAGACACATGGCGTACCTGAAGCAGCAAAATGTACAGGCAGACCAAAGAAAATCAGTGATAGAGGATGTCGAAGCCTCAGGAGAGTCGTTACAGCTAATCGACGGAGTTCTGCACAAGACCTCAGTGTACAGGTGAGTAAAAATGCTGGAACCTCGCTATGTACACGTACCATTCGCAGAGAACTTCATTCCATGGGTTACCGTGGTCGGCTGCTCATAAGCCTTTCATTTCCACTGGGAATGCCAAATCCCCAGCATTGTGCGGTGCTCCAAGAAGCAACCTGCCAAATTGGCTTGGCAGTTAGCGTGTGTGTGTCTGGAGGAATTCGAGGCCGCTGTGGTGTAGCGGAAGCATATCCGGCGCGTAACTGGAAGACCCTGAGTTCGCCTCCCGGTGGCGGCCAATGAGAATTTTTTCGGGACTCACTTATAAACGTGGAAAGAGCGAAGATCTTTGTTTGATGTTCCTGGTCCACGTTAAATGTCTGTATCAATTATTCATTCGCCTTCAAATTATTTCTTCAATTGCTGCTTACCATCTTTGGTGAATCCCCAGCATTGTGCGGGTCTCCAAGAAGCAACCTGCCAAATTGGCTTGGCAGTTTGCTTCGAACACAACTGGACAGAAGACAGAAACGCCCATGTGACAGGCGGCTGCCAAGAAAAATCCAGTCTTCAGTAGGGGATATAATCACCCCTGATTGCGTTGCAGGATTTACAAAGTCTGTTCGTGCTGAGGACGAGGTTGCCAAGGAGCTGTTGAGGCATCGCGGCCCATTCCTCTTGTAGCGCCAATCGCAGCTGCGGAATCGTTGCTCGCGACTGGTGACGTGCTGCCAAGCATCTCCCGAGAAGGTCCCACAAGTGTTCGATTGGATTTAGGTCCGGGCACCTTGCGGGCCAATCCATGCGTTGAATATCTTCACTCTCCAACAGCTCTGCGACAGCCACTGTACGATGAGGTGTAGCGTTGTCGTCCATGAAGAGGAACTCAGGACCCACAGCACCTCTAAACAGACGCACGTGAGGCAGAAGAACCTCGGTACAATAGCGGACACCAGTGACTGAACCTCCTTGGAATATGTGGATGTCAGTACGGCTACCAAGCATGATACCGCCCCAAACGAGAACCCCGCCACCTCCAAACCGGTCCCTTTCGATGATGTTGGAGGTGTGATTGCGTGCTCCCTGCTCTTTCCAGATACGTCCAGAATCACTCGTCAGACTAAATCGACCCTCATCCGTAAAGAGAACCCGACCCCATTGCTCATGTGTCCAGGTCTTGTGTTCCTGGCACCACAAAAATCGTCGTCTCCGATGAGCAGGCGTTAATGACACACACCGTACTGTTTGTCGTGCAAATAGACCACCTTTGTGCAGCCTCCTGGCCACGGTAAAGCGCGATAACGGACGTCCAGTTGTCTGTTGCACGTGCCTTGCGATTTCTCCCGCTGTCTGCCGTCTGTCTCTTCTCGCCTGTAGGACAATATACCGGTCGTCCGCCTCCGTGGTTGCTCGTGGACGACCACTTATTAACTCTCGGACAGCTGTTCCTGTCGTTTGAAATGCTCTTCAAGCTCGTGAAACGATGCTGTGAGCGATCCCGAACTCCTCGGCCACACTAGTCACACTTCGACCTTCTTCCAACTTCCCAATGACGTGACCTCTGGTAAAGTCATCCTGGATAGCCTGTTGGCCATATCACACGGTGGCAGCAACTCGACGTCGTTAAAACCGATATACACCGTGCAAGAGCTTTCATCGAATTGCTGAGCGTACACCGCCCGTGTGCTTTATACCCTTCCGAAACTCCTCCCCCCCCCAAACGTCATGCTACATATATGTGCATGCCCTACCATACCGGATCCTAGTATATCTCCTGAGTGGTCTTTCGGTCCGTTCTGCCTGTTCGTTCCGCTGTTATGCTAATTTCTCCTCTTTGTCCTTAATGTTTGCACACCAGAGTAGGTAATTAGTAATGAATATTAAAAACAACGAATCAAATTTTGAGGGTGTTTTTTTTTTCGTAGTCCGTCCACCGCTAAGGTAATTATTTTAATTTAGAGCTACATCACTTTTTCATCCCAGCTGCCATCTCCTCCTGGTTCTTGAAGTGCCACCAGAACAGGAAGTGGACCATGGACTGGGAAAGGTAATAATCCGACGGGTCAAGGTTGGGTTGTAGCATCAGTTCGATGCCCTCAAGTTCCTGGAGTTCTTTCCCGGGACGTTACCGCGGTATGAGGCTGAGCGTTGTTCTTCTGTAGGAGAGCGCGCTTTCTGTTCACCAATTCCGGGTACTTCTCCTCCAAAACGGCATGAACCCGCTCCAGCTGTTCACTGTAGAGGTTGGCGTTGATGGTCCGACCATCTGAAACAAATTCGTAATGGATTATCCCCTCGAAATTCCACCAGACGCAAAGCATCACCTTGTGCTCGAAGCGCCCACGTTTGGCAACAGGTTCAGGAAGCTTTCCCCGTACTCAACCACTGCCGTTGTGCCTTAGGATTGCGGAAACAGACCCACTTTTCATCGCACGTAACAATTTTCTTGATGAAAGGTATATCTCGCGGATTTTCTAAGAGTTTCGCGCGCACTTACACTCGGCCGTTTGCTTCAGCTGGCGTCAGTTCGTGAGGGAAAAATGCGACAACTCCTGTTGATCTTTTGCCGAGGTCCTGAAAGTGACGAACCAGGGTGGTCTTTGACATGCCCAGCTCGCCTGATGGTCTTCGAGTGCTGGTTGTCGGATTTGCATCTACGGTTCGCGGCCCGTCTGACCTCGGCTGATCATCCGGGTTTCTGTCACTTGAGCGAAATTTCTTGAACCATCTGTTTGCGGTGCTGTGGTCCATTGGAGCTTCACCTCTTGCATGACAAATGTTTCGTGTTGCTTGAGCAGCGGTGTTTCCGAGTTCAAACTCGTAAACCAAAAGTTCCCTAATCAACCGGTTGTGGCTGTTCATCTTTTAAGCGTCCCAACCACAGACAGGACGACAATATGCAATGCTGTTCACACTAACCACTACCACTTTACTTCCCTTTCGAATGACCGCAGGTGCGCTACTTGAACTACTTTTGCGCTACTTGAACTACTTTTGCGCTACTTGAACTACTTTTTGCGCTACTTGAACTACTTTTGCGCTACTTGAACTACTTTAAACACGTGACATACCCGCCGCAGCTCTTGCGTCTATGCAAATATTGCAAAACTTTAGACTCACCCTCTGTGAGTAGGAGAGAGGATTCGGTCGACAAAAGCCGGCCGGGAATTTTAGTCTTCTAGTCCACTACAGAAACTCACGCACCCCCATAGTGGAACACTTCATAAATCCGCTCATGCAGTTAGAAACACGCATTTTTGACAACACAATGCAACTCCACATTCCGATACGGTCTTAATGCGAGTATTTCGCATGGTGTTTCATCCAGGCTGCTTATAAAGATCATTCGCTTTCCCCGTTCCACAGATTTAAGCGTTGAGATATCTTCTTGAGAAATAAGGACAATTAAGTTTCATACATACGCTGACGGAAAACAAAATCCCAACACCACGAAAAAATAGTTGTAGAGGAATGAAATGGCGGCAATACATTTGTATAGGTAACATATTTAATCGATTAAGGTTTCAAGATCACAGCTTAATGTAAGCGCGAGAAGAGTCATTGAAATGCTGGTACATTAATAACCGGTGTAACCGCCAGAATGTTGAATGCAAGCACGCAAACGTTTATGCATTGTGTCGTACAGGTGCTGGATGTCAGTTTGTGGGATGGAGTTCCATGCCTGTTGCACTTGGTCGGTCAATACAGGGGCGGTTAATGCTGGTTGGGGGTGACGCTGGAGTTGTCGTCCAATGATGTCCCATACGTGCTCGATTGGTGAGAGATCTGGTGATCTAGCAGGCCACGGCAACATGTCGACACTCTGTAGAGTATGTTGGGTTACAACAGCGGTATGCGGGCGAGCGTTATCTTGTTGGAAAACACCCCTGGAATGCTGTTCATGAATGGCAGCACAACAGGTTGAATCACCAGACCGATGTACAACTGCGCCGTCAGGGTGCGTGGGATAACCACGAGAGTGCTCCTGCTGTCGTTGGAAATTGCTCCCCAGACCATAACTCCAGGTGTAGGTCCAGTGTGTCTCGGCCGCAGACAGGTTGGTTACAGGCGCTCACCTGGCCTCCTTCTAACCAACACACGGCCATCACTGGCACCCAGGCAGAACCGGCTTTCATCAGAAAACACAACAGATCTTCACTTTGTCCTCCAATGAGCTCTAGCTTGACACCACTGACGTCGCAAACGGCAGTGGTTTGGAGTAAGTGGAATGCACGCTACAGGGCGTCTGGCTCGGAGCTGTCCTTCAAGTAACCGATTTGTAATAGTTCGTTGTGTCACTGTGGTGGCAACTGCAGCTCGAATTGCTGCTGCAGACGCGGTACGATGCGCCACGGCCATACGCCGTACGCGGCGGTCTTCCCTCTCAGTAGTGCCCCGTGGCCGGCCGGAACGCGGTCTTCTTGAGGCAGTACCTTCCCTTGACCACCGCTGCCAACAATCATGCACAGTGGCTACATTCCTGCCAAGTCGTTCTGCAATATTGCGGAAAGAAAATCCACCTTCTCGTAGCCCTATTACACGACCTCGTTCAAACTCCGTGAGCTGTTGATAATGGCTTCTTCGTCTTCTTAAAGGCATTCTTGACTAACATCAACACACTACGTCGAATCTCCACGATAACTAACGCTCACGAACGTTACAGTGCGTATTTAAGGCAAACCTGCTTTGCATGTTCCGAGGGGTGCTACTAGCACCACACGTATGCGCCGAGCGCGAAATCTTCATAGACGTCATCTTACAGATGTATTCTCACCGCCTACCAACTGTCGTTTATCTAACACAACCCCTTCTTGGTGTTGGGATTTTTTTCCCGTCGGTGTAGGATATCAAAAACTTTCGAGTAGTGACGTAAGTCATTGGGAATTCCTACCCCAATAGGCTGAGGTAAAAGTGACTTCCGTCTGTTTTTGCAAACATTCAAAATGGCACGGATGCCTTGTCTGGGTGCCAGCAACTTTGAAAATGTTCCAACTCTGTGAAAAGTTAATGTGATGTTTTTCTTTACATGTGTTTTTTTCTCATGTGCTTAACGTTAAACGAAAGATACTCTGTGAATTTATCACCGTGATTTCTATGATGTAAGCGATGCGATGTTCCCAAACGAAGTGTATTTGTTTTGATACACTTTCTAAAAATCGTAAAAGCGTGTCTGAAATCTGTTATCATTAAAGTAACAAGAAAGATGACACGAAATTTAAGTGCCGCCCCGGTGGCGCAGTGGTCTAAGCGATGGCCTCTGATCATTCGTCCGAACGGGATCCGGATTCGAATCCCGGTGAGGCATGGATGTTGTTTTTGTCTTACGGCACTGGTTCTCTCCCTTCTCTGGAACCAGTGACCCTAAATTAGGGACGGGCGACTGCTTATAGCCCATTGAGTTGCTCATGGTGGTCGTTAAACCTCCAATCAAAATAAAAAATAAAAAAATCAGTAATAATGAGCACGACTTTTGAATCCTTTCAGGGACGAATGAAATACACTGATTAAATAACAAGGAACTGTATACCAACTATACTTAAATAGTATAACTATAGTAGTAATCCGAATTTCTTGGTGAAGAACAGAAATCAAAGTTTCCAAAAACGCAACACCAAGAAGGACACGAGATAGCAAAGCCAGATTTACTGCACACATAACAACAGATACAAAAATGAAACGGTTGAGCTTAGAGGTCCGTGCGACTTGCGGGACACCCAGACATCAATAGTTCGTGTGGCCTCCATGGCTGGCAATAACGGCCGCTACACGCCACGGCATTGAACGAAAGAGGCTTTGGATGTGGGCTTCGGGTATGTCGGTCCAGGCTCCTTCCACACGTTGCCACAGTTCATCAGGCGTAGTTGCGGGTGGTGCTTGCCGGGCCACTCGGTTGCCGATCAGCGACCAGACGTGTTCGATGGGAGACATATCGGGAGAACAGGCGGGCCACTGCAGCAGTGATATCTGGTGGGCTGTGAAGAATTGTTGCACGATGCGTGCCCCGTGCGGACGCGCATTGTCCTGTTGAAAACTGTCCGCTGGCAGATCCTGCAGGTAAGGAAGGACTACAGGCTCGAAAACGTCGGAGATGTAGCGGTGGCTATTGAGTGTTGGCGATGCGTACCAGAGGCATGCATATCCAATTGCGCCCCAAACCATAACGCCAGACGATGGACCAGTATGGCGATGCATAATGAAGGTGTCGTACAGTCTCTCGTCGCGGTGCCGCTTCACGCGGATCCGACCATTGCGGTGTTGCAGGCAGAAGCGAGATTCGTCGGAGTAAACAATTTCATGCCATTCCGTAGTCCAGGTGCGGCGCTCAACGGCCCACTGCCGCCGCACTCGCCGGTGGTGCAACGTTAATGGTAATTGGAGCAATGGCCGCCGCGCGACAAGTCCCCGCTCCTGCAGACGACGTCGAAAGGTACGTGCTGACACAGATTGTTGCGCAACACACCCTAATTCCTGCGCTAATGTTCGTGATGTGGCGGTTCGAGCCGTCAGTGCCCGCCGCACAACATGCCGGTCCTCTCGTGCGATGGTGTGCCGCGGCTGCTGCCAAAGCTCGCGTCGGTCCGTCCGTCCCTTCTGCACCCACCGAATCCATACTCGCCTCACTGTGGCTGAATGTCGTCCCACACGGGTGCTGATGTCTCGGTACGATAAACCGCTGTAGCGATAAGCCACTCGTCCTCCTCTGTCGAACTCCAAAAGGTGCTAGAATGACTGCCGTATTCTGCGACGAGGCATCAGGAAGCTTCCCAAGCGCAGGTCCGGCAGCACAACACACTTCCACTACTTACACCCAGCCTTCTGTGTACCCTTCTTATAGTGTTTCTCGGTGGCGTGCCGGGAGCACATGATTTGCATCTGCGCTGCAATGCTAATCGTTTGCATGTCCTCTCGCGCTGCGAATTGCAGGCCAATCGGATGCTTCCTTCTTGGTGTTGCATTTTGGGTGGCCAGCAGTGTAGAACGCTTCAAAAATTTGAACGCGGTGACTTGGTGATAAACGAACGGATTCGAATTTAATTAGCATTCAAAGACTCGATGCGTTATGTTCGTTCACCACGCGGAATCATAGAAGGAAAACAAAATGCATTCACTACTTGAAGAACTGGTTCCAAACCCGTGGCAACTCCAGCGAGACGCTATCATTGCATGACTCGCTGTTGGTTCTGATCTCCAAAGTTTCGCGAATGGCTGTAGATTTTAAGGTACAGTAGGAAGCTAATTTCGTTTTATCATCCCACATAGAAGCAGTGGACTTGAACGAGACATCTCTGGATAGGGCCGTGGTTACTTTGCCGGACTTGAAGGTCTATTTTATATTCGTTGACTCTAATTCTAAATGAACATTTGGTACATACACAGTGCGTCAAAACATTTTAAAGACCGGCGCTAGATTTCAGCCTACGGTGGCACCACCAGTGTAATCGCGAATGCGTTATAAACCGTGACCATCTGCTTGCTTTCTGCCAAAGGTACTGCGCAGTTGTCAAAGTAACTCAAACAAAACGGCCGTTCATTAGAGAAGTAACATTTTTTTCATGTTGAATTATTAAGATGAAACAAAGGGCTGTTATTAAATTTAACGCAAAACTTGGTAAAAGTGCGTCGGAGTGCCTCGAAACATACCAAATGATGAAACAAGTTTACGGTGAGTTTTGTTTAAGTAGATCAAATGTTTTCCTGTGGCACAAACGTTTTTTGGATGGAAAAGAGACACGAGAAGATGATAAGCATACCGGAAGACAAAGTTCATCTAGGACACCTGAGATTATTGAAAAAGTGCGTGATTTCGATGTGCGTCACTAAGAATGATGGAAGAGTCTTTAAACATCAACAAAGAAACGATTCGAATCATCCTGCATGAAGATTTGGGCAGAACAAAATTGTGTGCTAAATTTGTTCCACACACGTTAACCAATGAACAAAGATCAAGGAGAAGTGCACATTGCAGAGATATCATTTCTGCCGCTGAAAATGATCCAAACTTCTTAAAATCGATTGTTACAGGTGATGAAACATGGTGTTTTCAATATGATCCTAAAACAAAGCGACAAAGTGCGGAATGGAAGTCAAAAAACTCACCACAAGCCAAAAAAACAAGAAAAGTTCCATCGAAAATCAAAACAATGCTCATTACATTCTTTGATAGTAAGGGTATTTTATCCACAAAGAATTTGTTCCAAGTGGACAAAAAATTACTGGTGAGTTTTATTTAAATGTTTTGAGGCGTTTGATGGGCAGAATTCGTCGCATTCGTTTAGAATATCGAGATGAAAACAGTTGGTGTTTGTTGCACGATAATGCACCCAGTCACACCTCACTTCTTGTTCGTAGATTTTTGGCGTAAAAGAACGTCTGTGTGTTGAATCATCCACCGTATTCGCCTGATTTAGCACCCTGTGACTCTCCTTTATTCGCAAAACTTAAAATGACGTTAAAAGGGTGTTAGTTTGATGATATTTCGACCATACAAACAGCTTCGACGCGTGCTTTGGAGGCAATTCCGCAAAGTGAAGGCATTCGAATCATTATTAAATCGCTGTAACAAGTGTATTGAAGCCGGAGGGACTTATTTTGAATAACAAACCAAAACAAATTAAAATTTCTTGTTTCTATTTCATTTTACAGACCCAGTCTTAAAAATTCTTTGCCGCACTGTGTAGCTTTATCGAGAAAACCAGAACCAGTCATATTAATCCTTCTATGCCGCAGCTACGCTTCCTAGGTTGAATTCCCTACATACCAAATGTTTCCTATCGGCTCAAGAACGCGCTCAAGAAGATGAACTTCGGTGTTGGCATCAGGTCTTCTTTATACGCCATGCTTAAAGGAAGCGCTGAGAAGGCCTCACCTTCCAATGAAGCAGATGTTTATGCTATACGGAGCGCTTCAAGCGATACTACATTGGAATGACCAAACGTTCATTTAGAAAAAGAGTCAACGAACATAAAAGAGACATTAAGTACGGCAAAAGTAACAACGGCACTATCTAGAGAAATCAAGTTCAAGTCCGCTGCTCCTATGTGGGATGAGGTAAAGAAATTAGATTGCTACTCCACCTCTAAATCTACTGCCATTTGCGAAATTTTGGAGATCATAAGCAAGAGCGAGTCATGCAATGATAGAGTCTCACTAGAGTTGCCTCTAGTTTGGAACCAGTTCTTCAAATAATTAATACCTTTTGTTTTCCTCCCAGGATTTCGCATGCTACTCGAACATAACTTTTCGTGTATTTGAATGTTCGTTTATTGTCGAGTCAAGTCATCGCGTTCAGATGTCTACCTTACTTGAAAAAGGTATCTGATTGATGTGCGAAAGCTTGGGAACTTTGATTTCTATTCTTTGCCAAGAAACTCGGATTACTAGTAATATACACTAGCGGAAAGGGAAAAAAGAACACCAAGAATAAGACGTCTGATACCAACGAAATTTATACAGCACAATAAGGGAATACAGAGGATAACGTGATCAAAACATTAAGGCAAAATACAGCTGTATTTGCTGGTAAACTGAAAAATAACATTTCCATGTAACATGGTTAGTACGAGGTTGAACCGCCATGAACTGCGTCACACTGTGCAATTCTGGCATGGAGTCTGTCGTACAGATGTTGGATGTAAGTTTGGGGTATTGAGTTCCAAGCATCCTCAACCTGGACGCGTAAATCGGGGATGGTCGTGGCTGGCCGTGGAGACCGGATAAGTCGTTGTCCCATAAAATCCCACACGTGCTCAATGCGGGACAAATCCTGTGGCCATGGAAGTTGTCTCACACCATGAAGTGCATGTTGCGTTGCACGTGCCGTGTGTGGACGTGCGTTATCTTGCTGGAAAACACCACGATGGATCGACCTTACAAATGGCACAACAACGGGCTGAATGATGTTGTTGATGTAGGAGGTGCTGTTTAACGTACTCGGTGCAAACACTAGTTGTGTACGGGAATGATAGCTGATCGCTCCCCACACCAGGAAACCAGGTGTAGGCCCTGTGTGCCGCTGGCGGATGCAAGAAGGGTGGAGACGCTCCCCTGTGCGTCTGCGAACAAGCATACGGCCATCGGAGGCTCCCAAGCAGAATCTGCTTTTATCGCTGAACACGACAGATCGCCATTGCGTTCTCCAGTGCCGACGTTGGCGACACCACTGCAGCCGTTCCTGACGGTGGGCTGGAGTCAGAGGTGCACATGCCAGAGGCACACGTGCACGTAGTCCTGCATCCAGTAGACGGTTGCGGATTATTCGCACAGTCCCCTCAGGTGCAACGGCAGCTCGGATTTACGTCGCAGTGGATGTTCTGCTTGACAACGCCTCTCGTCTTATGCGTCGATCGGTCAGCTCATCAGTCCGTCTGTGACTCCCGGTTCCACGTCTTCTCGTGTGAGAATGTTCCTCGGACCATCTACGCCACCATCGTACCACCACCGATACTTCCCGTCCAATTCGCTCCGCAATACGACGATACGACCGCCCGGCCTCGCTGAGTCCGACTAGACGACCTCGCTCAAAGTCCGATAACTGCTGAAATCGTACACGTCTTCCATGTCTAGGCATTGCAGCTTCATCAGGGTCATCGCACGTGTCCGTACGCCGACGACTGATTGCATTCACTTAGCCGTACTCCTTGAATACCACCGACGATAATTTGCATATTATGCCGTTCTGTGGAATAAGTGTTCACCAGTTGGTCCCGAAATTAACATCACACCTACGTAAACTCGACCCCATTAACATATGTAAATTTCATCATCGTCCGCCAATTCCTTCTTGGTCTTCTTTTTTCACTTTCCGCCAGTGTATTTATCCTATTTAAGGCTGTCTTTGAATGAGTGTAAAAGAAATTCTATCCTATATCTGTAATGTAAATTCTTTTGTACACATTTTATGGAAGACGTTTACTTTGCAGTGTTTGAAATTTTCAGCACAAATAAAAACGACCTGTAGCTAATATGTGCCACAGTTATTATTCCGAAAAAAATGTTAGAATATTTTCTTAAATTCAATGTATCTGACTCGAAGTGTTCCAATTTGGGCCCCAGATGGCGAGATAAGTTAGCTTAGTAGTGTTTCTGTCTTGAAGAAACGAAATCTCTCATTTCTGTCTGATTTTCTTTTTTTAGTTATATGGGCCAGAAAGAAATAATTACTGGGGCCAAAATTGAGACTGGAATCTTGCCTCCCATAAATCATCTTCAATCCCACTATACGTTCATTTTTTGAAAAGAAAATGTGTACCTTAGCAGAGAACCTCTAAATTTGAGCTATAGAAACTCCGCCTACCCACTAAGCTCCACCCCAAATAACGTCATTGGTTAAAACGTAACAGCGCGTATTTTGTTTTTTCGTTGTGGAGCCAACGAGAGACCGCTTCCATTCTGAATATGGCGAGGTCTGCAGCGGTTCTCTGACGCCAACTTAGTGGACTAAAAGTCCTTCAAGAACACAAAGTCACTCCCAAGGAGTGATTTTTTGCGCCATCTATCGCAGAAGATGAACCCTAACACTCATTCAAAGAGAGCCTTAAGAAGTACAGTATATTAACCCATTAATAAAAAAAGACATCAACCGGGTTTCTACAATCGATAAAGCATCTAGAGATACTAATGGCTATTTTCTTTCCCTAGCGGATGAAAAGAATGTTAAGAAAATTAACAAATTATGCACAAAACATTTCTCATTCCTGGAGAGATATCAGAGACAATCGAATTTTCAAATCCAATAGTTAAAGGAAGAGATATGAAACAAAACATGATATAACTATACGCTCCCTAGCGAAGCAATTTTGAATGATTGGAAAGTAAAAAAATATGCGAAAAGTATTCATTACAGGACCTATGATCAGGAAAATATTTTTTTTAAATTTCTCTCCTGGAAGCAGGGGAGAGAGAGAGAGAGAGAGAGAGAGAGAGAGAGAGAGAGAGAGAGAGAGAGAGAGAGAGAGAGAGTGAGCAAAAAGTGTTGACGTTTACTTCCCTTAAATCATAGCTGTGAATAATTTAAGGAGGGTAATAGTCGCCATCGTTACTGTAGCGAATGGTATACAGTAAGAAAAGAAACTTTACATTTCAGAAACGGAGATAAAGCTGTAACCAGACCTACACAAACATCACCTAGCGACAAAATTGGCAACTATAAAACAACTGCAGAAGTAAACGCAAAGTGTTCAGCCCGCGGGTGGTTGAGTGAGCAACGTTCGTGATTGCCACGGGAATGAGCTCAGGTTCGATCCCAGGCAGGTACGAATGTTCGATCAACTAAATATCCGCCGTGCATCGGATGCGCACGTGAAGTCGTCGGGCCCCGGTACTGCCCCCGGGTAATAAATAAGGGCGTCTTCCTCCCCCTTTCTACTTCGCTTCCGTGTCACTTTCCTATCGGGCACTCTAGCCCAAATCTCCTAGCTTCCTATTTCTAAGGGTTGTTTAAGACCTGGGGTCAGGCACTCCCTTCCTAAAATCCTCTACATATGATCTGATCTGATCTACTAGAGCATTGAATGGGCACGTTAAGCCTTCTGAACCTCGGTAGTAAATAAGGGCGTCTTCTACCTCGCTTCCGTGTCACTTTCCTATCCGGCACTCTAGCCCAAATCTCTTTGCTTCCTATTTCTAAGGGTTGTTTAAGACCTGGGGTCACGCACTCCCTTCCTAAAATCCTCTACATATAATCAGATCTGATCTACTAGAGCATTGAATGGGCACGTTAAGCCTTCTGACCCCCGGTAGTAAATAAGGGCGTCTTCTACCTCGCTTCCGTGTCACTTTCCTATCGGGCACTCTAGCCCAAATCTCTTTGCTTCCTATTTCTAAGGGTTGTTTAAGAACTGGGGCCAGGCACTCCCTTCCTGAAATCCTCTACATATGATCTGAACTGATCTACTAGAGCATTGAATGGGCACGTTAAGCTTTCTGACCCCCTGTAGTAAATAAGGGCGTCTTCTACCTCGCTTCGGTGTCACTTTCCTATCGGGCACTCTAGCCTAAATCTCCTAGCTTCCTATTTCTAAGGGTTGTTTAAGACCTGGGGTCCGACACTCCCTTCCTGAAATCCTCTACATATGATCTGATCTGAACTACTAGAGCATTGAATGGGCACGTTAAGCCTTCTGACCCCCGGTAGTAAATAAGGGCGTCTTCTACCTCGCTTCCGTGTCACTTTCCTATCGGGCACTCTAGCCTAAATCTCCTAGCTTCCTATTTCTAAGGGTTGTTTAAGACCTGGGGTCAGGCACTCCCTTCCTAAAATCCTCTACATATTATCAGATCTGATCTACTAGAGCATTGAATGGGCACGTTAAGCCTTCTGACTCCCGGTAGTAAATAAGGGCGTCTTCTACCTGGCTTCCGTGTCACTTTCCTATCGGGCACTCTAGCCTAAATCTCCTAGCTTCCTATTTCTAAGGGTTGTTTAAGACCTGGGGTCCGACACTCCCTTCCTGAAATCCTCTACATATGATCTGATCTGAACTACTAGAGCATTGAATGGGCACGTTAAGCCTTCTGACCCCCGGTAGTAAATAAGGGCGTCTTCTACCTCGCTTCCGTGTCACTTTCCTATCGGGCACTCTAGCCAAAATCTCCTAGCTTCCTATTTCTAAGGGTTGTTTAAGACCTGGGGTCAGACACTTCCTTCCTAAAATCCTCTCCTTATGATCAGATCTGCTCTACTGGAGCATTGAATGGGCACGTTAAGCCTTCTGACTCCCGGTAGTAAATAAGGGCGTCTTCTACCTCGCTTCCGTGTCACTTTCCTATCGGGCACTCTAGCCTAAATCTCCTAGCTTCCTATTTCTAAGGGTTGTTTAAGACCTGGGGTCAGGCACTCCCTTCCTAAAATCCTCTACATATTATCAGATCTGATCTACTAGAGCATTGAATGGGCACGTTAAGCCTTCTGACCCCCGGTAGTAAATAAGGACGTCTTCTACCTCGATTCCGTGTCACTTTCCTATTGGGCACTCTAGCCCAAATCTCCTAGCTTCCTATTTCTAAGGGTTGTTTAAGACCTGGGGTCAGACACTCCCTTCCTAAAATCCTCTACATATGATCAGATCTGATCTACTAGAGCATTGAATGGGCACGTTAAGCCTTCTGACCCCCGGTAGTAAATAAGGACGTCTTCTACCTCGATTCCGTGTCACTTTCCTATTGGGCACGCTAGCCCAAATCTCCTAGCTTCCTATTTCTAAGGGTTGTTTAAGACCTGGGGTCAGACACTCCCTTCCTAAAATCCTCTACACATGATTTTATATGATATACTAGAGCATTGAATGGGCACGTTAAGCCTTCTGACCCCCGGTAGTAAATAAGGACGTCTTCTACCTCGATTCCGTGTCACTTTCTTATTGGGCACGCTAGCCCAAATCTCCTAGCTTCCTATTTCTTAGGGTTGTTTAAGACCTGGGGTCAGACACTCCCTTCCTAAAATCCTCTACATATGATCAGATCTGATCTACTAGAGCATTGAATGGGCACGTCAAGCCTTCTGACCCCCGGTAGTCAATAAGGGCGTCTTCTACCTCGATTCCGTGTCACTTTCCTATCGGGCACTCTAGACCAAATCTCCTAGCTTCCTATTTCTAAGGGTTGTTTAAGACCTGAGGTCAGACACTCCCTTCCTAAAATCCTCTACATATGATCAGATCTGATCTACTAGAGCATTGAATGGGCACGTCAAGCCTTCTGACCCCCGGTAGTCAATAAGGGCGTCTTCTACCTCGCTTCCGTGTTACTTTCCTATCGCGCACTCTAGCCCAAATCTCCTAGCTACCTATTTCTAAGGGTTGTTTAAGACCTGGGGTCCGACACTCCCTTCCTGAAATCCTCTACATATGATCTGAACTGATCTACTAGAGCATTGAATGGGCACGTTAAGCTTTCTGACCCCCTGTAGTAAATAAGGGCGCCTTCTGCTTCGCTTCCGTGTCACTTTCCTATCGGGCACTCTAGCCCAAATCTCCTAGCTTCCTATTTCTAAGGGTTGTTTAAGAACTGGGGTCAGACACTCCCTTCCTAAAATCCTCTACGTATGATCTGAACTGATCTACTAGAGCATTGAATGGGCACGTTAAGCTTTCTGACCCCCTGTAGTAAATAAGGGCGCCTTCTGCCTCGCTTCCGTGTCACTTTCCTATCGGGCACTCTAGCCCAAATCTCCTAGCTTCCTATTTCTAAGGGTTGTTTAAGACCTGGGGTCAGACACCCCCTTCCTAAAATCCTCTACATATAATCAGATCTAATCTACTAGAGCATTGAATGGGCACGTTAAGCCTTCTGACCCCCGGTAGTAAATAAGGGCGTCTTCTACCTCGCTTCCGTGTCACTTTTTTTTCGGGCACTATAGCCCAAATCTCCTAGCTTCCTATTTCTAAGGGTTGTTTAAGACCTGGGGTCAGACACTCCCTTCCTAAAATCCTCTACATATAATCAGATCTGATCTACTAGAGCATTGAATGGGCACGTTAAGCCTTCTGACCCCCGGTAGTAAATAAGGGCGTCTTCTACCTCGCTTCCGTGTCACTTTCTTTTCTGGCACTATAGCCCAAATCTCCTAGCTTCCTATTTCTAAGGGTTGTTTAAGACCTGGGGTCAGACACTCCCTTCCTAAAATCCTCTACATATAATCAGATCTGATCTACTAGAGCATTGAATGGGCACGTTAAGCCTTCTGACCCCCGGTAGTAAATAAGGGCGTCTTCTACCTCGCTTCCGTGTCACTTTCTTTTCGGGCACTCTAGCCCAAATCTCCTAGCTTCCTATTTCTAAGGGTTGTTTAAGACCTGGGGTCAGACACTCCCTTCCTAAAATCCTCTACATATAATCAGATCTGATCTACTAGAGCATTGAATGGGCACGTTAAGCCTTCTGACCCCCGGTAGTAAATAAGGGCGTCTTCTACCTCGCTTCCGTGTCACTTTCCTATCGGGCACTATAGCCCAAATCTCCTAGCTTCCTATTTCTAAGGGTTGTTTAAGACCTGGGGTCAGACACTCCCTTCCTAAAATCCTCTACATATAATCAGATCTGATCTACTAGAGCATTGAATGGGCACGTTAAGCCTTCTGACCCCCGGTAGTAAATAAGGGCGTCTTCTACCTCGCTTCCGTGTCACTTTCTTTTCGGGCACTATAGCCCAAATCTCCTAGCTTCCTATTTCTAAGGGTTGTTTAAGACCTGGGGTCAGACACTCCCTTCCTAAAATCCTCTACATATAATCAGATCTGATCTACTAGAGCATTGAATGGGCACGTTAAGCCTTCTGACCCCCGGTAGTAAATAAGGGCGTCTTCTACCTCGCTTCCGTGTCACTTTCTTTTCGGGCACTATAGCCCAAATCTCCTAGCTTCCTATTTCTAAGGGTTGTTTAAGACCTGGGGTCAGACACTCCTTCCTAAAATCCTCTACATATAATCAGATCTGATCTACTAGAGCATTGAATGGGCACGTTAAGCCTTCTGACCCCCGGTAGTAAATAAGGGCGTGTTCTACCTCGCTTCCGTGTCACTTTCTTTTCGGGCACTCTAGCCCAAATCTCCTAGCTTCCTATTTCTAAGGGTTGTTTAAGACCTGGGGTCAGACACTCCCTTCCTAAAATCCTCTACATATGATCTGATCTGATGTACTAGAGCATTGAATGGGCACGTTAAGCCTTCTGACCCCCGGTAGTAAATAAGGGCGTCTTCTACCTCGCTTCCGTGTCACTTTCTTTTCGGGCACTCTAGCCCAAATCTCCTAGCTTCCTATTTCTAAGGGTTGTTTAAGACCTGGGGTCAGACACTCCCTTCCTAAAATCCTCTACATATGATCTGATCTGATCTACTAGAGCATTGAATGGACACGTTAAGCCTTCTGACCCCCGGTAGTAAATAAGGGCGTCTTCTACCTCGCTTCCGTGTCACTTTCCTATCGGGCATTCTAGCCCAAATCTCCTAGCTTCCTATTTCTAAGGGTTGTTTAAGACCCGGGGTCCGACACTCCCTTCCTAAAATCCTCTACATATGATCTGATCTGATGTACTAGAGCATTGAATGGGCACGTTAAGCCTTTTGACCCCCGGTAGTAAATAAGGGCGTCTTCTACCTCGCTTCCGTGTCACTTTCTTTTCGGGCACTCTAGCCCAAATCTCCTAGCTTCCTATTTCTAAGGGTTGTTTAAGACCTGGGGTCAGACACTCCTTCCTAAAATCCTCTACATATGATCTGATCTGATCTACTAGAGCATTGAATGGACACGTTAAGCCTTCTGACCCCCGGTAGTAAATAAGGGCGTCTTCTACCTCGCTTCCGTGTCACTTTCCTATCGGGCATTCTAGCCCAAATCTCCTAGATTCCTATTTCTAAGGGTTGTTTAAGACCCGGGGTCCGACACTCCCTTCCTAAAATCCTCTACATATGATCTGATCTGATGTACTAGAGCATTGAATGGGCACGTTAAGCCTTCTGACCCCCGGTAGTAAATAAGGGCGTCTTCTACCTCGCTTCCGTGTCACTTTCTTTTCGGGCACTCTAGCCCAAATCTCCTAGCTTCCTATTTCTAAGGGTTGTTTAAGACCCGGGGTCCGACACTCCCTTCCTAAAATCCTCTACATATGATCTGATCTGATGTACTAGAGCATTGAATGGGCACGTTAAGCCTTCTGACCCCCGGTAGTAAATAAGGGCGTCTTCTACTTCGCTTCCGTGTCACTTTCCTATCGGGCATTCTAGCCCAAATCTCCTAGCTTCCTATTTCTAAGGGTTGTTTAAGACCCGGGGTCCGACACTCCCTTCCTAAAATCCTCTACATATGATCTGATCTGATGTACTAGAGCATTGAATGGGCACGTTAAGCCTTCTGACCCCCGGTAGTAAATAAGGGCGTCTTCTACCTCGCTTCCGTGTCACTTTCTTTTCGGGCACTCTAGCCCAAATCTCCTAGCTTCCTATTTCTAAGGGTTGTTTAAGACCTGGGGTCAGACACTCCCTTCCTAAAATCCTCTACATATGATCTGATCTGATGTACTAGAGCATTGAATGGGCACGTTAAGCCTTCTGACCCCCGGTAGTAAATAAGGGCGTCTTCTACCTCGCTTCCGTGTCACTTTCTTTTCGGGCACTCTAGCCCAAATCTCCTAGCTTCCTATTTCTAAGGGTTGTTTAAGACCTGGGGTCAGACACTCCCTTCCTAAAATCCTCTACATATGATCTGATCTGATGTACTAGAGCATTGAATGGGCACGTTAAGCCTTCTGACCCCCGGTAGTAAATAAGGGCGTCTTCTACCTCGCTTCCGTGTCACTTTCTTTTCGGGCACTCTAGCCCAAATCTCCTAGCTTCCTATTTCTAAGGGTTGTTTAAGACCTGGGGTCAGACACTCCCTTCCTAAAATCCTCTACATATGATCTGATCTGATCTACTAGAGCATTTAATGGGCACGTTAAGCCTTCTGACCCCCGGTAGTAAATAAGGGCGTCTTCTACCTCGCTTCCGTGTCACTTTTCTATCGGGCATTCTAGCCCAAATCTCCTAGCTTCCTATTTCTAAGGGTTGTTTAAGACCCGGGGTCCGACACTCCCTTCCTAAAATCCTCTACATATGATCTGATCTGATGTACTAGAGCATTGAATGGACACGTTAAGCCTTCTGACCCTCGGTAGTAAATAAGGGCGTCTTCTACCTCGCTTCCGTGTCACTTTCCTATCGGGCACTCTAGCCCAAATCTCCTAGCTTCCTATTTCTAAGGGTTGTTTAAGACCTGGGGTCAGACACTCCCTTCCTAAAATCCTCTACATATGATCTGATCTGATCTACTAGAGCATTGAATGGACACGTTAAGCCTTCTGACCCTCGGTAGTAAATAAGGGCGTCTTCTACCTCGCTTCCGTGTCACTTTCTTTTCGGGCACTCTAGCCCAAATCTCCTAGCTTCCTATTTCTAAGGGTTGTTTAAGACCTGGGGTCAGACACTCCCTTCCTAAAATCCTCTACATATGATCTGATCTGATCTACTAGAGCATTGAATGGACACGTTAAGCCTTCTGACCCTCGGTAGTAAATAAGGGCGTCTTCTACCTCGCTTCCGTGTCACTTTCCTATCGGGCACTCTAGCCCAAATCTCCAAGCTTCCTATTTCTAAGGGTTGTTTAAGAACTGGGGCCAGGCACTCCCTTCCTGAAATCCTCTACATATGATCTGAACTGATCTACTAGAGCATTGAATGGGCACGTTAAGCTTTCTGAGCCCCTGTAGTAAATAAGGGCGTCTTCTACCTCGCTTCGGTGTCACTTTCCTATCGGGCACTCTAGCCTAAATCTCCTAGCTTCCTATTTCTAAGGGTTGTTTAAGACCTGGGGTCCGACACTCCCTTCCTGAAATCCTCTACATATGATCTGATCTGAACTACTAGAGCATTGAATGGGCACGTTAAGCCTTCTGACCCCGGTAGTAAATAAGGGCGTCTTCTACCTCGCTTCCGTGTCACTTTCCTATCGGGCACTCTAGCCTAAATCTCCTAGCTTCCTATTTCTAAGGGTTGTTTAAGACCTGGGGTCAGGCACTCCCTTCCTAAAATCCTCTACATATTATCAGATCTGATCTACTAGAGCATTGAATGGGCACGTTAAGCCTTCTGACTCCCGGTAGTAAATAAGGGCGTCTTCTACCTGGCTTCCGTGTCACTTTCCTATCGGGCACTCTAGCCTAAATCTCCTAGCTTCCTATTTCTAAGGGTTGTTTAAGACCTGGGGTCCGACACTCCCTTCCTGAAATCCTCTACATATGATCTGATCTGAACTACTAGAGCATTGAATGGGCACGTTAAGCCTTCTGACCCCCGGTAGTAAATAAGGGCGTCTTCTACCTCGCTTCCGTGTCACTTTCCTATCGGGCACTCTAGCCAAAATCTCCTAGCTTCCTATTTCTAAGGGTTGTTTAAGACCTGGGGTCAGACACTTCCTTCCTAAAATCCTCTCCTTATGATCAGATCTGCTCTACTGGAGCATTGAATGGGCACGTTAAGCCTTCTGACTCCCGGTAGTAAATAAGGGCGTCTTCTACCTCGCTTCCGTGTCACTTTCCTATCGGGCACTCTAGCCTAAATCTCCTAGCTTCCTATTTCTAAGGGTTGTTTAAGACCTGGGGTCAGGCACTCCCTTCCTAAAATCCTCTACATATTATCAGATCTGATCTACTAGAGCATTGAATGGGCACGTTAAGCCTTCTGACCCCCGGTAGTAAATAAGGACGTCTTCTACCTCGATTCCGTGTCACTTTCCTATTGGGCACTCTAGCCCAAATCTCCTAGCTTCCTATTTCTAAGGGTTGTTTAAGACCTGGGGTCAGACACTCCCCTTCCTAAAATCCTCTACATATGATCAGATCTGATCTACTAGAGCATTGAATGGGCACGTTAAGCCTTCTGACCCCGGTAGTAAATAAGGACGTCTTCTACCTCGATTCCGTGTCACTTTCCTATTGGGCACGCTAGCCCAAATCTCCTAGCTTCCTATTTCTAAGGGTTGTTTAAGACCTGGGGTCAGACACTCCCTTCCTAAAATCCTCTACACATGATTTTATATGATATACTAGAGCATTGAATGGGCACGTTAAGCCTTCTGACCCCCGGTAGTAAATAAGGACGTCTTCTACCTCGATTCCGTGTCACTTTCTTATTGGGCACGCTAGCCCAAATCTCCTAGCTTCCTATTTCTTAGGGTTGTTTAAGACCTGGGGTCAGACACTCCCTTCCTAAAATCCTCTACATATGATCAGATCTGATCTACTAGAGCATTGAATGGGCACGTCAAGCCTTCTGACCCCCGGTAGTCAATAAGGGCGTCTTCTACCTCGATTCCGTGTCACTTTCCTATCGGGCACTCTAGACCAAATCTCCTAGCTTCCTATTTCTAAGGGTTGTTTAAGACCTGAGGTCAGACACTCCCTTCCTAAAATCCTCTACATATGATCAGATCTGATCTACTAGAGCATTGAATGGGCACGTCAAGCCTTCTGACCCCCGGTAGTCAATAAGGGCGTCTTCTACCTCGCTTCCGTGTTACTTTCCTATCGCGCACTCTAGCCCAAATCTCCTAGCTACCTATTTCTAAGGGTTGTTTAAGACCTGGGGTCCGACACTCCCTTCCTGAAATCCTCTACATATGATCTGAACTGATCTACTAGAGCATTGAATGGGCACGTTAAGCTTTCTGACCCCCTGTAGTAAATAAGGGCGAATTCTGCTTCGCTTCCGTGTCACTTTCCTATCGGGCACTCTAGCCCAAATCTCCTAGCTTCCTATTTCTAAGGGTTGTTTAAGAACTGGGGTCAGACACTCCCTTCCTAAAATCCTCTACGTATGATCTGAACTGATCTACTAGAGCATTGAATGGGCACGTTAAGCTTTCTGACCCCCTGTAGTAAATAAGGGCGCCTTCTGCCTCGCTTCCGTGTCACTTTCCTATCGGGCACTCTAGCCCAAATCTCCTAGCTTCCTATTTCTAAGGGTTGTTTAAGACCTGGGGTCAGACACCCCCTTCCTAAAATCCTCTACATATAATCAGATCTAATCTACTAGAGCATTGAATGGGCACGTTAAGCCTTCTGACCCCGGTAGTAAATAAGGGCGTCTTCTACCTCGCTTCCGTGTCACTTTTTTTCGGGCACTATAGCCCAAATCTCCTAGCTTCCTATTTCTAAGGGTTGTTTAAGACCTGGGGTCAGACACTCCCTTCCTAAAATCCTCTACATATAATCAGATCTGATCTACTAGAGCATTGAATGGGCACGTTAAGCCTTCTGACCCCCGGTAGTAAATAAGGGCGTCTTCTACCTCGCTTCCGTGTCACTTTCTTTTCTGGCACTATAGCCCAAATCTCCTAGCTTCCTATTTCTAAGGGTTGTTTAAGACCTGGGGTCAGACACTCCCTTCCTAAAATCCTCTACATATAATCAGATCTGATCTACTAGAGCATTGAATGGGCACGTTAAGCCTTCTGACCCCCGGTAGTAAATAAGGGCGTCTTCTACCTCGCTTCCGTGTCACTTTCTTTTCGGGCACTCTAGCCCAAATCTCCTAGCTTCCTATTTCTAAGGGTTGTTTAAGACCTGGGGTCAGACACTCCCTTCCTAAAATCCTCTACATATAATCAGATCTGATCTACTAGAGCATTGAATGGGCACGTTAAGCCTTCTGACCCCCGGTAGTAAATAAGGGCGTCTTCTACCTCGCTTCCGTGTCACTTTCCTATCGGGCACTCTAGCCCAAATCTCCTAGCTTCCTATTTCTAAGGGTTGTTTAAGACCTGGGGTCAGACACTCCCTTCCTAAAATCCTCTACATATAATCAGATCTGATCTACTAGAGCATTGAATGGGCACGTTAAGCCTTCTGACCCCCGGTAGTAAATAAGGGCGTCTTCTACCTCGCTTCCGTGTCACTTTCTTTTCGGGCACTATAGCCCAAATCTCCTAGCTTCCTATTTCTAAGGGTTGTTTAAGACCTGGGGTCAGACACTCCTTCCTAAAATCCTCTACATATAATCAGATCTGATCTACTAGAGCATTGAATGGGCACGTTAAGCCTTCTGACCCCCGGTAGTAAATAAGGGCGTCTTCTACCTCGCTTCCGTGTCACTTTCTTTTCGGGCACTATAGCCCAAATCTCCTAGCTTCCTATTTCTAAGGGTTGTTTAAGACCTGGGGTCAGACACTCCCTTCCTAAAATCCTCTACATATAATCAGATCTGATCTACTAGAGCATTGAATGGGCACGTTAAGCCTTCTGACCCCCGGTAGTAAATAAGGGCGTGTTCTACCTCGCTTCCGTGTCACTTTCTTTTCGGGCACTCTAGCCCAAATCTCCTAGCTTCCTATTTCTAAGGGTTGTTTAAGACCTGGGGTCAGACACTCCCTTCCTAAAATCCTCTACATATGATCTGATCTGATGTACTAGAGCATTGAATGGGCACGTTAAGCCTTCTGACCCCCGGTAGTAAATAAGGGCGTCTTCTACCTCGCTTCCGTGTCACTTTCTTTTCGGGCACTCTAGCCCAAATCTCCTAGCTTCCTATTTCTAAGGGTTGTTTAAGACCTGGGGTCAGACACTCCCTTCCTAAAATCCTCTACATATGATCTGATCTGATCTACTAGAGCATTGAATGGACACGTTAAGCCTTCTGACCCCCGGTAGTAAATAAGGGCGTCTTCTACCTCGCTTCCGTGTCACTTTCCTATCGGGCATTCTAGCCCAAAATCTCCTAGCTTCCTATTTCTAAGGGTTGTTTAAGACCCGGGGTCCGACACTCCCCTTCCTAAAATCCTCTACATATGATCTGATCTGATGTACTAGAGCATTGAATGGGCACGTTAAGCCTTTTGACCCCCGGTAGTAAATAAGGGCGTCTTCTACCTCGCTTCCGTGTCACTTTCTTTTCGGGCACTCTAGCCCAAATCTCCTAGCTTCCTATTTCTAAGGGTTGTTTAAGACCTGGGGTCAGACACTCCCTTCCTAAAATCCTCTACATATGATCTGATCTGATCTACTAGAGCATTGAATGGACACGTTAAGCCTTCTGACCCCCGGTAGTAAATAAGGGCGTCTTCTACCTCGCTTCCGTGTCACTTTCCTATCGGGCATTCTAGCCCAAATCTCCTAGATTCCTATTTCTAAGGGTTGTTTAAGACCCGGGGTCCGACACTCCCTTCCTAAAATCCTCTACATATGATCTGATCCTGATGTACTAGAGCATTGAATGGGCACGTTAAGCCTTCTGACCCCCGGTAGTAAATAAGGGCGTCTTCTACCTCGCTTCCGTGTCACTTTCTTTTCGGGCACTCTAGCCCAAATCTCCTAGCTTCCTATTTCTAAGGGTTGTTTAAGACCCGGGGTCCGACACTCCCTTCCTAAAATCCTCTACATATGATCTGATCTGATGTACTAGAGCATTGAATGGGCACGTTAAGCCTTCTGACCCCCGGTAGTAAATAAGGGCGTCTTCTACTTCGCTTCCGTGTCACTTTCCTATCGGGCATTCTAGCCCAAATCTCCTAGCTTCCTATTTCTAAGGGTTGTTTAAGACCCGGGGTCCGACACTCCCTTCCTAAAATCCTCTACATATGATCTGATCTGATGTACTAGAGCATTGAATGGGCACGTTAAGCCTTCTGACCCCCGGTAGTAAATAAGGGCGTCTTCTACCTCGCTTCCGTGTCACTTTCTTTTCGGGCACTCTAGCCCAAATCTCCTAGCTTCCTATTTCTAAGGGTTGTTTAAGACCTGGGGTCAGACACTCCCTTCCTAAAATCCTCTACATATGATCTGATCTGATGTACTAGAGCATTGAATGGGCACGTTAAGCCTTCTGACCCCCGGTAGTAAATAAGGGCGTCTTCTACCTCGCTTCCGTGTCACTTTCTTTTCGGGCACTCTAGCCCAAATCTCCTAGCTTCCTATTTCTAAGGGTTGTTTAAGACCTGGGGTCAGACACTCCTTCCTAAAATCCTCTACATATGATCTGATCTGATGTACTAGAGCATTGAATGGGCACGTTAAGCCTTCTGACCCCCGGTAGTAAATAAGGGCGTCTTCTACCTCGCTTCCGTGTCACTTTCTTTTCGGGCACTCTTAGCCCAAATCTCCTAGCTTCCTATTTCTAAGGGTTGTTTAAGACCTGGGGTCAGACACTCCCTTCCTAAAATCCTCTACATATGATCTGATCTGATCTACTAGAGCATTTAATGGGCACGTTAAGCCTTCTGACCCCCGGTAGTAAATAAGGGCGTCTTCTACCTCGCTTCCGTGTCACTTTTCTATCGGGCATTCTAGCCCAAATCTCCTAGCTTCCTATTTCTAAGGGTTGTTTAAGACCCGGGGTCCGACACTCCCTTCCTAAAATCCTCTACATATGATCTGATCTGATGTACTAGGAGCATTGAATGGACACGTTAAGCCTTCTGACCCTCGGTAGTAAATAAGGGCGTCTTCTACCTCGCTTCCGTGTCACTTTCCTATCGGGCACTCTAGCCCAAATCTCCTAGCTTCCTATTTCTAAGGGTTGTTTAAGACCTATGGTCAGACACTCCCTTCCTAAAATCCTCTACATATGATCTGATCTGATCTACTAGAGCATTGAATGGACACGTTAAGCCTTCTGACCCTCGGTAGTAAATAAGGGCGTCTTCTACCTCGCTTCCGTGTCACTTTCTTTTCGGGCACTCTAGCCCAAATCTCCTAGCTTCCTATTTCTAAGGGTTGTTTAAGACCTGGGGTCAGACACTCCCTTCCTAAAATCCTCTACATATGATCTGATCTGATCTACTAGAGCATTGAATGGACACGTTAAGCCTTCTGACCCTCGGTAGTAAATAAGGGCGTCTTCTACCTCGCTTCCGTGTCACTTTCCTATCGGGCACTCTAGCCCAAATCTCCAAGCTTCCTATTTCTAAGGGTTGTTTAAGACCTGGGATCAGACACTCCTTCCTAAAATCCTCTACATATGATCAGATCTGATCTACTAGAGCATTGAATGGGCACGTTAAGACTTCTGACCCCCGGTAGTAAATAAGGACGTCTTCTACCTCGCTTCCGTGTCACTTTCCTATCGGGCACTCTAGCCCAAATCTCCAAGCTTCCTATTTCTAAGGGTTGTTTAAGACCTGGGATCAGACACTCCCTTCCTAAAATCCTCTACATATGATCAGATCTGATCTACTAGAGCATTTAATGGGCACGTTAAGCCTTCTGACCCCCGGTAGTAAATAAGGGCGTCTTCTACCTCGCTTCCGTGTCACTTTCCTATCGGGCACTCTAGTCTAGCTTCCTATTTCTAAGGGTTGTTTAAGACCTGGGGTCAGACACTCCTTCCTAAAATCCTCTACATATGATCAGATCTGATCTACTAGAGCATTGAATGGGCACGTTAAGCCTTCTGACCCCCAGTAGTAAATAAGGGCGTCTTCTACCTCGCTTCCGTGTCACTTTCCTATCGGGCACTCTAGTCTAGCTTCCTATTTCTAAGGGTTGTTTAAGACCTGGGATCAGACACTCCCTTCCTAAAATCCTCTACATATGATCAGATCTGATCTACTAGAGCATTGAAAGGGGCACGTTAAGCCTTCTGACCCCTGGTAGTAAATTAGGGCGTCTTTTACCTCGCTTCCGTGTCACTTTCCTATCGGGCACTCTAGCCCAAATCTCCTAGCTTCCTATTTCTAAGGGTTGTTTAAGACCTGGGGTCAGACACTCCCTTATTAAAATCCTCTACATATGATCAGATCTGATCTACTAGAGCATTGAATGGGCACGTTAAGCCTTCTGACCCGCAGTAGTAAATAAGGGCGTCTTCTACCTCGCTTCCGTGTCACTTTCCTATCGGGCACTCTAGCCCAAAGCTCCTAGCTTCCTTTTTCTAAGGGTTGTTGAAGACCTGGGGTCAGACACTTCCTTCCTAAAATCCTCTACATATGATCTGATCTGATCTACTAGAGCATTGAATGGGCACGTTAAGCCTTCTGACCCCCGGTAGTAAATAAGGGCGTCTTCTACCTCGCTTCCGTGTCACTTTCCTATCGGGCACTCTAGCCCAAAGCTCCTAGCTTCCTATTTCTAAGGGTTGTTTAAGACCTGGGGTCAGACACTCCCTTATTAAAATCCTCTACATATGATCAGATCTGATCTACTAGAGCATTGAATGGGCACGTTAAGCCTTCTGACCAGCAGTAGTAAATAAGGGCGTCTTCTACCTCGCTTCCGTGTCACTTTCCTATCGGGCACTCTAGCCCAAAGCTCCTAGCTTCCTATTTCTAAGGGTTGTTTAAGACCTGGGGTCAGACACTCCTTCCTAAAATCCTTTACCTATGATCAGAACTGATCTACTAGAGCATTGAATGGGCACGTTAAGCCTTCCAACCCTCGGTAGTAAATAAGGGAGTCTTCTACCTCGCTTCCGTGTCACTTTCCTATCGGGCACTCTAGCCCAAATCTCCTAGCTTCCTATTTCTAAGGGTTGTTTAAGACCTGGGGTCAGACACTCCACTTCCTAAAATCCTTTACCTATGATCAGATCTGATCTACTAGAGCATTGAATGGGCACGTTAAGCCTTCTAACCCCGGTAGTAAATAAGGGAGTCTTTCTACCTCGCTTCCGTGTCACTTTCCTATCGGGCACTCTAGCCCAAATCTCCTTGCTTCCTATTTCTAAGGGTTGTTTAAGACCTGGGGTCAGACACTCCCTTCCTAAAATCCTTTACCTATGATCAGAACTGATCTACTAGAGCATTGAATGGGCACGTTAAGCCTTCTAACCCCGGTAGTAAATAAGGGAGTCTTCTACCTCGCTTCCGTGTCACTTTCCTATCGGGCACTCTAGCCCAAATCTCCTTTCTTTCTATTTCTAAGGGTTGTTTAAGACCTGGGGTCAGACACTCCCTTCCTAAAATCCTTTACCTATGATCAGATCTGATCTACTAGAGCATTGAATGGGCACGTTAAGCCTTCTAACCCCCGGTAGTACATAAGGGAGTCTTCTACCTCGCTTCCGTGTCACTTTCCTATCGGGCACTTCAGCCCAAATCTCCTTGCTTCCTATTTCTAAGGGTTGTTTAAGACCTGGGGTCAGACACTCCCTTCCTAAAATCCTTTACCTATGATCAGAACTGATCTACTAGAGCATTGAATGGGCACGTTAAGCCTTCTAACCCCCGGTAGTAAATAAGGGAGTCTTCTACCTCGCTTCCGTGTCACTTTCCTATCGGGCACTCTAGCCCAAATCTCCTTGCTTCCTATTTCTAAGGGTTGTTTAAGACCTGGGGTCAGACACTCCCTTCCTAAAATCCTTTACCTATGATCAGAACTGATCTACTAGAGCATTGAATGGGCACGTTAAGCCTTCTAACCCTCGGTAGTAAATAAGGAGTCTTCTACCTCGCTTCCGTGTCACTTTCCTATCGGGCACTCTAGCCCAAATCTCCTTTCTTTCTATTTCTAAGGGTTGTTTAAGACCTGGGGTCAGACACTCCCTTCCTAAAATCCTTTACCTATGATCAGATCTGATCTACTAGAGCATTGAATGGGCACGTTAAGCCTTCTAACCCCCGGTAGTACATAAGGGAGTCTTCTACCTCGCTTCCGTGTCACTTTCCTATCGGGCACTCTAGCCCAAATCTCCTTGCTTCCTATTTCTAAGGGTTGTTTAAGACCTGGGGTCAGACACTCCTTCCTAAAATCCTTTACCTATGATCAGAACTGATCTACTAGAGCATTGAATGGGCACGTTAAGCCTTCTAACCCCGGTAGTAAATAAGGGAGTCTTCTACCTCGCTTCCGTGTCACTTTCCTATCGGGCACTCTAGCCCAAATCTCCTTGCTTCCTATTTCTAAGGGTTGTTTAAGACCTGGGGTCAGACACTCCCTTCCTAAAATCCTTTACCTATGATCAGATCTGATCTACTAGAGCATTGAATGGGCACGTTAAGCCTTCTAACCCCCGGTAGTAAATAAGGGATTCTTCTACCTCGCTTCCGTGTCACTTTCCTATCGGGCACTCTAGCCCAAATCTCCTTGCTTCCTATTTCTAAGGGTTGTTTAAGACCTGGGGTCAGACACTCCCTTCCTAAAATCCTTTACCTATGATCAGATCTGATCTACTAGAGCATTGAATGGGCACGTTAAGCCTTCTAACCCCCGGTAGTAAATAAGGGAGTCTTCTACCTCGCTTCCGTGTCACTTTCCTATCGGGCACTCTAGCCCAAATCTCCTTGCTTCCTATTTCTAAGGGTTGTTTAAGACCTGGGGTCAGACACTCCTTCCTAAAATCCTTTACCTATGATCAGATCTGGTCTACTAGAGCATTGAATGGGCACGTTAAGCCTTCTAACCCCCGGTAGTACATAAGGGAGTCTTCTACCTCGCTTCCGTGTCACTTTCCTATCGGGCACTCTAGCCCAAATCTCCTTGCTTCCTATTTCTAAGGGTTGTTTAAGACCTGGGGTCAGACACTCCCTTCCTAAAATCCTTTACCTATGATCAGATCTGATCTACTAGAGCATTGAATGGGCACGTTAAGCCTTCTAACCCCCGGTAGTACATAAGGGAGTCTTCTACCTCGCATCTGTGTCACTTTCCTATCGGGCACTCTAGCCCAAATCTCCTTGCTTCCTATTTCTAAGGGTTGTTTTAAGACCTAGGGTCAGACACTCCCTTCCTAAAATCCTTTACCTATGATCAGATCTGATCTACTAGAGCATTGAATGGGCACGTTAAGCCTTTTAACCCCCGGTAGTACATAAGGGAGTCTTCTACCTCGCTTCCGTGTCACTTTCCTATCGGGCAGTCTAGCCCAAATCTCCTTGCTTCCTATTTCTAAGGGTTGTTTAAGACCTGGGGTCAGACACTCCCTTCCTAAAATCCTTTACCTATGATCAGATCTGATCTACTAGAGCATTGAATGGGCACGTTAAGCCTTCTAACCCCCGGTAGTACATAAGGGAGTCTTCTACCTCGCTTCCGTGTCACTTTCCTATCGGGCAGTCTAGCCCAAATCTCCTTGCTTCCTATTTCTAAGGGTTGTTTAAGACCTGGGGTCAGACACTCCCTTCCTAAAATCCTTTACCTATGATCAGAACTGATCTACTAGAGCATTGAATGGGCACGTTAAGCCTTCTAACCCTCGGTAGTAAATAAGGGAGTCTTCTACCTCGCTTCCGTGTCACTTTCCTATCGGGCACTCTAGCCCAAATCTCCTTTCTTTCTATTTCTAAGGGTTGTTTAAGACCTGGGGTCAGACACTCCCTTCCTAAAATCCTTTACCTATGATCAGATCTGATCTACTAGAGCATTGAATGGGCACGTTAAGCCTTCTAACCCCCGGTAGTACATAAGGGAGTCTTCTACCTCGCTTCCGTGTCACTTTCCTATCGGGCACTCTAGCCCAAATCTCCTTGCTTCCTATTTCTAAGGGTTGTTTAAGACCTGGGGTCAGACACTCCCTTCCTAAAATCCTTTACCTATGATCAGAACTGATCTACTAGAGCATTGAATGGGCACGTTAAGCCTTCTAACCCCCGGTAGTAAATAAGGGAGTCTTCTACCTCGCTTCCGTGTCACTTTCCTATCGGGCACTCTAGCCCAAATCTCCTTTCTTTCTATTTCTAAGGGTTGTTTAAGACCTGGGGTCAGACACTCCCTTCCTAAAATCCTTTACCTATGATCAGATCTGATCTACTAGAGCATTGAATGGGCACGTTAAGCCTTCTAACCCCCGGTAGTAAATAAGGGAGTCTTCTACCTCGCTTCCGTGTCACTTTCCTATCGGGCACTCTAGCCCAAATCTCCTTGCTTCCTATTTCTAAGGGTTGTTTAAGACCTGGGGTCAGACACTCCCTTCCTAAAATCCTTTACCTATGATCAGAACTGATCTACTAGAGCATTGAATGGGCACGTTAAGCCTTCTAACCCCCGGTAGTAAATAAGGGAGTCTTCTACCTCGCTGCCGTGTCACTTTCCTATCGGGCACTCTAGCCCAAATCTCCTTGCTTCCTATTTCTAAGGGTTGTTTAAGACCTGGGGTCAGACACTCCCTTCCTAAAATCCTTTACCTATGATCAGAACTGATCTACTAGAGCATTGAATGGGCACGTTAAGCCTTCTAACCCCGGTAGTAAATAAGGGAGTCTTCTACCTCGCTTCCGTGTCACTTTCCTATCGGGCACTCTAGCCCAAATCTCCTTGCTTCCTATTTCTAAGGGTTGTTTAAGACCTGGGGTCAGACACTCCCTTCCTAAAATCCTTTACCTATGATCCAGATCTGATCTACTAGAGCATTGAATGGGCACGTTAAGCCTTCTAACCCCGGTAGTAAATAAGGGAGTCTTCTACCTCGCTTCTGTGTCACTTTCCTATCGGGCACTCTAGCCCAAATCTCCTTGCTTCCTATTTCTAAGGGTTGTTTAAGACCTGGGGTCAGACACTCCCTTCCTAAAATCCTTTACCTATGATCAGATCTGATCTACTAGAGCATTGAATGGGCACGTTAAGCCTTCTAACCCCCGGTAGTACATAAGGGAGTCTTCTACCTCGCTTCCGTGTCACTTTCCTATCGGGCACTCTAGCCCAAATCTCCTTGCTTCCTATTTCTAAGGGTTGTTTAAGACCTAGGGTCAGACACTCCCTTCCTAAAATCCTTTACCTATGATCAGATCTGATCTACTAGAGCATTGAATGGGCACGTTAAGCCTTCTAACCCCCGGTAGTACATAAGGGAGTCTTCTACCTCGCTTCCGTGTCACTTTCCTATCGGGCACTCTAGCCCAAATCTCCTTGCTTCCTATTTCTAAGGGTTGTTTAAGACCTGGGGTCAGACACTCCCTTCCTAAAATCCTTTACCTATGATCAGATCTGATCTACTAGAGCATTGAATGGGCACGTTAAGCCTTCTAACCCCCGGTAGTAAATAAGGGAGTCTTCTACCTCGCTTCCGTGTCACTTTCCTATCGGGCACTCTAGCCCAAATCTCCTTGCTTCCTATTTCTAAGGGTTGTTTAAGACCTGGGGTCAGACACTCCCTTTCTAAAATCCTTTACCTATGATCAGATCTGATCTACTAGAGCATTGAATGGGCACGTTAAGCCTTCTGACCCCCGGTAGTACATAAGGGAGTCTTCTACCTCGCTTCCGTGTCACTTTCCTATCGGGCACTCTAGCCCAAATCTCCTTGCTTCCTATTTCTAAGGGTTGTTTAAGACCTGGGGTCAGACACTCCCTTCCTAAAATCCTTTACCTATGATCAGATCTGATCTACTAGAGCATTGAATGGGCACGTTAAGCCTTCTGACCCTCGGTAGTAAATAAGGGCGTCTTCTACCTCGCTTCCGTGTCACTTTCCTATCGGGCACTCTAACCCAAATCTCCTAGCTTCCTATTTCTAAGGGTTGTTTAAGACCTGGGGTCAGACACTCCCTTCCTAAAATCCTCTACATATGATCTGATCTGATCTACTAGAGCATTTAATGGGCACGTTAAGCCTTCTGACCCCCGGTAGTAAATAAGGGCGTCTTCTACCTCGCTTCCGTGTCACTTTCCTATCGGGCACTCTAACCCAAATCTCCTAGCTTCCTATTTCTAAGGGTTGTTTAAGACCTGGGGTCAGACACTCCCTTCCTAAAATCCTCTACATATGATCTGATCTGATCTACTAGAGCATTTAATGGGCACGTTAAGCCTTCTGACCCCCGGTAGTAAATAAGGGCGTCTTCTACCTCGCTTCCGTGTCACTTTCCTATCGGGCACTCTAACCCAAATCTCCTAGCTTCCTATTTCTAAGGGTTGTTTAAGACCTGGGGTCAGACACTCCCTTCCTAAAATCCTCTACATATGATCTGATCTGATCTACTAGAGCATTGAATGGACACGTTAAGCCTTCTGACCCCCGGTAGTAAATAAGGGCGTCTTCTACCTCGCTTCCGTGTCACTTTCCTATCGGGCACTCTAGCCCAAATCTCCTTGCTTCCTATTTCTAAGGGTTGTTTAAGACCTGGGGTCAGACACTCCTTCCTAAAATCCTTTACCTATGATCAGATCTGATCTACTAGAGCATTGAATGGGCACGTTAAGCCTTCTAACCCCCGGTAGTACATAAGGGAGTCTTCTACCTCGCTTCCGTGTCACATTCCTATCGGGCACTCTAGCCCAAATCTCCTTGCTTCCTATTTCTAAGGGTTGTTTAAGACCTGGGGTCAGACACTCCCTTCCTAAAATCCTTTACCTATGATCAGATCTGGTCTACTAGAGCATTGAATGGGCACGTTAAGCCTTCTAACCCCCGGTAATAAATAAGGGAGTCTTCTACCTCGCTTCCGTGTCACTTTCCTATCGGGCACTCTAGCCCAAATCTCCTTGCTTCCTATTTCTAAGGGTTGTTTAAGACCTGGGGTCAGACACTCCCTTTCTAAAATCCTTTACCTATGATCAGATCTGATCTACTAGAGCATTGAATGGGCACGTTAAGCCTTCTGACCCCCGGTAGTACATAAGGGAGTCTTCTACCTCGCTTCCGTGTCACTTTCCTATCGGGCACTCTAGCCCAAATCTCCTTGCTTCCTATTTCTAAGGGTTGTTTAAGACCTGGGGTCAGACACTCCCTTCCTAAAATCCTTTACCTATGATCAGATCTGATCTACTAGAGCATTGAATGGGCACGTTAAGCCTTCTGACCCTCGGTAGTAAATAAGGGCGTCTTCTACCTCGCTTCCGTGTCACTTTCCTATCGGGCACTCTAACCCAAATCTCCTAGCTTCCCTATTTCTAAGGGTTGTTTAAGACCTGGGGTCAGACACTCCCTTCCTAAAATCCTCTACATACGATCTGATCTGATCTACTAGAGCATTTAATGGGCACGTTAAGCCTTCTGACCCCCGGTAGTAAATAAGGGCGTCTTCTACCTCGCTTCCGTGTCACTTTCTTTTCGGGCACTCTAGCCCAAATCTCCTAGCTTCCTATTTCTAAGGGTTGTTTAAGACCTGGGGTCAGACACTCCTTCCTAAAATCCTCTACATATGATCTGATCTGATCTACTAGAGCATTGAATGGACACGTTAAGCCTTCTGACCCTCGGTAGTAAATAAGGGCGTCTTCTACCTCGCTTCCGTGTCACTTTCCTATCGGGCACTCTAGCCCAAATCTCCAAGCTTCCTATTTCTAAGGGTTGTTTAAGACCTGGGATCAGACACTCCCTTCCTAAAATCCTCTACATATGATCAGATCTGATCTACTAGAGCATTGAATGGGCACGTTAAGACTTCTGACCCCCGGTAGTAAATAAGGACGTCTTCTACCTCGCTTCCGTGTCACTTTCCTATCGGGCACTCTAGCCCAAATCTCCAAGCTTCCTATTTCTAAGGGTTGTTTAAGACCTGGGATCAGACACTCCTTCCTAAAATCCTCTACATATGATCAGATCTGATCTACTAGAGCATTTAATGGGCACGTTAAGCCTTCTGACCCCCGGTAGTAAATAAGGGCGTCTTCTACCTCGCTTCCGTGTCACTTTCCTATCGGGCACTCTAGTCTAGCTTCCTATTTCTAAGGGTTGTTTAAGACCTGGGGTCAGACACTCCCTTCCTAAAATCCTCTACATATGATCAGATCTGATCTACTAGAGCATTGAATGGGCACGTTAAGCCTTCTGACCCCCAGTAGTAAATAAGGGCGTCTTCTACCTCGCTTCCGTGTCACTTTCCTATCAGGCACTCTAGTCTAGCTTCCTATTTCTAAGGGTTGTTTAAGACCTGGGATCAGACACTCCCTTCCTAAAATCCTCTACATATGATCAGATCTGATCTACTAGAGCATTGAAAGGGCACGTTAAGCCTTCTGACCCCTGGTAGTAAATTAGGGCGTCTTTTACCTCGCTTCCGTGTCACTTTCCTATCGGGCACTCTAGCCCAAATCTCCTAGCTTCCTATTTCTAAGGGTTGTTTAAGACCTGGGGTCAGACACTCCCTTATTAAAATCCTCTACATATGATCAGATCTGATCTACTAGAGCATTGAATGGGCACGTTAAGCCTTCTGACCCGCAGTAGTAAATAAGGGCGTCTTCTACCTCGCTTCCGTGTCACTTTCCTATCGGGCACTCTAGCCCAAAGCTCCTAGCTTCCTTTTTCTAAGGGTTGTTGAAGACCTGGGGTCAGACACTTCCTTCCTAAAATCCTCTACATATGATCTGATCTGATCTACTAGAGCATTGAATGGGCACGTTAAGCCTTCTGACCCCCGGTAGTAAATAAGGGCGTCTTCTACCTCGCTTCCGTGTCACTTTCCTATCAGGCACTCTAGCCCAAAGCTCCTAGCTTCCTATTTCTAAGGGTTGTTTAAGACCTGGGGTCAGACACTCCCTTATTAAAATCCTCTACATATGATCAGATCTGATCTACTAGAGCATTGAATGGGCACGTTAAGCCTTCCTGACCAGCAGTAGTAAATAAGGGCGTCTTCTACCTCGCTTCCGTGTCACTTTCCTATCGGGCACTCTAGCCCAAAGCTCCTAGCTTCCTATTTCTAAGGGTTGTTTAAGACCTGGGGTCAGGACACTCCCTTCCTAAAATCCTTTACCTATGATCAGAACTGATCTACTAGAGCATTGAATGGGCACGTTAAGCCTTCCAACCCTCGGTAGTAAATAAGGGAGTCTTCTACCTCGCTTCCGTGTCACTTTCCTATCGGGCACTCTAGCCCAAATCTCCTAGCTTCCTATTTCTAAGGGTTGTTTAAGACCTGGGGTCAGACACTCCCTTCCTAAAATCCTTTACCTATGATCAGATCTGATCTACTAGAGCATTGAATGGGCACGTTAAGCCTTCTAACCCCCGGTAGTAAATAAGGGAGTCTTCTACCTCGCTTCCGTGTCACTTTCCTATCGGGCACTCTAGCCCAAATCTCCTTGCTTCCTATTTCTAAGGGTTGTTTAAGACCTGGGGTCAGACACTCCCTTCCTAAAATCCTTTACCTATGATCAGAACTGATCTACTAGAGCATTGAATGGGCACGTTAAGCCTTCTAACCCCCGGTAGTAAATAAGGGAGTCTTCTACCTCGCTTCCGTGTCACTTTCCTATCGGGCACTCTAGCCCAAATCTCCTTTCTTTCTATTTCTAAGGGTTGTTTAAGACCTGGGGTCAGACACTCCCTTCCTAAAATCCTTTACCTATGATCAGATCTGATCTACTAGAGCATTGAATGGGCACGTTAAGCCTTCTAACCCCCGGTAGTACATAAGGGAGTCTTCTACCTCGCTTCCGTGTCACTTTCTATCGGGCACTTCAGCCCAAATCTCCTTGCTTCCTATTTCTAAGGGTTGTTTAAGACCTGGGGTCAGACACTCCCTTCCTAAAATCCTTTACCTATGATCAGAACTGATCTACTAGAGCATTGAATGGGCACGTTAAGCCTTCTAACCCCCGGTAGTAAATAAGGGAGTCTTCTACCTCGCTTCCGTGTCACTTTCCTATCGGGCACTCTAGCCCAAATCTCCTTGCTTCCTATTTCTAAGGGTTGTTTAAGACCTGGGGTCAGACACTCCCCTTCCTAAAATCCTTTACCTATGATCAGAACTGATCTACTAGAGCATTGAATGGGCATCGTTAAGCCTTCTAACCCTCGGTAGTAAATAAGGGAGTCTTCTACCTCGCTTCCGTGTCACTTTCCTATCGGGCACTCTAGCCCAAATCTCCTTTCTTTCTATTTCTAAGGGTTGTTTAAGACCTGGGGTCAGACACTCCCTTCCTAAAATCCTTTACCTATGATCAGATCTGATCTACTAGAGCATTGAATGGGCACGTTAAGCCTTCTAACCCCGGTAGTACATAAGGGAGTCTTCTACCTCGCTTCCGTGTCACTTTCCTATCGGGCACCTCTAGCCCAAATCTCCTTGCTTCCTATTTCTAAGGGTTGTTTAAGACCTGGGGTCAGACACTCCCTTCCTAAAATCCTCTTACCTATGATCAGAACTGATCTACTAGAGCATTGAATGGGCACGTTACGGCCTCTCTAACCCCCAGTAGTAAATAAGGGAGTCTTCTACCTCGCTTCCGTGTCACTTTCCTATCGGGCACTCTAGCCCAAATCTCCTTGCTTCCTATTTCTAAGGGTTGTTTAAGACCTGGGGTCAGACACTCCCTTCCTAAAATCCTTTACCTATGATCAGATCTGATCTACTAGAGCATTGAATGGGCACGTTAAGCCTTCTGACCCCCGGTAGTAAATAAGGGATTCTTCTACCTCGCTTCCCGTGTCACTTCTCCTATCGGGCACTCTAGCCCAAATCTCCTTGCTTCCTATTTCTAAGGGTTGTTTAAGACCTGGGGTCAGACACTCCCCTTCCTAAAATCCTTTACCTATGATCAGATCTGATCTACTAGAGCATTGAATGGGCACGTTAAGCCTTCTAACCCCCGGTAGTAAATAAGGGAGTCTTCTACCTCGCTTCCGTGTCACTTTTCCTATCGGGCACTCTAGCCCAAATCTCCTTGCTTCCTATTTCTAAGGGTTGTTTAAGACCTGGGGTCAGACACTCCCTTCCTAAAAATCCTTTACCTATGATCAGATCTGGTCTACTAGAGCATTGAATGGGCACGTTAAGCCTTCTAACCCCCGGTAGTACATAAGGGAGTCTTCTACCTCGCTTCCGTGTCACTTTCCTATCGGGCACTCTAGCCCAAATCTCCTTGCTTCCTATTTCTAAGGGTTGTTTAAGACCTGGGGTCAGACACTCCCTTCCTAAAATCCTTTACCTATGATCAGATCTGATCTACTAGAGGCATTGAATGGGCACGTTAAGCCTTCTAACCCCCCGGTAGTACATAAGGGAGTCTTCTACCTCGCATCTGTGTCACTTTCCTATCGGGCACTTCTAGCCCAAATCTCCTTGCTTCCCTATTTCTAAGGGTTGTTTAAGACCTAGGGTCAGACACTCCTTCCTAAAATCCTTTACCTATGATCAGATCTGATCTACTAGAGCATTGAATGGGCACGTTAAGCCTTTTTAACCCCCGGTAGGTACATAAGGGAGTCTTCTACCTCAGCTTCCGTGTCACTTTCCTATCGGGCAGTCTAGCCCAAATCTCCTTGCTTCCTATTTCTAAGGGTTGTTTAAGACCTGGGGTCAAGACACTCCCCTTTCCTAAAATCCTTCTTCTTCTTTGGCCTTTGTTGGTAACTACCTATGATCAGATCCTGATCTACTAGGAGCATTGAATGGGCACGTTAAGCCTTCTAACCCCCGGTAGTACATAAGGGAGTCTTCTACCTCGCTTCCGTGTCACTTTCCTATCGGGCAGTCTAGCCCAAATCTCCTTGCTTCCTATTTCTAAGGGTTGTTTAAGACCTGGGGTCAGACACTCCCTTCTCTAAAAAATCCTTTACCTATGATCAGAACTGATCTACTAGAGCATTGAATGGGCACGTTAAGCCTTCTAACCCTCGGTAGTAAATAAGGGAGTCTTCTACCTCGCTTCCGTGCTTCACTTTCCTATCGGGCACTCTAGCCCCAAATCTCCTTTCTTTCTATTTCCCATAAGGGTTGTTTAAGACCTGGGGTCTAGACACTCCCTTCCTCTTAAAATCCTTTACCTATGATCCAGATCTGGAGTCTACTAGAGCATTGAATGGGCAACGTTAAGCTTCTTCTAACCCCCGGTAGTACATAAGGGAGTCTTCTACCTCGCTTCCGTGTCACTTTCCTATCGGGCACTCTAGCCCAAATCTCCTTGCTTCCTATTTCTAAGGGTTGTTTAAGACCTGGGGCTTCAGACACTCCCCTTCCTAAAATCCTTTACCTATGATCAGAACTGATCTACTAGAGCATTGAATGGGCACGTTAAGCCTTCTAACCCCCGGTAGTAAATAAGGGAGTCTTCTACCTCGCTTCCGTGTCACTTTCCTATCGGGCACTCTAGCCCAAATCTCCTTTCTTTCTATTTCTAAGGGTTGTTTAAGACCTGGGGTCAGACACTCCCTTCCTAAAATCCTTTACCTATGATCAGATCTGATCTACTAGAGCATTGAATGGGCACGTTAAGCCTTCTAACCCCCCCGGTAGTAAATAAGGGAGTCTTCTACCTCGCTTCCTGTGTCACTTTCCTATCGGGCACTCTAGCCCAAATCCTCCTTACTTCCCTATTTCTAAGGGTTGTTTAAGACCTGGGGTCAGACACTCCCTTCCTAAAAATCCTTTACCTATGATCAGAACTGATCTACTAGAGCATTGAATGGGCACGTTAAGCCTTCTAACCCCCGGTAGTAAATAAGGGAGTCTTCTACCTCGCTGCCGTGTCACTTCTTTCCTATCGGGCACTCTAGCCCAAATCTCCTTGCTTCCTATTTCTAAGGGTTGTTTAAGACCTGGGGGTCAGACACTCCCTTCCTAAAATCCTTTACCTATGATCAGAACTGATCTACTAGAGCATTGAATGGGCACGTTAAGCTTCCTTCTCTAACCCCCGGTAGTAAATAAGGGAGTCCTTCTACCTCGCTTCCGTGTCACTTTCCTATCGGGCACTCTAGCCCAAATCTCCTTGCTTCCTATTTCTAAGGGTTGTTTAAGACCTGGGGTCAGACACCTCTCTTCCTAAAATCCTTTACCTATGATCAGATCTGATCTACTAGAGCATTGAATGGGCACGTTAAGCCTTCTAACCCCCGGTAGTAAATAGCAGGGAGTCTTCTACCTCGCTTCTGTGTCACTTTTCCTATCGGGCACTCTAGCTTCCAAATCTCCTTACTTCCTATTTCTAAGGGTTGTTTTTAAGACCCTGGGGTCAGACACTCCCTTCCTAAAATCCTTTACCTATGATCAGATCTGATCTACTAGAGCATTGAATGGGCACGTTAAGCCTTCTAACCCCCGGTAGTACATAAGGGAGTCTTCTACCTCGCTTCCGTGTCACTTTCCTATCGGGCACTCTAGCTTCCAAATCTCCTTGCTTCCTATTTCTATGGGTTGTTTAAGACCTAGGGTCAGACACTCCCTTCCTAAAATCCTTTACCTATGATCAGATCTGATCTACTAGAGCATTGAATGGGCACGTTAAGCCTTCTAACCCCCGGTGAAGTACATAAGGAAGTCTTCTACCTCGCTTCCGTGTCACTTTCCTATCGGGCACTCTAGCCCAAATCTCCTTGCTTCCTATTTCTAAGGGTTGTTTAAGACCTGGGGTCAGACACTCCCCTTCCTAAGAATCCTTTACCTATGATCAGATCTGATCTACTAGAGCATTGAATGGGCACGTTAAGCCTTCTAACCCCCGGTAGTAAATAAGTGAGTCTTCTACCTCGCTTCCGTGTCACTTTCCTATCGGGCACTCTAGCCCAAATCTCCTTGCTTCCTATTTCTAAGGGTTGTTTAAGACCTGGGGTCCAGACACTCCTTTCTAAAATCCTCTTACCTATGATCAGATCTGATCTACTAGAGCATTGAATGGGCACGTTAAGCCTTCTGACCCCCGGTAGTACATAAGGGAGTCTTCTACCTCGCTTCCGTGTCACTTTCCTATCGGGCACTCTAGCCCAAATCTCCTTGCTCTCCTATTTCTAAGGGTTGTTTAAGACCTGGGGTCAGACACTCCCTTCCTAAAATCCTTTACCTATGATCAGATCTGATCTACTAGAGCATTAGAATGGGCACGTTAAGCCTTCTGACCCTCGGTAGTAAATAAGGGCGTCTTCTACCTCGCTTCCGTGTCACTTTCCTATCGGGCACTCTAACCCAAATCTCCTAGCTTCCTATTTCCCCTAAGGGTTGTTTAAGACCTGGGGTCAGACACTTCCCTTCCTAAAATCCTCTACATATGATCTGATCTGATCTACTAGAGCATTTAATGGGCACGTTAAGCCTTCTGACCCCCGGTAGTAAATAAGGGCGTCTTCTACCTCGCTTCCGTGTCACTTTCCTATCGGGCACTCTAACCCAAATCTCCTAGCTTCCTATTTCTAAGGGTTGTTTAAGACCTGGGGTCAGACACTCCCCTTCCTAAAATCCTCTACATATGATCTGATCTGATCTACTAGAGCATTTAATGGGCACGTTAAGCCTTCTGACCCCTCGGTAGTAAATAAGGGCGTCTTCTACCTCGCTTCCGTGTCACTTTCCTATCGGGCACTCTAACCCAAATCTCCTAGCTTCCTATTTCTAAGGGTTGTTTAAGACCTGGGGTCAGACACTCCCTTCCTAAAAATCCTCTCTACATATGATCTGATCTGATCTACTAGAGCATTGAATGGACACGTTAAGCCTTCTGACCCCCGGTAGTAATCAGGGCGTCTTCTACCTCTGCTTCCGTGTCACTTTCCTATCGGGCACTCTAGCCCAAATCTCCTTGCTTCCTATTTCTAAGGGTTGTTTAAGACCTGGGGTCAGACACTCCCTTCCCTAAAATCCTTTACCTATGATCAGATCTGGATCTACTTTCAGAGCATTGAATGGGCACGTTAAGCCTTCTTAACCCCGGTAGTACATAAGGGAGTCTTCTACCTCGCTTCCGTGTCACATTCCTATCGGGCACTCTAGCCCAAATCTCCTTTGCTTCCTATTTCTAAGGGTTGTTTAAGACCTGGGGTCAGACACTCCTTCCTAAAATCTCTTTACCTATGATCAGATCTGGTCTACTAGAGCATTGAATGGGCACGTTAAGCCTTCTAACCCCCGGTAATAAATAAGGGAGTCTTCTACCTCGCTTCCGTGTCACTTTCCTATCGGGCACTCTAGCCCAAATCTCTCCTTGCTTCCTATTTCTAGTGGTTGTTTAAGACCTGGGGTCAGACACTCCCTTTCTAAAATCCTTTACCTATGATCAGATCTGATCTACTAGAGACATTGAATGGGCACGTTAAGCCTTCTGACCCCCGGTAGTACATAAGGGAGTCTTCTACCTCGCTTCCGTGTCACTTTCCTATCGGAGCCACTCTAGCCCAAATCTCCTTGCTTCCTATTTCTAAGGGTTGTTTATTAGACCTGGGGTCAGACACTCCCTTCCTAAAATCCTTTACCTATGATCAGATCTGATCTACTAAGAGAGCATTGAATGGGCACGTTAAGCCTTCTGACCCTCGGTAGTAAATAAGGGCGTCTTTCTACCTCGCTTCCGTGTCACTTTCCTATCGGGCACTCTAACCAAATCTCCTAGCTTCCTATTTCTAAGGGTTGTTTTTAAGACCCTGGGGTCAGACACTCCCTTCCCTAAAATCCTCTACATACGATCTGATCTGATCTACTAGAAAGCATTTAATGGGCACGTTAAGCCTTCTGACCCCCGGTAGTAAATAAGGGCGTCTTCTACCTCGCTTCCGTGTCACTTTCCTATCGGGCAAATTTCTAACCCAAATCTCCTAGCTTCCTATTTCTAAGGGGTTGTTTAAGACCTGGGGTCAGACACTCCCTTCCTAAAATCCTCTACATATGATCTGATCTGATCTACTAGAGCATTTAATATGCACGTTCAAGCCTTCTGACCCCAGGTAGTAAATAAGGGCGTCTTCTACCTCGCTTCCGTGTCACTTTCCTAATCAGGCACTCTAGGCCCAAATATCCTAGCTTCCTATTTCTAAGGGTTGTTTAAAAAACCAGGGTCAGACACTTCCTTCCTAAAATCCTCTACATATGATCTGATCTGATCTACTAGAGGCATTTAATGGGCACGTTAAGCCTTTCTGACCCCCGGTAGTAAATAAGGGCGTCTTCTACCCCCCCCCCCTCGCTTCCGTGTCACTTTCCTATCGGGCACTCCTAACCCAAATCACTTAGCTTCCGGCATTTCTAAGGGTTGTTTCCAAGACCTGGGCCGTCAGACACTCTCTTCCTAAAATCCTTTACCTATGATCAGTATCTGATCTACTAGAGCATTGAATGGGCACGTTAAGCCTTCTGACCCTCGGTAGTAAATAAGGGCGTCTTCTACCTCGCTTCCGTGTCACTTTCCTATCGGGCACTCTAACCCAAATCTCCTTAGCTTCCTATTTCTAAGGGTTGTTTAAGACCTGGGGTCAGTATACTCCCTTCCTAAAAATCCTCTACATATGATCTGATCTGATCTACTAGAGCATTTAATGGGCACGTTAAGCCTTCTGACCCCCGGTAGTAAATAAGGGCGTCTTCTACCTCAAGCTTCCGTGTCACTTTCCTATCGGGCACTCTAACCCAAATCTCCTAGCTTCCTATTTCTAAGGGTTGTTTAAGACCTGTGGGGTCAGACACTCCCTTCCTAAAATCCTCTACATATGATCTGATCTGATCTACTAGAGCATTTAATGGGCACGTTAAGCCTTCTGACCCCCGAAAGTAGTAAATAAGGGCGTCTTCTACCTCGCTTCCGTGTCACTTTCCTATCGGGCACTCTAACCCAAATCTCCTTAGCTTCCTATTTCTAAGGGTTGTTTAAGACCTTGGGGTCAGACACTCCCTTCCTAAAATCCTCTACATATGATCTGATCTGATCTACTAGAGCATTTAATGGGCATCGTTAAGCCTTCTGACTCCCGGTAGTAAATAAGGGCGTCTTCTACTCTCGCTTCCGTGTGTCACTTTCCTATCGGGCACTCTAGCCCAAATATCCTAGCTTCCTATTTCTAAGGGTTGTTTAAGACCTGGGGTCAGACACTCCCTTCCTAAAATCCTCTACATATGATCTGATCTGATCTACTAGAGCATTGAATGGGCACGTTAAGCCTTCTGACCCCCGGTAGTAAATAAGGGCGTCTTCTACCTCGCTTCCGTGTCACTTTCCTATCGGGCACTCTAGCCCAAATCTCCTAGCTTCCTATTTCTAAGGGTTGTTTAAGACCTGGGGTCAGACACTCCCTTCCTAAAATCCTCTACATATGATCTGATCTGATCTACTAGAGCATTGAATGGGCACGTTAAGCCTTCTGACCCCCGGTAGTAAATAAGGGCGTCTTCTACCTCGCTTCCGTGTCACTTTCCTATCGGGCACTCTAGCCCAAATCTCCTAGCTTCCTATTTCTAAGGGTTGTTTAAGACCTGGGGTCAGACACTCCCTTCCTAAAATCCTCTACATATGATCTGATCTGATCTACTAGAGCATTGAATGGGCACGTTAAGCCTTCTGACCCCCGGTAGTAAATAAGGGCGTCTTCTACCTCGCTTCCGTGTCACTTTCCTATCGGGCACTCTAGCCCAAATCTCCTAGCTTCCTATTTCTAAGGGTTGTTTAAGACCTGGGGTCAGACACTCCCTTCCTAAAATCCTCTACATATGATCAGATCTGATCTACTAGAGCATTGAATGGGCACGTTAAGCCTTCTGACCCCCGGTAGTAAATAAGGGCGTCTTCTACCTCGCTTCCGTGTCACTTTCCTATCGGGCACTCTAGCCCAAATCTCCTAGCTTCCTATTTCTAAGGGTTGTTTAAGACCTGGGGTCAGACACTCCCTTCCTAAAATCCTCTACATATGATCTGATCTGATCTACTAGAGCATTGAATGGGCACGTTAAGCCTTCTGACCCCCGGTAGTAAATAAGGGCGTCTTCTACCTCGCTTCCGTGTCACTTTCCTATCGGGCACTCTAGCCCAAATCTCCTAGCTTCCTATTTCTAAGGGTTGTTTAAGACCTGGGGTCAGACACTCCCTTCCTAAAATCCTCTACATATGATCTGATCTGATCTACTAGAGCATTGAATGGGCACGTTAAGCCTTCTGACCCCCGGTAGTAAATAAGGGCGTCTTCTACCTCGCTTCCGTGTCACTTTCCTATCGGGCACTCTAGCCCAAATCTCCTAGCTTCCTATTTCTAAGGGTTGTTTAAGACCTGGGGTCAGACACTCCCTTCCTAAAATCCTCTACATATGATCTGATCTGATCTACTAGAGCATTGAATGGGCACGTTAAGCCTTCTGACCCCCGGTAGTAAATAAGGGCGTCTTCTACCTCGCTTCCGTGTCACTTTCCTATCGGGCACTCTAGCCCAAATCTCCTAGCTTCCTATTTCTAAGGGTTGTTTAAGACCTGGGGTCAGACACTCCTTCCTAAAATCCTCTACATATGATCTGATCTGATCTACTAGAGCATTGAATGGGCACGTTAAGCCTTCTGACCCCCGGTAGTAAATAAGGGCGTCTTCTACCTCGCTTCCGTGTCACTTTCCTATCGGGCACTCTAGCCCAAATCTCCTAGCTTCCTATTTCTAAGGGTTGTTTAAGACCTGGGGTCAGACACTCCCTTCCTAAAATCCTCTACATATGATCAGATCTGATCTACTAGAGCATTGAATGGGCACGTTAAGCCTTCTGACCCCCGGTAGTAAATAAGGGCGTCTTCTACCTCGCTTCCGTGTCACTTTCCTATCGGGCACTCTAGCCCAAATCTCCTAGCTTCCTATTTCTAAGGGTTGTTTAAGACCTGGGGTCAGACACTCCCTTCCTAAAATCCTCTACATATGATCTGATCTGATCTACTAGAGCATTGAATGGGCACGTTAAGCCTTCTGACCCCCGGTAGTAAATAAGGGCGTCTTCTACCTCGCTTCCGTGTCACTTTCCTATCGGGCACTCTAGCCCAAATCTCCTAGCTTCCTATTTCTAAGGGTTGTTTAAGACCTGGGGTCAGACACTCCCTTCCTAAAATCCTCTACATATGATCTGATCTGATCTACTAGAGCATTGAATGGGCACGTTAAGCCTTCTGACCCCGGTAGTAAATAAGGGCGTCTTCTACCTCGCTTCCGTGTCACTTTCCTATCGGGCACTCTAGCCCAAATCTCCTAGCTTCCTATTTCTAAGGGTTGTTTAAGACCTGGGGTCAGACACTCCCTTCCTAAAATCCTCTACATATGATCTGATCTGATCTACTAGAGCATTGAATGGGCACGTTAAGCCTTCTGACCCCCGGTAGTAAATAAGGGCGTCTTCTACCTCGCTTCCGTGTCACTTTCCTATCGGGCACTCTAGCCCAAATCTCCTAGCTTCCTATTTCTAAGGGTTGTTTAAGACCTGGGGTCAGACACTCCCTTCCTAAAATCCTCTACATATGATCTGATCTGATCTACTAGAGCATTGAATGGGCACGTTAAGCCTTCTGACCCCCGGTAGTAAATAAGGGCGTCTTCTACCTCGCTTCCGTGTCACTTTCCTATCGGGCACTCTAGCCCAAATCTCCTAGCTTCCTATTTCTAAGGGTTGTTTAAGACCTGGGGTCAGACACTCCCTTCCTAAAATCCTCTACATATGATCTGATCTGATCTACTAGAGCATTGAATGGGCACGTTAAGCCTTCTGACCCCCGGTAGTAAATAAGGGCGTCTTCTACCTCGCTTCCGTGTCACTTTCCTATCGGGCACTCTAGCCCAAATCTCCTAGCTTCCTATTTCTAAGGGTTGTTTAAGACCTGGGGTCAGACACTCCCTTCCTAAAATCCTCTACATATGATCTGATCTGATCTACTAGAGCATTGAATGGGCACGTTAAGCCTTCTGACCCCCGGTAGTAAATAAGGGCGTCTTCTACCTCGCTTCCGTGTCACTTTCCTATCGGGCACTCTAGCCCAAATCTCCTAGCTTCCTATTTCTAAGGGTTGTTTAAGACCTGGGGTCAGACACTCCCTTCCTAAAATCCTCTACATATGATCTGATCTGATCTACTAGAGCATTGAATGGGCACGTTAAGCCTTCTGACCCCCGGTAGTAAATAAGGGCGTCTTCTACCTCGCTTCCGTGTCACTTTCCTATCGGGCACTCTAGCCCAAATCTCCTAGCTTCCTATTTCTAAGGGTTGTTTAAGACCTGGGGTCAGACACTCCCTTCCTAAAATCCTCTACATATGATCTGATCTGATCTACTAGAGCATTGAATGGGCACGTTAAGCCTTCTGACCCCCGGTAGTAAATAAGGGCGTCTTCTACCTCGCTTCCGTGTCACTTTCCTATCGGGCACTCTAGCCCAAATCTCCTAGCTTCCTATTTCTAAGGGTTGTTTAAGACCTGGGGTCAGACACTCCCTTCCTAAAATCCTCTACATATGATCTGATCTGATCTACTAGAGCATTGAATGGGCACGTTAAGCCTTCTGACCCCCGGTAGTAAATAAGGGCGTCTTCTACCTCGCTTCCGTGTCACTTTCCTATCGGGCACTCTAGCCCAAATCTCCTAGCTTCCTATTTCTAAGGGTTGTTTAAGACCTGGGGTCAGACACTCCCTTCCTAAAATCCTCTACATATGATCTGATCTGATCTACTAGAGCATTGAATGGGCACGTTAAGCCTTCTGACCCCCGGTAGTAAATAAGGGCGTCTTCTACCTCGCTTCCGTGTCACTTTCCTATCGGGCACTCTAGCCCAAATCTCCTAGCTTCCTATTTCTAAGGGTTGTTTAAGACCTGGGGTCAGACACTCCTTCCTAAAATCCTCTACATATGATCTGATCTGATCTACTAGAGCATTGAATGGGCACGTTAAGCCTTCTGACCCCCGGTAGTAAATAAGGGCGTCTTCTACCTCGCTTCCGTGTCACTTTCCTATCGGGCACTCTAGCCCAAATCTCCTAGCTTCCTATTTCTAAGGGTTGTTTAAGACCTGGGGTCAGACACTCCCTTCCTAAAATCCTCTACATATGATCTGATCTGATCTACTAGAGCATTGAATGGGCACGTTAAGCCTTCTGACCCTCGGTAGTAAATAAGGGCGTCTTCTACCTCGCTTCCGTGTCACTTTCCTATCGGGCACTCTAGCCCAAATCTCCTAGCTTCCTATTTCTAAGGGTTGTTTAAGACCTGGGGTCAGACACTTCCCTTCCTAAAATCCTCTACATATGATCTGATCTGATCTACTAGAGCATTGAATGGGCACGTTAAGCCTTCTGACCCCCGGTAGTAAATAAGGGCGTCTTCTACCTCGCTTCCGTGTCACTTTCCTATCGGGCACTCTAGCCCAAATCTCCTAGCTTCCTATTTCTAAGGGTTGTTTAAGACCTGGGGTCAGACACTCCCTTCCTAAAATCCTCTACATATGATCTGATCTGATCTACTAGAGCATTGAATGGGCACGTTAAGCCTTCTGACCCCCGGTAGTAAATAAGGGCGTCTTCTACCTCGCTTCCGTGTCACTTTCCTATCGGGCACTCTAGCCCAAATCTCCTAGCTTCCTATTTCTAAGGGTTGTTTAAGACCTGGGGTCAGACACTCCCTTCCTAAAATCCTCTACATATGATCAGATCTGATCTACTAGAGCATTGAATGGGCACGTTAAGCCTTCTGACCCCCGGTAGTAAATAAGGGCGTCTTCTACCTCGCTTCCGTGTCACTTTCCTATCGGGCACTCTAGCCCAAATCTCCTAGCTTCCTATTTCTAAGGGTTGTTTAAGACCTGGGGTCAGACACTCCCTTCCTAAAATCCTTTACCTATGATCAGATCTGATCTACTAGAGCATTTGAATGGGCACGTTAAGCCTTCTGACCCCCGGTAGTAAATAAGGGCGTCTTCTACCTCGCTTCCGTGTCACTTTCCTATCGGGCACTCTAGCCCAAATCTCCTAGCTTCCTATTTCTAAGGGTTGTTTAAGACCTGGGGTCAGACACTCCCTTCCTAAAATCCTCTACATATGATCTGATCTGATCTACTAGAGCATTGAATGGGCACGTTAAGCCTTCTGACCCCCGGTAGTAAATAAGGGCGTCTTCTACCTCGCTTCCGTGTCACTTTCCTATCGGGCACTCTAGCCCAAATCTCCTAGCTTCCTATTTCTAAGGGTTGTTTAAGACCTGGGGTCAGACACTCCCTTCCTAAAATCCTCTACATATGATCTGATCTGATCTACTAGAGCATTGAATGGGCACGTTAAGCCTTCTGACCCCCGGTAGTAAATAAGGGCGTCTTCTACCTCGCTTCCGTGTCACTTTCCTATCGGGCACTCTAGCCCAAATCTCCTAGCTTCCTATTTCTAAGGGTTGTTTAAGACCTGGGGTCAGACACTCCCTTCCTAAAATCCTCTACATATGATCTGATCTGATCTACTAGAGCATTGAATGGGCACGTTAAGCCTTCTGACCCCCGGTAGTAAATAAGGGCGTCTTCTACCTCGCTTCCGTGTCACTTTCCTATCGGGCACTCTAGCCCAAATCTCCTAGCTTCCTATTTCTAAGGGTTGTTTAAGACCTGGGGTCAGACACTCCCTTCCTAAAATCCTCTACCTATGATCAGATCTGATCTACTAGAGCATTGAATGGGCACGTTAAGCCTTCTGACCCCCGGTAGTAAATAAGGGCGTCTTCTACCTCGCTTCCGTGTCACTTTCCTATCGGGCACTCTAGCCCAAATCTCCTTAGCTTCCTATTTCTAAGGGTTGTTTAAGACCTGGGGTCAGACACTCCCTTCCTAAAATCCTTACATATGATCAGATCTGATCTACTAGAGCATTGAATGGGCACGTTAAGCCTTCTGACCCCCGGTAGTAAATAAGGGCGTCTTCTACCTCGCTTCCGTGTCACTTTCCTATCGGGCACTCTAGCCCAAATCTCCTAGCTTCCTATTTCTAAGGGTTGTTTAAGACCTGGGGTCAGACACTCCCTTTCTAAAATCCTTTACCTATGATCAGATCTGATCTACTAGAGCATTGAATGGGCACGTTAAGCCTTCTGACCCCCGGTAGTAAATAAGGGCGTCTTCTACCTCGCTTCCGTGTCACTTTCCTATCGGGCACTCTAGCCCAAATCTCCTAGCTTCCTATTTCTAAGGGTTGTTTAAGACCTGGGGTCAGACACTCCCTTCCTAAAATCCTCTACATATGATCAGATCTGATCTACTAGAGCATTGAATGGGCACGTTAAGCCTTCTGACCCCCGGTAGTAAATAAGGGCGTCTTCTACCTCGCTTCCGTGTCACTTTCCTATCGGGCACTCTAGCCCAAATCTCCTAGCTTCCTATTTCTAAGGGTTGTTTAAGACCTGGGGTCAGACACTCCCTTCCTAAAATCCTCTACATATGATCTGATCTGATCTACTAGAGCATTGAATGGGCACGTTAAGCCTTCTGACCCCCGGTAGTAAATAAGGGCGTCTTCTACCTCGCTTCCGTGTCACTTTCCTATCGGGCACTCTAGCCCAAATCTCCTAGCTTCCTATTTCTAAGGGTTGTTTAAGACCTGGGGTCAGACACTCCCTTCCTAAAATCCTCTACATATGATCTGATCTGATCTACTAGAGCATTGAATGGGCACGTTAAGCCTTCTGACCCCGGTAGTAAATAAGGGCGTCTTCTACCTCGCTTCCGTGTCACTTTCCTATCGGGCACTCTAGCCCAAATCTCCTAGCTTCCTATTTCTAAGGGTTGTTTAAGACCTGGGGTCAGACACTCCTTCCTAAAATCCTCTACATATGATCTGATCTGATCTACTAGAGCATTGAATGGGCACGTTAAGCCTTCTGACCCCCGGTAGTAAATAAGGGCGTCTTCTACCTCGCTTCCGTGTCACTTTCCTATCGGGCACTCTAGCCCAAATCTCCTAGCTTCCTATTTCTAAGGGTTGTTTAAGACCTGGGGTCAGACACTCCCTTCCTAAAATCCTCTACATATGATCAGATCTGATCTACTAGAGCATTGAATGGGCACGTTAAGCCTTCTGACCCCCGGTAGTAAATAAGGGCGTCTTCTACCTCGCTTCCGTGTCACTTTCCTATCGGGCACTCTAGCCCAAATCTCCTAGCTTCCTATTTCTAAGGGTTGTTTAAGACCTGGGGTCAGACACTCCCTTCCTAAAATCCTCTACATATGATCTGATCTGATCTACTAGAGCATTGAATGGGCACGTTAAGCCTTCTGACCCCCGGTAGTAAATAAGGGCGTCTTCTACCTCGCTTCCGTGTCACTTTCCTATCGGGCACTCTAGCCCAAATCTCCTAGCTTCCTATTTCTAAGGGTTGTTTAAGACCTGGGGTCAGACACTCCCTTCCTAAAATCCTCTACATATGATCTGATCTGATCTACTAGAGCATTGAATGGGCACGTTAAGCCTTCTGACCCCCGGTAGTAAATAAGGGCGTCTTCTACCTCGCTTCCGTGTCACTTTCCTATCGGGCACTCTAGCCCAAATCTCCTAGCTTCCTATTTCTAAGGGTTGTTTAAGACCTGGGGTCAGACACTCCCTTCCTAAAATCCTCTACATATGATCTGATCTGATCTACTAGAGCATTGAATGGGCACGTTAAGCCTTCTGACCCCCGGTAGTAAATAAGGGCGTCTTCTACCTCGCTTCCGTGTCACTTTCCTATCGGGCACTCTAGCCCAAATCTCCTAGCTTCCTATTTCTAAGGGTTGTTTAAGACCTGGGGTCAGACACTCCCTTCCTAAAATCCTCTACATATGATCTGATCTGATCTACTAGAGCATTGAATGGGCACGTTAAGCCTTCTGACCCCCGGTAGTAAATAAGGGCGTCTTCTACCTCGCTTCCGTGTCACTTTCCTATCGGGCACTCTAGCCCAAATCTCCTAGCTTCCTATTTCTAAGGGTTGTTTAAGACCTGGGGTCAGACACTCCCTTCCTAAAATCCTCTACATATGATCTGATCTGATCTACTAGAGCATTGAATGGGCACGTTAAGCCTTCTGACCCCCGGTAGTAAATAAGGGCGTCTTCTACCTCGCTTCCGTGTCACTTTCCTATCGGGCACTCTAGCCCAAATCTCCTAGCTTCCTATTTCTAAGGGTTGTTTAAGACCTGGGGTCAGACACTCCCTTCCTAAAATCCTCTACATATGATCTGATCTGATCTACTAGAGCATTGAATGGGCACGTTAAGCCTTCTGACCCCCGGTAGTAAATAAGGGCGTCTTCTACCTCGCTTCCGTGTCACTTTCCTATCGGGCACTCTAGCCCAAATCTCCTAGCTTCCTATTTCTAAGGGTTGTTTAAGACCTGGGGTCAGACACTCCCTTCCTAAAATCCTCTACATATGATCAGATCTGATCTACTAGAGCATTGAATGGGCACGTTAAGCCTTCTGACCCCCGGTAGTAAATAAGGGCGTCTTCTACCTCGCTTCCGTGTCACTTTCCTATCGGGCACTCTAGCCCAAATCTCCTAGCTTCCTATTTCTAAGGGTTGTTTAAGACCTGGGGTCAGACACTCCCTTCCTAAAATCCTCTACATATGATCTGATCTGATCTACTAGAGCATTGAATGGGCACGTTAAGCCTTCTGACCCCCGGTAGTAAATAAGGGCGTCTTCTACCTCGCTTCCGTGTCACTTTCCTATCGGGCACTCTAGCCCAAATCTCCTAGCTTCCTATTTCTAAGGGTTGTTTAAGACCTGGGGTCAGACACTCCCTTCCTAAAATCCTCTACATATGATCTGATCTGATCTACTAGAGCATTGAATGGGCACGTTAAGCCTTCTGACCCCCGGTAGTAAATAAGGGCGTCTTCTACCTCGCTTCCGTGTCACTTTCCTATCGGGCACTCTAGCCCAAATCTCCTAGCTTCCTATTTCTAAGGGTTGTTTAAGACCTGGGGTCAGACACTCCTTCCTAAAATCCTCTACATATGATCTGATCTGATCTACTAGAGCATTGAATGGGCACGTTAAGCCTTCTGACCCCCGGTAGTAAATAAGGGCGTCTTCTACCTCGCTTCCGTGTCACTTTCCTATCGGGCACTCTAGCCCAAATCTCCTAGCTTCCTATTTCTAAGGGTTGTTTAAGACCTGGGGTCAGACACTCCTTCCTAAAATCCTCTACATATGATCTGATCTGATCTACTAGAGCATTGAATGGGCACGTTAAGCCTTCTGACCCCCGGTAGTAAATAAGGGCGTCTTCTACCTCGCTTCCGTGTCACTTTCCTATCGGGCACTCTAGCCCAAATCTCCTAGCTTCCTATTTCTAAGGGTTGTTTAAGACCTGGGGTCAGACACTCCCTTCCTAAAATCCTCTACATATGATCAGATCTGATCTACTAGAGCATTGAATGGGCACGTTAAGCCTTCTGACCCCCGGTAGTAAATAAGGGCGTCTTCTACCTCGCTTCCGTGTCACTTTCCTATCGGGCACTCTAGCCCAAATCTCCTAGCTTCCTATTTCTAAGGGTTGTTTAAGACCTGGGGTCAGACACTCCCTTCCTAAAATCCTCTACATATGATCTGATCTGATCTACTAGAGCATTGAATGGGCACGTTAAGCCTTCTGACCCCCGGTAGTAAATAAGGGCGTCTTCTACCTCGCTTCCGTGTCACTTTCCTATCGGGCACTCTAGCCCAAATCTCCTAGCTTCCTATTTCTAAGGGTTGTTTAAGACCTGGGGTCAGACACTCCCTTCCTAAAATCCTCTACATATGATCTGATCTGATCTACTAGAGCATTGAATGGGCACGTTAAGCCTTCTGACCCCCGGTAGTAAATAAGGGCGTCTTCTACCTCGCTTCCGTGTCACTTTCCTATCGGGCACTCTAGCCCAAATCTCCTAGCTTCCTATTTCTAAGGGTTGTTTAAGACCTGGGGTCAGACACTCCCTTCCTAAAATCCTCTACATATGATCTGATCTGATCTACTAGAGCATTGAATGGGCACGTTAAGCCTTCTGACCCCCGGTAGTAAATAAGGGCGTCTTCTACCTCGCTTCCGTGTCACTTTCCTATCGGGCACTCTAGCCCAAATCTCCTAGCTTCCTATTTCTAAGGGTTGTTTAAGACCTGGGGTCAGACACTCCCTTCCTAAAATCCTCTACATATGATCTGATCTGATCTACTAGAGCATTGAATGGGCACGTTAAGCCTTCTGACCCCCGGTAGTAAATAAGGGCGTCTTCTACCTCGCTTCCGTGTCACTTTCCTATCGGGCACTCTAGCCCAAATCTCCTAGCTTCCTATTTCTAAGGGTTGTTTAAGACCTGGGGTCAGACACTCCCTTCCTAAAATCCTCTACATATGATCTGATCTGATCTACTAGAGCATTGAATGGGCACGTTAAGCCTTCTGACCCCGGTAGTAAATAAGGGCGTCTTCTACCTCGCTTCCGTGTCACTTTCCTATCGGGCACTCTAGCCCAAATCTCCTAGCTTCCTATTTCTAAGGGTTGTTTAAGACCTGGGGTCAGACACTCCCTTCCTAAAATCCTCTACATATGATCTGATCTGATCTACTAGAGCATTGAATGGGCACGTTAAGCCTTCTGACCCCGGTAGTAAATAAGGGCGTCTTCTACCTCGCTTCCGTGTCACTTTCCTATCGGGCACTCTAGCCCAAATCTCCTAGCTTCCTATTTCTAAGGGTTGTTTAAGACCTGGGGTCAGACACTCCCTTCCTAAAATCCTCTACATATGATCTGATCTGATCTACTAGAGCATTGAATGGGCACGTTAAGCCTTCTGACCCCCGGTAGTAAATAAGGGCGTCTTCTACCTCGCTTCCGTGTCACTTTCCTATCGGGCACTCTAGCCCAAATCTCCTAGCTTCCTATTTCTAAGGGTTGTTTAAGACCTGGGGTCAGACACTCCCTTCCTAAAATCCTCTACATATGATCTGATCTGATCTACTAGAGCATTGAATGGGCACGTTAAGCCTTCTGACCCCCGGTAGTAAATAAGGGCGTCTTCTACCTCGCTTCCGTGTCACTTTCCTATCGGGCACTCTAGCCCAAATCTCCTAGCTTCCTATTTCTAAGGGTTGTTTAAGACCTGGGGTCAGACACTCCCTTCCTAAAATCCTCTACATATGATCTGATCTGATCTACTAGAGCATTGAATGGGCACGTTAAGCCTTCTGACCCCCGGTAGTAAATAAGGGCGTCTTCTACCTCGCTTCCGTGTCACTTTCCTATCGGGCACTCTAGCCCAAATCTCCTAGCTTCCTATTTCTAAGGGTTGTTTAAGACCTGGGGTCAGACACTCCCTTCCTAAAATCCTCTACATATGATCTGATCTGATCTACTAGAGCATTGAATGGGCACGTTAAGCCTTCTGACCCCCGGTAGTAAATAAGGGCGTCTTCTACCTCGCTTCCGTGTCACTTTCCTATCGGGCACTCTAGCCCAAATCTCCTAGCTTCCTATTTCTAAGGGTTGTTTAAGACCTGGGGTCAGACACTTCCTTCCTAAAATCCTCTACATATGATCTGATCTGATCTACTAGAGCATTGAATGGGCACGTTAAGCCTTCTGACCCCGGTAGTAAATAAGGGCGTCTTCTACCTCGCTTCCGTGTCACTTTCCTATCGGGCACTCTAGCCCAAATCTCCTAGCTTCCTATTTCTAAGGGTTGTTTAAGACCTGGGGTCAGACACTCCCTTCCTAAAATCCTCTACATATGATCTGATCTGATCTACTAGAGCATTGAATGGGCACGTTAAGCCTTCTGACCCCCGGTAGTAAATAAGGGCGTCTTCTACCTCGCTTCCGTGTCACTTTCCTATCGGGCACTCTAGCCCAAATCTCCTAGCTTCCTATTTCTAAGGGTTGTTTAAGACCTGGGGTCAGACACTCCCTTCCTAAAATCCTCTACATATGATCTGATCTGATCTACTAGAGCATTGAATGGGCACGTTAAGCCTTCTGACCCCCGGTAGTAAATAAGGCGTCTTCTACCTCGCTTCCGTGTCACTTTCCTATCGGGCACTCTAGCCCAAATCTCCTAGCTTCCTATTTCTAAGGGTTGTTTAAGACCTGGGGTCAGACACTCCCTTCCTAAAATCCTCTACATATGATCTGATCTGATCTACTAGAGCATTGAATGGGCACGTTAAGCCTTCTGACCCCCGGTAGTAAATAAGGGCGTCTTCTACCTCGCTTCCGTGTCACTTTCCTATCGGGCACTCTAGCCCAAATCTCCTAGCTTCCTATTTCTAAGGGTTGTTTAAGACCTGGGGTCAGACACTCCTTCCTAAAATCCTCTACATATGATCTGATCTGATCTACTAGAGCATTGAATGGGCACGTTAAGCCTTCTGACCCCCGGTAGTAAATAAGGGCGTCTTCTACCTCGCTTCCGTGTCACTTTCCTATCGGGCACTCTAGCCCAAATCTCCTAGCTTCCTATTTCTAAGGGTTGTTTAAGACCTGGGGTCAGACACTCCCTTCCTAAAATCCTCTACATATGATCTGATCTGATCTACTAGAGCATTGAATGGGCACGTTAAGCCTTCTGACCCCCGGTAGTAAATAAGGGCGTCTTCTACCTCGCTTCCGTGTCACTTTCCTATCGGGCACTCTAGCCCAAATCTCCTAGCTTCCTATTTCTAAGGGTTGTTTAAGACCTGGGGTCAGACACTCCCTTCCTAAAATCCTCTACATATGATCTGATCTGATCTACTAGAGCATTGAATGGGCACGTTAAGCCTTCTGACCCCCGGTAGTAAATAAGGGCGTCTTCTACCTCGCTTCCGTGTCACTTTCCTATCGGGCACTCTAGCCCAAATCTCCTAGCTTCCTATTTCTAAGGGTTGTTTAAGACCTGGGGTCAGACACTCCCTTCCTAAAATCCTCTACATATGATCTGATCTGATCTACTAGAGCATTGAATGGGCACGTTAAGCCTTCTGACCCCGGTAGTAAATAAGGGCGTCTTCTACCTCGCTTCCGTGTCACTTTCCTATCGGGCACTCTAGCCCAAATCTCCTAGCTTCCTATTTCTAAGGGTTGTTTAAGACCTGGGGTCAGACACTCCCTTCCTAAAATCCTCTACATATGATCTGATCTGATCTACTAGAGCATTGAATGGGCACGTTAAGCCTTCTGACCCCCGGTAGTAAATAAGGGCGTCTTCTACCTCGCTTCCGTGTCACTTTCCTATCGGGCACTCTAGCCCAAATCTCCTAGCTTCCTATTTCTAAGGGTTGTTTAAGACCTGGGGTCAGACACTCCCTTCCTAAAATCCTCTACATATGATCAGATCTGATCTACTAGAGCATTGAATGGGCACGTTAAGCCTTCTGACCCCCGGTAGTAAATAAGGGCGTCTTCTACCTCGCTTCCGTGTCACTTTCCTATCGGGCACTCTAGCCCAAATCTCCTAGCTTCCTATTTCTAAGGGTTGTTTAAGACCTGGGGTCAGACACTCCCTTCCTAAAATCCTACATATGATCAGATCTGATCTACTAGAGCATTGAATGGGCACGTTAAGCCTTCTGACCCCCGGTAGTAAATAAGGGCGTCTTCTACCTCGCTTCCGTGTCACTTTCCTATCGGGCACTCTAGCCCAAATCTCCTAGCTTCCTATTTCTAAGGGTTGTTTAAGACCTGGGGTCAGACACTCCCTTCCTAAAATCCTCTACATATGATCTGATCTGATCTACTAGAGCATTGAATGGGCACGTTAAGCCTTCTGACCCCCGGTAGTAAATAAGGGCGTCTTCTACCTCGCTTCCGTGTCACTTTCCTATCGGGCACTCTAGCCCAAATCTCCTAGCTTCCTATTTCTAAGGGTTGTTTAAGACCTGGGGTCAGACACTCCCTTCCTAAAATCCTCTACATATGATCAGATCTGATCTACTAGAGCATTGAATGGGCACGTTAAGCCTTCTGACCCCCGGTAGTAAATAAGGGCGTCTTCTACCTCGCTTCCGTGTCACTTTCCTATCGGGCACTCTAGCCCAAATCTCCTAGCTTCCTATTTCTAAGGGTTGTTTAAGACCTGGGGTCAGACACTCCCTTCCTAAAATCCTCTACATATGATCTGATCTGATCTACTAGAGCATTGAATGGGCACGTTAAGCCTTCTGACCCCCGGTAGTAAATAAGGGCGTCTTCTACCTCGCTTCCGTGTCACTTTCCTATCGGGCACTCTAGCCCAAATCTCCTAGCTTCCTATTTCTAAGGGTTGTTTAAGACCTGGGGTCAGACACTCCCTTCCTAAAATCCTCTACATATGATCAGATCTGATCTACTAGAGCATTGAATGGGCACGTTAAGCCTTCTGACCCCCGGTAGTAAATAAGGGCGTCTTCTACCTCGCTTCCGTGTCACTTTCCTATCGGGCACTCTAGCCCAAATCTCCTAGCTTCCTATTTCTAAGGGTTGTTTAAGACCTGGGGTCAGACACTCCCTTCCTAAAATCCTCTACATATGATCTGATCTGATCTACTAGAGCATTGAATGGGCACGTTAAGCCTTCTGACCCCCGGTAGTAAATAAGGGCGTCTTCTACCTCGCTTCCGTGTCACTTTCCTATCGGGCACTCTAGCCCAAATCTCCTAGCTTCCTATTTCTAAGGGTTGTTTAAGACCTGGGGTCAGACACTCCTTCCTAAAATCCTCTCTACATATGATCTGATCT
>CM077034.1:21173765-21176265 GCA_039090855.1 Macrothele yani
AGAGAGAGAGGAAGACACACGGACACTACCGTAAAGACAAAACGATTATCTTAAAGAAGTATTTGCTTTAAGCTTAAGAAAAAGACCATAATACGGACTGAAAGTTCAGAGAGAGAGAGAGAGAGAGAGAGAGAGAGGAAGACACACGAACACTACCGTAAAGACAAAACGATTATCTCAAAGCAGTATTTGCTTTAAGCTTAAGAAAAAGACCATAATACGGACTGAAAGTTCAGAGAGAGAGAGAGAGAGAGAGAGAGAGAGAGAGAGAGGAAGACACACGGACACTACCGTAAAGACAAAACGATTATCTCAAAGAAGTATTTGCTTTAAGCTTAAGAAAAGACCATAATACGGACTGAAAGTTCAGAGAGAGAGAGAGAGGAAGACACACGGACACTACCGTAAAAACAAAACGATTATCTCAAAGAAGTATTTGCTTTAAGCTTAAGAAAAAGACCATAATACGGACTGAAAGTTCAGAGAGAGAGAGAGAGAGAGAGAGAGAGAGAGAGGAAGACACACGAACACTACCGTAAAGACAAAACGATTATCTCAAAGAAGTATTTGCTTTAAGCTTAAGAAAAAGACCATAATACGGACTGAAAGTTCAGAGAGAGAGAGAGAGAGAGAGAGAAAGAGAGGAAGACACTCGAACACTACCGTAAAGACAAAACGATTATCTCAAAGAAGTATTTGCTTTAAGCTTAAGAAAAGACCATAATACGGACTGAAAGTTCAGAGAGAGAGAGAGGAATACGCACGAACACTACCGTAAAGACAAAACGATTATCTCAAAGAAGTATTTGCTTTAAGCTTAAGAAAAAGACTATAATACGGACTGAAAGTTCAGAGAGAGAGAGAGAGGAAGACACACGAACACTACCGTAAAGACAAAGCGATTATCTCAAAGAAGTATTTGCTTTAAGCTTAAGAAAAAGACCATAATACGGACTGAAAGTTCAGAGAGAGAGAGAGAGAGAGAGAGGAAGACACACGAATACTACCGTAAAGACAAAATGATTATCTCAAAGAAGTATTTGCTTTAAGCTTAAGAAAAGGACCATAATACGGACTGAAAGTTGAGAGAGAGAGAGAGAGAGAGAGAGAGAGAGAGGAAGACACACGGACACTACCGTAAAGACAAAACGATTATCTTAAAGAAGTATTTGCTTTAAGCTTAAGAAAAGGACTGTAATACGGACTGAAAGTTCAGAGAGAGAGAGAGAGAGAGAGAGAGGAAGACACACGAACACTACCGTAAAGACAAAACGATTATCTCAAAGAAGTATTTGCTTTGAACTTAAGAAAAAGTCCATAATACGGACTGAAAGTTCAGAGAATGAGAGAGAGAGAGAGAGAGAGAGGAAGACACACGAACACTACCGTAAAGACAAAACGATTATCTCAAAGCAGTATTTGCTTTAAGCTTAAGAAAAAGACCATAATACGGACTGAAAGTTCAGAGAGAGAGAGAGAGAGAGAGAGAGAGAGAGAGAGAGAGAGGAAGACACACGGACACTACCGTAAAGACAAAACGATTATCTCAAAGAAGTATTTGCTTTAAGCTTAAGAAAAAGACCATAATACGGACTGAAAGTTCAGAGAGAGAGAAAGAGAGAGAGAGAGAGAGAGAGGAAGACACACGGACACTACCGTAAAAACAAAACGATTATCTCAAAGAAGTATTTGCTTTAAGCTTAAGAAAAAGACCATAATACGGACTGAAAGTTCAGAGAGAGAGAGAGAGAGAGAGAGAGAGGAAAACACACGAACACTACCGTAAAGACAAAGCGATTATCTCAAAGAAGTATTTGCTTTAAGCTTAAGAAAAAGACCATAATACGGACTGAAAGTTCAGAGAGAGAGAGAGAGAGATAGAGAGAGAGGAAGACACACGGACACTACCGTAAAGACAAAACGATTATCTCAAAGAAGTATTTGCTTTAAGCTTAAGAAAAAGACCATAATACGGACTGAAATTTCAGAGGGAGAGAGAGAGAGAGAGAGAGGAAGACACACGAACACTACCGTAAAGACAAAACGATTATCTCAATGCAGTATTTGCTTTAAGCTTAAGAAAAAGACCATAATACGGACTGAAAGTTCAGAGAGAGAGAGAGATAGAGAGAGAGAGAGAGAGAGAGAGAGGAAGACACACGGACACTACCGTAAAGACAAAACGATTATCTCAAAGAAGTATTTGCTTTAAGCTTAAGAAAAAGACCATAATACGGACTGAAAGTTCAGAGAGAGAGAGAGAGAGAGAGAGAGAGAGAGAGAGGAAGACACACGGACACTACCGTAAAAACAAAACGATTATCTCAAAGAAGTATTTGCTTTAAGCTTAAGAAAAAGACCATAATACGGACTGAAAGTTCAGAGAGAGAGAGAGAGAGAGAGAGAGAGAGAGAGAGGAAGACACACGGACACTACCGTAAAGACAAAACGATTATCTCAAAGAAGTATTTGCTTTAAGCTTAAGAAAAAGACCATAATA
>CM077034.1:21188765-21191265 GCA_039090855.1 Macrothele yani
CACTACCGTAAAGACAAAACGATTATCTCAAAGAAGTATTTGCTTTAAGCTTAAGAAAAAGACTATAATACGGACTGAAAGTTCAGAGAGAGAGAGAGAGAGGAAGACACACGAACACTACCGTAAAGACAAAGCGATTATCTCAAAGAAGTATTTGCTTTAAGCTTAAGAAAAGACCATAATACGGACTGAAAGTTCAGAGAGAGAGAGAGAGAGAGGAAGACACACGAATACTACCGTAAAGACAAAATGATTATCTCAAAAAGGATTTGCTTTAAGCTTAAGAAAAAGACCATAATACGGACTGAAAGTTCAGAGAGAGAGAGAGAGAGAGAGAGAGAGAGAGAGAGAGAGAGAGAGAGGAACACACACGGACACTACCGTAAAAACAAAACGATTATCTCAAAGAAGTATTTGCTTTAAGCTTAAGAAAAGACCATAATACGGACTGAAAGTTCAGAGAGAGAGAGAGAGAGAGAGAGAGAGGAAGACACACGAACACTACCGTAAAGACAAAACGATTATCTCAAAGAAGTATTTGCTTTAAGCTTAAGAAAAAGACCATAATACGGACTGAAAGTTCAGAGAGAGAGAGAGAGAGAGAGAGAAAGAGAGGAAGACACTCGAACACTACCGTAAAGACAAAACGATTATCTCAAAGAAGTATTTGCTTTAAGCTTAAGAAAAAGACCATAATACGGACTGAAAGTTCAGAGAGAGAGAGAGGAATACGCACGAACACTACCGTAAAGACAAAACGATTATCTCAAAGAAGTATTTGCTTTAAGCTTAAGAAAAAGACTATAATACGGACTGAAAGTTCAGAGAGAGAGAGAGAGAGGAAGACACACGAACACTACCGTAAAGACAAAGCGATTATCTCAAAGAAGTATTTGCTTTAAGCTTAAGAAAAAGACCATAATACGGACTGAAAGTTCAGAGAGAGAGAGAGAGGAAGACACACGAATACTACCGTAAAGACAAAATTATTATCTCAAAGAAGTATTTGCTTTAAGCTTAAGAAAAAGACTATAATACGAACTGAAAGTTCAGAGAGAGAGAGAGAGAGAGAGAGAGAGGAAGACACACGAACACTACCGTAAAGACAAAACGATTATCTCAAAGAAGTATTTGCTTTAAGCTTAAGAAAAAGACCATAATACGGACTGAAAGTTCAGAGAGAGAGAGAGAGAGAGAGAGAGGAAGACACACGAACACTACCGTAAAGACAAAACGATTATCTCAAAGAAGTATTTGCTTTAAGCTTAAGAAAAGACCATAATACGGACTGAAAGTTCAGAGAGAGAGAGAGAGAGAGGAAGACACACGAACACTACCGTAAAGACAAAACGATTATCTCAAAGAAGTATTTGCTTTAAGCTTAAGAAAAGGACTGTAATACGGACTTAAAGTTCAGAGAGAGAGAGAGAGAGAGAGAGAGAGAGAGGAAGACACACGAACACTACCGTAAAGACAAAACGATTCATCTCAAAGAAGTATTTGCTTTAAGCTTAAGAAAAAGACCATAATAAGGACTGAAAGTTTAGAGAGAGAGAAAGAGAGAGAGGAGGGACACACGAACACTACCGTAAAGACAAAACGATCATCTCAAAGACGTATTAGGTTTAAGCTTAAGAAAAAGACTATAATACGGACTGAAAGTTCAGAGAGAGAGAGAGAGAAAAGAGATGGAAAGAAATAGAGACAGGAGGGAAGAGAGAGAAAGAGAGAGAGAGAGAGAGAGAGAGAGAGAGAGAGAGAGAGAGAGAGAGAAAAGAGATGGAGAGAAATAGAGACAGGAGGGAAGAGAGAGAGAGAGAGAGAGAGAGAGAGAGAGAGAGAGAGAGAGAGAGAGAGAGAGAGAGGAAGACACACGAACACTACCGTAAAGACAAAACGATTATCTCAAAGAAGTATTTGCTTTAAGCTTAAGAAAAAGACCATAATACGGACTGAAAGTTCAGAGAGAGAGAGAGAGAGAGAGAGAGAGAGGAATACGCACGAACACTACCGTAAAGACAAAACGATTATCTCAAAGAAGTATTTGCTTTAAGCTTAAGAAAAAGACTATAATACGGACTGAAAGTTCAGAGAGAGAGAGAGAGAGGAAGACACACGAACACTACCGTAAAGACAAAGCGATTATCTCAAAGAAGTATAGAGAGAGAGAGAGTAAGACCATAATACGGACTGAAAGTTCAGAGAGAGAGAGAGAGAGAGAGAGAGAGGAAGACACACGAACACTACCGTAAAGACAAAACGATTATCTCAAAGAAGTATTTGCTTTAAGCTTAAGAAAAAGACCATAATACGGACTGAAAGTTCAGAGAGAGAGAGAGAGAGAGAGAAAGAGAGGAAGACACTCGAACACTACCGTAAAGACAAAACGATTATCTCAAAGAAGTATTTGCTTTAAGCTTAAGAAAAAGACCATAATACGGACTGAAAGTTCAGAGAGAGAGAGAGAGAATACGCACGAACACTACCGTAAAGACAAAAC
>CM077034.1:21193765-21196265 GCA_039090855.1 Macrothele yani
TGCTTTAAGCTTAAGAAAAAGACTATAATACGGACTGAAAGTTCAGAGAGAGAGAGAGAGAGGAAGACACACGAACACTACCGTAAAGACAAAGCGATTATCTCAAAGAAGTATTTGCTTTAAGCTTAAGAAAAAGACCATAATACGGACTGAAAGTTCAGAGAGAGAGAGAGAGAGAGGAAGACACACGAATACTACCGTAAAGACAAAATGATTATCTCAAAAAAGGATTTGCTTTAAGCTTAAGAAAAAGACCATAATACGGACTGAAAGTTCAGAGAGAGAGAGAGAGAGAGAGAGAGAGAGGAAGACACACGGACACTACCGTAAAACAAAACGATTATCTCAAAGAAGTATTTGCTTTAAGCTTAAGAAAAAGACCATAATACGGACTGAAAGTTCAGAGAGAGAGAGAGCGAGGAAGACACACGGACACTACCGTAAAGACAAAACGATTATCTCAAAGAAGTATTTCCTTTAAGCTTAAGAAAAGACCATAATACGGACTGAAAGTTCAGAGAGAGAGAGAGAGAGAGAGAGAGAGAGAGAGAGAGAGAGAGAGAGAGAGAGAGAGAGAGGAAGACACACGGACACTACCGTAAAAACAAAACGATTATCTCAAAGAAGTATTTGCTTTAAGCTTAAGAAAAAGACCATAATATGGACTGAAAGTTCAGAAAGAGAGAGAGAGAGAGAGAGAGAGAGAGAGAGATAGAGAGAGAGGAAGACACACGAACACTACCGTAAAGACAAAACGATTATCTCAAAGCAGTATTTGCTTTAAGCTTAAGAAAAAGACCATAATACGGACTGAAAGTTCAGAGAGAGAGAGAGAGAGAGAGGAAGACACACGAACACTACCGTAAAGACAAAACGATTATCTCAAAGACGTATTTGCTTTAAGCTTAAGAAAAAGACCATAATACGGACTGAAAGTTCAGAGAGAGAGAGAGAGAGAGAGAGAGAGAGAGAGAGAGGAAGACACACGGACACTACCGTAAAAACAAAACGATTATCTCAAAGAAGTATTTGCTTTAAGCTTAAGAAAAAGACCATAATACGGACTGAAAGTTCAGAGAGAGAGAGAGAGAGAGAGAGAGAGAGAGAGAGAGAGAGAGAGAGAGAGGAAGACACACGAACACTACCGTAAAGACAAAGCGATTATCTCAAAGAAGTATTTGCTTTAAGCTTAAGAAAAAGACCATAATACGGACTGAAAGTTCAGAGAGAGAGAGAGAGAGAGAGGAAAACACACGAACACTACCGTAAAGACAAAGCGATTATCTCAAAGAAGTATTTGCTTTAAGCTTAAGAAAAAAGACCATAATACGGACTGAAAGTTCAGAGAGAGAGAGAGAGATAGAGAGAGAGGAAGACACACGGACACTACCGTAAAGACAAAACGATTATCTCAAAGAAGTATTTGCTTTAAGCTTAAGAAAAAGACCATAATACGGACTGAAAGTTCAGAGGGAGAGAGAGAGAGAGAGAGAGGAAGACACACGAACACTACCGTAAAGACAAAACGATTATCTCAATGCAGTATTTGCTTTAAGCTTAAGAAAAAGACCATAATACGGACTGAAAGTTCAGAGAGAGAGAGAGAGAGAGAGAGAGAGAGAGAGAGAGAGAGGAAGACACACGGACACTACCGTAAAGACAAAACGATTATCTCAAAGAAGTATTTGCTTTAAGCTTAAGAAAAAGACCATAATACGGACTGAAAGTTCAGAGAGAGAGAGAGAGAGAGAGAGAGAGAGAGAGAGAGAGGAAGACACACGGACACTACCGTAAAAACAAAACGATTATCTCAAAGAAGTATTTGCTTTAAGCTTAAGAAAAAGACCATAATACGGACTGAAAGTTCAGAGAGAGAGAGAGAGAGAGAGACAGAGAGAGAGGAAGACACACGGACACTACCGTAAAGACAAAACGATTATCTCAAAGAAGTATTTGCTTTAAGCTTAAGAAAAAGTCCATAATACGGACTGAAAGTTCAGAGAGAGAGAGAGAGAGAGAGAGAGAGAGAGAGAGAGAGAGAGAGAGAGGAAGACACACGGACACTACCGTAAAAACAAAACGATTATCTCAAAGAAGTATTTGCTTTAAGCTTAAGAAAAAGACCATAATACGGACTGAAAGTTCAGAGAGAGAGAGAGAGAGAGAGAGAGGAAGACACACGAACACTACCGTAAAGACAAAGCGATTATCTCAAAGAAGTATTTGCTTTAAGCTTAAGAAAAAGACCATAATACGGACTGAAAGTTCAGAGAGAGAGAGAGAGATAGAGAGAGAGGAAGACACACGGACACTACCGTAAAGACAAAACGATTATCTCAAAGAAGTATTTGCTTTAAGCTTAAAAAAAGACCATAATACGGACTGAAAGTTCAGAGAGAGAGAGAGAGAGAGGAAGACACACGAACACTACCGTAAAGACAAAACGATTATCTCAAAGCAGTATTTGCTTTAAGCTTAAGAAAAAGACCATAATACGGAC